>VWZI01012362.1:3540-23713 GCA_013396835.1 Psilopogon haemacephalus | reverse complement strand
GTGTCATGTGGGACAGAGTCAAAGGCCTTACTCAGGTCCAGGTAGATGACATCAGTTGCCCTTCCCTTGTCCTCTGCTGCTGTGACTTTATCATAGAAAGCCACCAAGTTTGTCAGGCATGATTTGCCCTTGGTGAAGCCATGCTGGTTGGCATCAGGCACCTCTGCTTCGTTTTCCATCTGCCGCAGCAAAGCCTTGAGGAGGATCTGCTCCATGACCTTGCCAGGCACAGAGGTGAGACTGACTGCTCTGTAGTTCCTGGGGTCATTCTTTTTTCCCTTCTTGAAGATGGGTGATATGTTTGCCCTTTTCCAGTCAGTAGGAACTTCACCAGTCTGCCATGACCTTTCAAATACAATAGACAGTGGTTTTGCAACTTCATTTGCCAGTTCCCTCAGGACCTGTGGGTGGATCTCATCAGGCCCCATGGACTTGTGCATGTTCCTTAGGTGCTCATGAAAATAATCTTCAATTACAGTGGGCAGACCTTCCCTCTCCCAGTCCTTACTTTTGCCCTCTGGAATTTGGACACTGTGGCTGGAGCACTTACTGCTGAAGACTGAGGCAAAGAAATCATTGAGCACCTCAGCCTTATCCATGTCTCCTGTTGCCAGCTCTCCAATAGTTGCCAAGGGACTATAAGGGTGAGCATTTGGTGCTGGCACTTTCCCTAGGGGAACTGGAGATTTTCAAATTTCAAAGTCTTTTCATCAGCCCACTACCCCTTCAGCCTCCCACTGTTTGTTGGTCTCCCACTCCTGCATCCCAACTCTTTCAGGCTCCCAAAACCTTTAGGCCTCTCACATCTTTTCGGCCTCATATCAGCTTGCAGCCTTCCACCACCTTTCAGCATCCAGTCAACCATTTAATATCCCACTGCCTTTTAGCTTCTTGCTGCCTTTCAGCCTCTAACATCCATTTGGTCTCCCACCACTTTTCAGCCTTTGACTAACCTTCAATCTCCCATTTCCTTTTCTTCTTCCATGACCCTTTTCAGCCTCTCACTGCTTTATGGTTTCCCAACCCCCTTTGGCCTCCCACCACCTTTTGGCCTCCCACCCTCCTTCAGCCTCCCATACTCTTGGATTATGTCAGTCTCATATGAAGTGCACCAAGCAAATGCTAATAGTTAAGAGCTAATAAACACCACACAAGAAGGTCAGTGCTGAGTCGTTCAGATTGTACACATGGTTCTCAGATACTTTCCTCCAGTATTTCTCCATATATGTAGATAGGCTGTGTGACTGCAGAACTCCCTGTAGGAGGGATTTTTAAAGCTCTGAACCTTACTGAGTCAGCTCAGTATGCTCAGGGAGAACAGACCCAATAGAATCAGGCAGCATTTTTGCCAGGAAGCAAACTTCAAGGTTTCCAAAGGATGAGAGTTCCCTTGTCTTTGATATGGTTGGTTCAAAGCAAAAGAGAGGTCATATTTGTAGAGGTCAGGAATAGGAGAACTTACCATTCTTTGTCTCCTTCATTCTATCTCTCTGTACTTTCTTATCTTTGCTTTCTTACCAGTCCCTATACCTGATGTATAACCACAACAGACTTCAGGTTTTGCTCCTATCTTGACAGTGACAATGTGTATATAAATCAAGTGAAAGTGTCTTGGTTAATTGCAGCATAATATGATCTCTGCTTTGCTGTCTGCTGTCCTTTTGGCCAGCAGTAGCAGATAATGAACTGGAACCTTTGCTGGCCAAATCACTGCCAACTTCCTCCCTTCATCTGACCGTTCTGTGAACTGCAAGGAGTTCCTGTTAAATGTAGACAATTGTAGAGAGAAATTGGCCACATGGTGCTGGAGACAACTGTGGGAATAATGAAGATACTGAAAGACTTCAGAGGAAATGTGTTGGACCAATTAAATAATTTTACATCAATCTCCAACTATTCATTTAACCCCAGACCTCAATTCCTTCTGTGTTAAGATTATTTAACCTTTTTGCCTTTCTAAAATTTGTGTGAATGTCAATAGAAACAAAACATTTAATTGCTAGGAGAGCAGGGGAGACTACTGAAGTTCTACAATCAAGACTGCACCGGCATCAATATACCTTCAGATGTGCTCTGTGTTGAAAACTGAGCTACAGCTACTTCTAAGATGAAGGTTACACAGGTAGTTTGGGACCCGTATTTGGAACAAACTCTTATGCTTTTTCAATGCTCTAGAAGAGTTGCTCTTCCTCCTGCCCAATGCTCTGATGTGGGGATGGGGCTGGGAACAGAGGAGTTTGGAGATGACTAGTCAGGACCACGGTGAATGAGAGCACATATTGGAAAGACTCAAACTGAGGTTGAGAGAACAAGAGATCCTTATAGGAGGAATCTCAGGAAGATTATGATGAGTTCCTATCAGGAGCTGGAGACTCAAAAGGAAAGAGAATAAACAGTTGATGGTTACTCCCCTGAAGTTTCCCAATGTATTTTCTGTTGCAAGGATCTGCCTTGGCCAGTGCTCCAAAGGTTAAGATGCTTTCCAGCCCTTTCCAAGAGTATTCCCATTGCCAAACAATTTGTCCCACAAGACAGCTTTCAATCTTTCTTCATGAAGTTAAGATGACTGACAGGAATCTGGCAGTAAAAGTTATCTAATTAGTTATCTAATTAGTCCTGGAGATGGGAAGACAGAATGGCACAAACAACAGCAGCCATAAATAACCCCATGAGCATGCAAAGACACGGTTTTATCCCACAGAAGTGCCTCACTCCCTCAACACCACTAAAGGTGCACTGTGCAGCAGTGCATTCCTTATGGGTAGATGCCCTTACTTAATCTGAATCCTGCAGAGCAAGACATTTACTGCTTGCAGGGAGTCTGTCCGCACCTTGAGGAGTTATTTCACCCACTAGCAATGTGGCCAAGCTCAAGGGCTCAGTTCTCAGGTTTGCAATTTCATATATTATAAAGCCAGAAAGGACTTTTCTGGCCCTCCTTCCTACACCATACATGCCAAATAATGCCACCAAGTAAATCTTGCCTAGACGTCTCTAACTTGTAGCCTACTAAAACAAAAAATTACTAAAAGGAGTTTAATCTGGTTTTTAACACTCAAGTGATGGAGAATTTACTGCATCCTATAGTAGTTTTCTTGCAAAGGTTAGTTACTTGAAGGACTTTAAACAGGTGTGGCATTTGTTCTTTGAATTTTTTTTCTTGATCTTGTTTTGATTTGTTTGCTAGATTCAACAACCTCCTCGTGCTAAAAATATTATCAACTCACCTCTGAATCAACTTTTTACTTCAAAACAGAGTTTTAAAATGTGATCTGACTTTAAAATCACTGATATCTGAATCGATTGTTTATAGACCATTTACCCTGACCTAGTTCCTCCTATCCCAACATGCTCTAGACCTGCTCCTGCAGCACTGCTCCCCAGACCTCTGTGGAGGGCCAGACTTGGTAGCACCAGAACCAACAGCTGAGCATTCTGTGCTGGAGTGGTAGAAGGCAGAGTTATTAAATTTTTCAGAGACATATGAGCCCAGCAAAAAATGAGCACCTGGATCCTTTTATTTTCCTAACATTTTATTATCTTATCATGACAAACTAGCAAGGACAATACAATTATAGAATCGTTCAGGTTGGAGAAGACCCTCAAGATCACCATGTTCAACCATTAACCCTGCTCTGCTGAGTTCACCACTAAACCATATTGGTAAGTGCCACATCAAAATGACCTTTAAAAACATCCAGTTATGGTGACCCTGGGCAGGCTGTTCCAATGCTTGACCACTCTTTCCGTATTATTTTTTTCCTGATGTGTAGCCTAAACCTACCCTAGTGCATCTAACCTACCCTAGTGCATCTTGAAGCCATTCCCTCTTATTCTATCACTAATTACCTGTGTGAAAAGATCAGCACTTACCTTTCTATATTGTCCTTTCAGGTAGTTGCAGAGGGTGATAAGGTCTTCCTTCAGCTTCACCTTTCTCAAACTAAACAGTCTGAGTTCCCTCAGTCTTCTCCCTCCCTAGAGAATAAGTCCTTCATAAGTCTTATTCTCTAGAAACTTCACCAATTTAGTTGCTCTTCTTTGCACCCACTCCAATGCCTCGATGTCTTTGAGGTGCCCAAAACTAAACACAGTATTCTAGGTGTGGCCTCACTAATGTGGAGTACAGGGGGAACAATCACTTCCCTACTCCTGCTGTTCATATCATTTCTGATACAAGCCAAAATGCCATTGGCCTTGTTGGCCACCTGAGCACACTGCTGGCTCATATTCAGCCACTTGTCAATTAGAACTTCCAGGTCCCTTTCTGCTGGACAGCTTCCCAGCCACACTTCCCCAGGCCTGTAGCACTGCTGTGGCCTAAGTGCAGAACTCAGCACTTGGCCTTGTTGAAGCTCATATCATTGACCTCCTCCCATTGGTCCTATCTGTCTCAGTCTGTGTAGAGCTTCCCTACTCTCAAGCAGATCAACATTGCCACCTAACTTGGTGTCATCTGCAAATTTACTAATGGTGCCCTCTAACTCTTCATCAGGATCACTGATAAAGATGTTAAACAGAAGTGGTCCTAATACTGAGACCTGAGGAACACCACTTGTGATCACCTGTCAACTGGATTTAACTCCACTGACCACCACTCCTTGGGCACAGCCAGACAGTGTTTTATCCAGCAGATTATGTGCTGTGTTGGTGTAGCTACTGCTTCTTGAAAAAGAATTTCCAGGTTTTCGGTTTCTTGTTTTAAAAAACAAAGAAGGATACACAAAAACTACATTAAAACACCATTGAGCTTTTAAAATCAAATGCTAAAAAATTAGGAGGGAGTGAAATTTAAGTCCAGTCTTTTTTGGTATGTGCATTATAATTGTCAATTATGAATATAACCATTTTTCTCCAATATCCCACCTCACACAATACGCAAATGGGTGGTGCTTGGGTGATGGAAGGGGGCTTTGAAATGAAAAAAAAAGATGTTCCCTGCCAGGCCTTCGCAACTGCTGAAGAAGACAGATCCTGCAAAACAAATGAGGGGAAAAACAAGAGGATGGGAGAGGTATTGAAGATCATGCTGTGGCTTAGACGACTGAAAGCTGTGCTGAAGTAACTAGAGTCCAGCCTTATATTTACCTCAGAGCTCCTGAGCAATGCCTGTTAAATCACTCCAGCTTTGGTTGTTTTGGGGTGGTCAGTGAGTGACCATTCCTCCTCCCTCTTTGGCTTGTGCCAAAAATGAGAGGCCAAGCACAGTTTGCAGTGATGAAGGCTGAGAGGAGCTGTACTTTGAACATGAGCCTGTGCCAAGAAAGGACTTAGGAAGAAGTTCTACATGGAAAAAGTTATTGCCCATTGGAACAGGCTGCCCAGGGAGGTGGTGGAGTCACCACCCCTGGAGGTGTTTAAGAGGAGGCTGGATGAGGCACTTAGTGCCATGGTTTAGTTAATTATGAAGGGTTAGGTGATAGGTTGGACTCAATGATCTTAGAGTTCTTTTCCAACCTGGTTAATTCTGTGATTCTGTGACTCATTTATTTATGTTGCAGCAGGCTCCCAGCTTGACACTTACATGGAGCAGGTCGTGTAAAAAGTCTGCCCACAGACCCTGCCTTCATACATCAGGCTGACAAGTGGTCAGTAACACAGGGCCGGGGGCCACACAACAAACAATGGGAATTAAACCAAAACACTGAAGAAAACTTGTCAGTAACTGATCACCATGCTCTGAGTGGGGGGCATCTTTGGAGAGGAGATGATGTGATCTCATAATAAAAGACTGCAGCATGTGCCTAATACACCGGTCACCTTCACTGGAGTATTTCCTAACTTTTGGTGCTGGACTCTGCAATGGTAACATTTTTTATAATCAATTTAGCTTGTGGTGGTAAATCAGTGTAACTCATTTCTAAAGCACGTTAAGAATGCCCACACAATTGGCTGAATCAGTGACAAATCATATGCCTTTATGTATGGAGAGACATTTGGATTAAATTCCTTATAGCCATGCTCTTTGGTGAGCTGCAGGGTTTATAGTAGTTTCAATTTCTTATTGTTTTAAACCAGTTCACTCTAAGCTGATTCCATTTTTTTGCAAACATATCTCCCAAGAGATTTTCTGGGAGATTTCCAAAGGCATAAATAGCAGTTCTTGCATTTAACTCTGTGTGAACTGGCAGCACACAAGTTTCACAAATACGCTGACCTTTCCTTGCTTCCTCTGCACTCATCTATAATTGCTCAGCTGTTTCCAAACTATTTCAGATCTACTTGTTTCATCCCATTACCTTCAGGAGGAAAGTGAGGAACCATTTATTAATGCAAAATTGCCTTTACAGTAGAAAAACTTCACCTTAGACACATTCCTCAAACATGAATGAATCTCTGCCATCATGAACCTATTTTAGCTGTCTCTTCTCTAATTGATGCTCTGTATATCTTTTTTTTCCTCTCTTTAATTTCCCTAATGTTCTCTTTGTTTTTAATTCACGATGCCAGCCCAGCCATCTGGAAAGAGAAATAGGAGGGAGAGTCTACAGAGAAACAAACTTTGTGCTCTTCTCCCCATGGCAGCATTCAGAAAGCCACCATGATAGAAAAAAGGTGTGCCATCAGGTACCTTATCAGCAGTTAATGCTTGTCACTCAGTGCCTTTCATTCTAGAACATGAAAGAACTTCAGTCAGCACCCTCCGGTCACAGATGGGCTTCTGAGACACAAAGAATGCTGATGCGGGCTAGGCTAGTGGCAGAGGCAGAAATAAAGCTCAGGTCACCTGGCTTCCAGATCCCTGCTCCCAGATACATAGCAGGAAATAGTGGGTCCCTCAATTCACAGCTCTGGAATTATTTACTTCCCACTTTGGACATGTGTACAGTGCATGCTCATGAGTGCAAGTGTGCACACACACAGACAGACAGACAGACACACATGTGCACTCTCATACACACTCTCATGATCCTTTGTCAGGATTTAATGATACTGAAAGAATTTCCTTACTGCATTTTGTCATCTAGCAGTGCTAGGAGTACTGGATATTGCCCATGGTAGTGTTTCAGGGTTTCAAGCTCCATAGTCCTTATCAATCAGGATACTGCTGCTCCTGTGCTTTCCCACCTCCATCCAGATGGGAATTTATTATCCACCACAGACGTCCATGAAGCCTCTTTTGCTTGTCTCTCATCACTGCTCAAGGCTGTGACTAGCCAGTTAGGACAGAGCTCATAGCCTGATACTTGTCTGTCCTGCTGGGGTGCTGGCAGCTGGTGGGGCTTTTGCCCCAGTGGCTGCTCCATACTGACTTCCATTTACCCTCAAGCATAAGTGGAAGTGAAGCTGCTTTCCCCAAATCTCCCGGAACTCCAGGCTGAGAACAGGGAGTGCATGGAGTGAAGCGCTCCCCGTGAGGAAAATACACTGTGTCCACACTTCTTAAGGTAAAAGCTGCCAAATTCAGGTAGGATGGAGGGACTGGCACAATAGTGTGATGGCTTTTAGTGGGATGAACTCTAGGGTTTCCTCCAGCAATATACAGGTCCCACGTGGCAGTTTTTCAGATACCTTTGTGATGCAGTGGTTTGCAAGGAGGGAAGATTTATCCAGGAGAATATCCACAGGCAATTCTCTCCTAGAAGCAAAACCAGAATTTGTAATTGTTAAATTATGGTGTTCTTCAAAGGCGACTATTTTCTCTGCAGCTAGGAAAAAGCCTTGGTTACGCTGTGGACAGTGCACTCGCTATCCAGACATAAGGATGAAATTTGCTAATGACAGGGAAATGGCTCTCCAGAGTCCAGAGTCCCCCTTTCGTATTACACCAGGGGCGATGATTTACTTTCGATGTGTGACAGGTCCCACAAAGGGAATTATGCTATTAACTTCTAAACCAAAATTAATATAATCATATAAATAAACCACACTGTTTCCTGTCTGCAGAGTGCTTGAAGCTGGAAATTATAAAAGTCTCACTCATCTTCTATTTTACATTTAACAGACCTTGCAACTTAGCTGCTTTCTTCCTCCATTTTCTCTGTAGCCATCTCTGCACACAGAGGTCACAGAGATTCAGCAAATCTGTTTAGAAACTTATATAACTACATGGACCCTTTGCATAGTGTTAGTATAATCAGTGAGGAATCAGAGCAAGTTAAACAAATACAAGTCAATTTTCAACATTTTCAGTTGTTTCTGGACTTAAACTGATGCAACTTCTGAACATAGAGACAGTTCATACACCAGCATTTCACTTTTTTATTCTAGACCAGAAGAGTAGAGCAGTCTTCTCTCTAGTCTCCCAAACAGACTAGCCTGTTGATATACAGAGAGAGATCTTCCAGAGTCATTGTTTCTATTACAAAGCAATTAAAAAAATCTAAACCAAGCAATCAGTGGACAAAAAAAGAGGAATATCTCCAAACTGGCCTCTTGAGACAGAAGAATGTTCAAAATTTGTGCTTCTCACCTTCAATGAATTGCATTATTTTTCTCTCTCAATCTATTGCTCTTAAAAGATGAAAATCGCCTGTGTCCTGCCTGTACAATGTATTTGAAATATTTTAACTTTTTAATTCTTTTCTGATATACCCTGGAGCAAAGCATGGACTTATATACTAGTGACACTCTTCAAGACATGCAATCTGCACATATGTGTCTTCTGGCTGTGCACTTAAGTCTGTTACGTGAAGATTAATATTTTTTTACTCTTTGTATATCATTAAAGGGCACTGTCACCCTGCCCTTTCTCATGCTCTGGGAAGTACACACAAAGAAACTAATTCCCACTTTTCTTTCTTCTCCCTCTCAGTTAAAGCTCCCAGCATGGAAGAGAGTGAGGGCCAAAGATTGTCTCCCAGCATGGAAGAGAGTGAAGGCCAAGGATTGCCCATGAAAACTATGCATCCTAAAGAAATCCAGAGACAGATATGAAATACCATTTCTGGTATGACATCAAAGCTGTTAGGATATAAGAAAAAAATCATGATTTTTCCATTGATTCATGTGCACATTCACCAGTTAGTGTCTCTAACCTCGCTAACCTCAGAATTTAAAGATAACCCACAAAGTGACCTTTGGCTTTAAATATCTCTGTGGTGGTACAGGTAGAGTCTCAAATAGCTGATGCTCATCAATAAGGACCATACTCAGTGACTGTAAAGATGAAGTTTGAGTTGTGGCTGTGTCTGCTCTGAAGACTTTAAAGGAATGCCTTTGGCCTTTTGAAGATCTCATAACAATGTGTGGTATAGTTTTCTGTCTATTTTGATGGTCTTTGGTTGAAGATATCTCTTCTTTGGGAAACCATTCACAAAGTCCAGTCCCATTAACGTAGAGATGCCTAGGGCAGGTCCTACAAAGATGAGCTCCAGGGTATAAGAGAGAAAGGTCAGTTTCTTAGACAAAGTGAAGTTTGTATTTTGGACGATCAGAATTCCTCACCATTAATTATTCTGGTAACTTGGAACTTGTTACTGTTTAATAGAGCCACTACCTTTAGCTCTAGTCCTGTGGCACCAATCTCAACAACCCCCCCACATTTTCTTTAAATTTGCTGCAATTAGTGAACACCTGGAGATGCTACTTTACTTTGCAAGTGATATCTCAAGTGCCCACTGCCCCTCTGGCTACTGTGGAGTAGCTCTGAGCAGGACTGAGAGTTTGACTTTCACATGCATTTTTTTGGTGAAAGTCATAACAAACATGAAAAAACTCCTAACATTCTTTTCATAAAGGCTTTGTTTGTCTAATGGAATAAAATCTGATTTACAGAAGAAGGAGGAGCAGATAGGGACATTGTGCCTATTTGAAGTCAAAGTGGATACTCTTGCACAGAAGTGCTCTGCTTTTGACTGACATAGCTGCCATTCTGAATGTCCTGGGTGCAACTGCCAATGTCATTAGCAGCAAACACACTGGGACTAGCAGAGGGGAGAATTTTCTGTTCTGTATCAGGGAATAGTATTGGGACACTGCTGATGTCATTTCAGTGTCACTGACAGGTTTCTGCTTAACGCCAGCTTAAGCACCTGTCTTGGAAGTGTATCAGTCCAGATACAAAACCATTCTAAACCAACTATACAGTGAGAACATCACCACATGCTGCTTAACCAGTCCTTATGGAAAGGGACAAGTATTCGTATCAGCATATCTTCATTATCTCAGTCCTTATTCATATGAGAAGTGAGAGAGTAAAAAAAGAATACATCAGTGGATTCATGAACAAAGTAAATCTAAATGAAACTGCAACTTTGTTTTGTTCTCTTTTCTTCCTTGTTTTACCCCTAGTGCATCTTTCGTGCAACTTCCGCTGACAGGTATTTACATCTAAAGAGCAAGACACATGTGGAGAAACTCACTGCCCGGTTTTTTCTAGCTCGATCTGCAATGTTCACCACCAAAATCCCCTGAAAGTGGGAAAAAAAAGAAACCAAAAAAAAACCGAATTAGGTTTTTCCTCATCTATCCTGGCCATGCTGCTTAGCAGTTTCTGAGAACAGCCAGTCTTGTTTAAGCTAAACTACACTAAATTAGGACCTGTTTTACAAATCTACTTGGGCTTGTTTTCCGTTATATTAACACTTCAAAATACTCCATCTGCTTACAAGATGGGTGTGAGAGAAGAGAAACACAGCTGGTCCAGAGTGGGGAAAAAAAAGCTTTAAACAGCCTCACCCCTTCCCAAATGTCTTTTTGGCAGTTCTTTGTGAATTTCTCTCTGGATATTTTCAGTTCTCGTTTTCTTTTACAAAAGCTCATCATAACCAAATTTAATTTTTATAATAAAATAATAAACTGAGAATTTCTGCCAGCCCATTTTACTGCTGCTGAAAATGCACTGGTTGTCAAGATTAAGAAGAAGAGAAAGAAAGGTCCTAGAAAAAGCCCTAAGGATGCTAAAAGTTGCAAAGAAAATATATTTCCCTCTGTCTCATGCTTTAGCAGTTCCTCCTGATCCTTTTTCTCCACAGACGTATGTTTTATTACTTAATACCTTGAACCTTTTCCTTTGTGAAGCATGTAAAGAGCCAAATTCAGGGACACAGTCCAGAAGTGATTGCAATAGTTTGCACAGATTTTTGCCATGTGATTTTCAATTACATGCCCCAGAAAGCATATCCTTCCATGGCTCATTGCTAATTTCTTCCTTGACCTGAGACAGATCAGCCTGCAGTTTCTTATGATGTTTTCATCCACCTTAGCTATTAACCTGGAGGCACAAATAGGTGCCACTCTCAGGCCCTGGTAGCTTGTAACCAGATTACAGCCATCGTGTGCTGCCACGCAATTTAGATTGTTCCTAGTGATGTCCAAGGAACCAGATGATAAGAGGATGTGGTGCCCTTCCAAGCTCCACCTACTAAAATAAATCCTAAGCATGCACCTAAAGAAGCAGCTTGCAGCAAATTTTATAGAGATTTAGAGAATGACGTGTGCTTTCTGGGATCACATCAGCTCGACTTTCACTGACTATGCCCAAGGGCTCTTGACCTCGGCTCCTTTTTGACTAGGGTTAGAAACCTAAGATGCAGCATCTCCCAAAGGCCACCAATTAATTGCTCGGTAAACTGTGTGGTTTTGCAACTCTCCATGTTCTTTTCAAATGACTAACAATGTCACTGGCAAACATGACGTTTAAATACTCACATTTAACGTAAGGTATCACTGTGTTGAACTAAAGGAGGTAATTTACCTTTCCAAGCATTTAATCTTCTGACTCCTGTGGGTATCTCCCAGACACATTCAAGTCTTACTTCTAAGTTTCTCTTGGCAAATGGGAAATTTGGAGTCCTGCTTTCCTTTTTTTCCAGTACAAGATGAGGTTGTGTGGACCAGAACAAAATAGATACAGATGTACCAAAGCATGCTTGTTGCAAAAGGGGTGTTTCACTCTTTCTTCGTCTTGCTTCTGTCTCTGCAGACTGATTCTTTTCATTCTTCATGCAACAAAATCAGAGCAGATTTCAGTATGTTGTCATCTAGCCTCCCAAATCTTGGTATATAGGTTCACCTCTTCTTTCCAGCACTGCCTCCTCTCTTCAACACATGCAGGTTAGAAGAAGATGCTAGTTTAGGCTCCTGTCAAGGTTTATTCAAGCAAGAACATAAAACAATGCAGTGATTTGGGTGTTACCTGGCCCCCTCCACCCCCCACCCCCCCACCCCCTCCCACACCTGAATGAACCTAGACTAAACTCAGCTGGCTGGAAGTTAAGGAATGAAGCGGTATTTATAGCTTTGCACAATTTACAAGCAGAATATATACAATATATACAGATATATTTACAACTATACACAGTAATATGCAAGTAGAAAGTAATACCTCCCAGAAGCCAGATTGCCCAGGAGGGTCTACCAACCACCCTCCCACCTTCTTTCCACCCTCTCCCTTCTCTCAGAATCTCCCTTACATGCAGGGTGAGCTGGAAAGGTCAGCAAGAGGTGTTAGGGGCAGACTGATTAGTTGGGAATATGCAGGTTCAGGCAGAAGAGTTAATACAGCAACAGCCAGGCAGAGACTGACTTATCTTTGTGTCCTTGTTTTTATATTTCCCAGCAGAACGAATAGGTAATATAAACATCACCATTATTTTCCTTTCACAGCCAATAATCTAATTTATCTCATTAAAATATGCCAGTTAGCCTCAAACCAGCACAAGCAAGTACATTTTTTCCCCCCTGTAACTCAGAATAAACCAAAACTTTATCAGAAAACAATTTCACCAAGCTCTCTTACAGTTTAAAATAAAGACCATCTCTTTAGCTGGCCTGGAATCCAGCCCAGAGGCATCCTCCTTTTGAAGGTGCAATGAATACAAAGTGTCTGGCATGCACCTGAAAGCTGGTACTTTCTTCCAGGCTTCTATTTCAGGAAATAACTGGGCAGAGCACTTCTTGCCCTTAGTAATTCCCTATGCTCATTACAGGGTTTCATGTCTGGGTGAAGGCTACGAAGGATTATGGACAACTTGAAACACTGAAGCCAGAAGCGCCTCAGGCACTGGTTTTCCCTTCCAACTAATCCATCATTCCTGCTGTGATTTCGGCAAAGTGATATAGTAACCTGTCTGCTTAGAAGGAAGGATGGTCCACTGCTGTCTTTTATATTCTGTTGAATTATAACACTTTCCTTTTTCATCTGGCCTTTCATCACAGACGTAAGTGGTTTTCTTTCTGTGTATACAACCGGGCAGATTTCTCATTTATTATCTACACAGCAATGGCCACACCGAGCCCATCTGAAATCCTTCCTTTCTTCTCCCATAGGTCCTTCTGGGGAGCAAAGTTTTTCTAATTTGTAACAGACCCTCAATTCCGTACCAAAACCTCATCACCAACCACATCCACCAAGTCACCACAGAAAAGAACATTATGCAAAAGTGCTGCCTTCCCTTTCACTTCCAGCCTTCTGCAGCAGCAGCTGAAGACAGTGTAGTGAAGCACAAAGAAGTCAGCCCTTCTGGCCCTTTTCCTGTGGTCATAACAAAGCATTAAAACCTAGGTAGCAATGAAATTTCAGTTCATTTAGTATGTGCTTTATACTGTGCAGTGGTAAGTCACACCATTCTTACTCTTTGATTAAAAGGTAGAGAATATCTCCTATTCTGTGATCACATGACAGATTTTATCAGGGTTAATCAGGATGTTAATTCATTAAAGAGTTGACCTGTTTTTACCAAGCAGTTATTGAATCTCTGCTCAAACAGGATCACATTGTGTAGTCTTATGAGGAAGGCAGTTATATGAAGGGGGGAGGGCAACATCTTCTTTAGAATGTACAAAATAAATTTACTCTGAAGCAGAAGGATTATCATGTACTCTGCGTTACAGGTATGTCAGAAGGACTCTAAGTCATGGGAGTTCTTGGTAAGGTGCCCTGCAGTCAGCCAGCTTCCTCTGTGTCATTAAATGTACAGTTTTGCTGCTGGTGCTTTATGACATTAAAGTCAGCAGAGTGCCTGCCCCAGGTCCTGTCTGAAAGTACACAGTGAGCAATGTGAGATGTAGTGAAGTTATAGAGTCACAATCATTAAGATCTCCACAGCAGAAAGAAGCTTCAAGAATTTCCCTTCCTGTGCCTCACTGCACTCCCTTGCAGAGGATGCTGCCCATGGTCCATCATTTAAAGCACCCACAGAAATGTATCCGGAAGATAAAAATGTGTGAATATGGCAGCATAAATGTAGATGTGATATTACAACAGCTGTTCAGTTGTGCCTCTGTTCCTCAACCTACTTAATCAACCTTGTTGAAGAACAGGCCTAATAAGGTCACCATTGCTTATCTTAATTTCTTTATCTGAGGAACAGCCATCAGTAAAACAGCCTGGGTTTAGTCTGGAAGTATCTCTCTGCTCTTACGGAATCATAGCATCATTTGAGTTGGAAAAGACCTTTGTAAGATCATCAAATCCAATAATTATATAACTCTACCAAGTCTAGTGCTAAACCCTCAGCACCACATCTCTGCCTCTTTTGAACAGTTCTAGGGATGGGGATTCAATCACCTCTTTAGGGAACCTCTTCCAGTTTTTAAGAACCCTTTTAGTCAACAAATTTCTTCTAATAGCCAACCTAAATATCCTCTGGTGCAACATCACTTGCTACTAAGGAGAAGAGACTGACGCCTTTAGCTCGTTTGGATCAGCTGCCCTGGCTGTGTCTTCTCCCAGCTTCATGTGCAGCCCCAGCCTCTGCTGGAAAGGCACTATGAGAAGCTGAAAAGTACTTAACTTAGAATTATAGAATTGATGAATGCAGTGTGTTATCAACATTATTCTCATCCTAAATCCAAAACACAGCACTATGCCAACTGCTAGGAAGAAAATTATTCCAGTTGAAAGCAGGACAATACCTAACTCAGGTACTACACTTCCTCCACGTGGGGTGGTTTACCATCAACTCCCTTTAAAGTCAAGACAAGGTACAGGCACCTCTCCTGTGCAGTTCATGACCTATTTTGTGTGAGATTTTTTTTTTCCCCTTGAACTAAAAGGGAAGTATAGACAACTATCACAGTTGAAGAAACCTACATTTTTCACTTCTCAGCTTAGGCAATGACAGGTCTTATTCCTGTCGCCTAAAGCTGAAGTCCTGATATTCACTGCACAGAGCAAAACTAAGATTTTTAAAGTTCCTGACAGGCTGGAGGCTGGAGTAGAAGCCAGTGGAATACCCTCAAACAGGTACTTTCTAAGTGCAAATACTTAAACAACACACTTAGGGACATAGTTTAGTGTTGACCCTTCAGTGCTGGGTTGAGGGTTGGACTGGATGATCTTTGAGGTCTTTTTCAACGTGATGCATTCTGTGATTCTGTGATGGCAGCTAAATACAGTGGAGAATTTTGCACTCCCAGGAACAGACCACAGGTTTTCTGACTTAGCTTCTTCACATACTGAGAAATCCCTCCTCCTAACACTGGCACTCAATTCTTTTGATTGAGTACAAAGACATTTTCTTATTATGGGTAGAATTTCCATTGGGCAACTGTGGATACACAACACTGTAATGACCTCCTGTGTTCACTTCTTACTATCTCATTCCCAGAGGCTCTTGTTATTGGTCAAACGTGTTTTCTGAAAGGCTCTTTTATGTACTTCCATGTATTTGTATGAAGTTCTACAAGAGAACAGATTTGTGTTTTGTACTCTGTCAGGTAGTTTTTTAACTGCTCTATTCACTGAAAACTCTCAAATGTCTTGCTTATTCAACAGCTTTGCTGATTATTTTGGGAGTTTATAAATTTGACTCTCGTAGTCTCAGTAAAGACTCACATATCTTGTCCAGAGCTGCATGCCTGTGGCAAATTTTTTAATGCTTTCCTGCACCTGTTAGATTCTCATGAGAAAAATGAGGTTTTCATAGGATGCATTCTTCTAGTGGACACAATAGGTTTCAGTTTGTGCGATGATCCTATCAATTTCTGTGCAGCTGTGAGTAAGATCAAGATGTAACTGAAGATACATAGGACATTTGCATCACCAACAGTAGAAATGAGAATTATTTTTCAATTAAGAATATTTTCAAGCAATAACATCTTGGCACTGGTTCAGTGCCTCTGTTCCTCTCCCAAACGTATATAACAACAAAAAACTACTAGAGAAAATGGCATGAGGATTCCACAAAACCCAAGCCTCAATTCCTGTAGTTTCACAAGCTATGGTTTCACGCTGTCTGCGCTCATCAGCTGTGTCACGTAAGTTGTCATCATCAAATACTGGACAGGTGCATTTCATGGGAAAACAAAAGTCCCTTGTATCAGCACTTGAAATTATTTTATTTTTCAAATGTCTTTAAGGGACAGAAGCCAGGCCCTGATGTTAAAATTTATAATCCAGATCTCTGTCCAAAATCACTGGCATTTCTGTGCTCTGGTGGGTAAAGGCACAGTCACTAGGCTGGTGGGAGGCTGCACAGGTTCTCCTCAAAGGCTCCCGTACTGGTTTAAGCTTCCCAGAAGCCCAAAGGCTAACAGAACAATAACACATATAGGGTGCCTCCCCCTCTCCTCCACTTTGGAAAGAAAAAAAAAATTAGGTATAGAGAGTGAAAAGCGGTAAAACACCCAAAGAGTAGTCTTGCTCTGATTTGGAAGTTAAAAGAAAAAACTTCAACAATAAATAATGGTAGTTAAGGTAAGGAGAGTTACAAAAAGGTATAGGGAAAGGAAAACAAAATAAAAAATATATACAAAATGCAATGGATGGAAATGGATGGAGGTAGCCTCAGGAGGTGGTTGGTCCACCACGTAGTTGGCTGACCACGTGGCAAAGCAGGAGCAGCTGGAACAGGATGGAACTGTCAGGCGAGGCAGGGCAGAGAGAAAGAGAGAAAAATGAAGTTCCTCTGCTTTTATAGCAGTCACAGACAGGAAGTGGGAGTGGGCTAACCATTCCACCTGGAGTCAGGTTCAGACCACTCCCCAAGAGGGGTTAACCCTTAACCACTGCTTACTGTGCCTGTGGATGCAAAGGGCTGCAGGAGGCGTACAGGATGCACATTCATTGCTCCCCAGTGTACTTTCTGTGTCTCTGCTTGCTCCCAAGCAGCACATTCAGATACATGGGGCAGGTCTGGGGTCACAACAACATAGAATAGAGGTTTCTGTTCATCCATGGTGCAGGAATACCTGCCAAGGCTTCTCCTGCTGCTCTGCAAAGGAAACTTGGTCCTGGCTGACATACATACACCCTCCTTCCTCTTCTCCCAGGAGACCATCTCAAAGAAAGCCCAGCCATTCCTCTCATGCAGCAGCACACAAGCATTTTGCCATATGTTTTGCTTTGCCAGCTGTGCTGAACAGGTGCTCTTTAGCAGTTCTATCTGTTCCCAGGCATAGCACACCTCAGCAGGATGAAGAGGAAAGCACTACAAAGCTTTAAGGCCCCTTCTCCCCATGAGGAGTAGGTGTGTGAAGTCCTGACATCCTCCAGATGTGAGCTATATGGTCCTAGCACATGCATTTCATCTTCTGTGGCCTCAGTCTTCTCTTCATGAAGAAATACCTCTATTCTCCAAAGAGAGGAGACTCCTGTATCACAGAATGACAGAATGGTAGCGGTTGGAAGGGACCTCTCAAGATCACCCAATCCAATCTCCTTGCTAGAGCAGCATCATCTAGAGTAAATTCCAGAGGAACACATCCTGGCTGGTTTGTAATGCCTCCAGAGATGCAAACATCACAACCTCTGTAAAACTGGTCCAACATATGGAGATTTTTCAACCCATTACACAGAAAAGCTAACTCTGCTAATCATGCCATTTTGCCCCTACCTTACCTATTCAGGGATGTGAGTACCTTCCTCTTTACTCCTTTCTGTCACATTCTATTTACTCTCCCATCTCTTTGGTCCCTTAAATTTATGCAAAGACCACTTAAAAATGTGTCAGAGTGCCACAAAATTATTTTCCTCATGCAGCAGATTTCAGGATCTTTAGCGATGACATCACAAGCCATCTGGAAAGGCCAGCAGCAGCCACATATCATCCCAGAACACACACATACCCACCAAGTTCTTCCTATGTGGAAAAACACAATCAAGTCCTCCTGGCTCAATGGAGTTGTAAATGTCCTTTAAATCTGTCACTTTAATGTCCTCTTTGGAAGAGGAAGAATGAGGAGGTAGGTTTTTTTCCTAATGTTTTTTTTATACAGTAAACCAGGGGAATCCAAAGTACTCCATGGATTTTTACAGGAGTTCTTTGAAAATAATGTACTGTCTTCTGGCAAAAGCAGAAGCAATAAAGTTTTGAACTCTGTTTTCTTCTGATGTTCAGGAGAGTCAGAAGTCAACCAGGCCATGAGCAGCTGAGACAGGACAAATCTGTCTTGGCAGCACACTACCAAAGACAGCATTCTCTGAAGGAAATGCTTCATTCTTTCAGGGTACATTTAGAAAAGGTGTAAAAATTAGGTTTTCCATGCCATCACACTTGGAGGGCAGGACTACACTGCCTGCCTGTGGAATATTAGCAAATATGTTTTTAAAAATTTATGCACAATCTGTAGAGCAGTTGGTAATCTTCAAAGGCACATGATTATATCTCTCTGAAGTGGTGTCACCAGAACCAGGGTAGCCAAAGACCGTATTGCTGTAGCAAAGTGCATCAGTATTTTAAGAACCTTTCCTGAGCTTTGGAACTACAATGGCTTATTATGCTGAGCCAAATAGAAAACTGAGTGCAGTGAAGAGATCAGCACAGAGGGATAGCAGCAAGCATAACAAACAGCACAGCTAGCAAGCACAACATGGAAATCGTCAAGCAAGGAAAGGCGCTGCAACAGGAAAAGCAGAAGGACCCGGGAGTCTGGGTGGACAGAAAGTTCACCACAAACCAGCAATGTGTTCTTCTGGCTAAGAAGGCCAACAGTATTCTGGTATCCCATAAGAAAAGTGTGTCCTGCAAGTCAATAGAGGTTCTCCTCCCCATCTACTCTGCTCTAGTGAGACCACATGCAGTGTATTGTGTCCAGCTTGAGGGGCTCCAGATCAAGAGAGCCAGGAGAATAATGAGGGGACTAGAACATATCTCTTCAGAGGATAGGCTGAGAGACCTGGGGCTCTTTAGCCTGGAAAAGAGCAGACAGAGAGAATATTGACAATGTTTTTCAATATCTAAAGGGTGGAGGTCAAGAGGATGGAGTCAGGCTCTTTTCAGTGGTGGCCAATGATAGGACAAGGGGCAGTGGGTACAAAGTAGAAGACAGGAGGTTTCACTTGAACATAAAGGAAAATTTTCCTGTGAGGGTGCCAGAACTTTGGACTATGCATCCAGAGAGGTTGTGGAGTCTCCTTAACTGGAGAATTTCAAAACCCACCTGGGCATGCTCCTGTGGGACAGGTAGTGCTGCTTGAGAAGAAAAGTTGAACTGGATGACCTCTAGAAGTCCCTTCCAACCCCCCCCACCATGCTGTGATTCTGTGATTTTCAAGTTGAGAACTTCAGACAAGCTTTGATTTTTGATTTAAGTTCGAATACACAAGTAAGTTGCACAACATTCCTTTTTGTGTGTTTTGCATCTTAATAATTTTCTTTCCACTTGATAGTTATTCTTCAGTTCGCTTTTTTCCTTTAGTTATCTTTTCATTCTACAGCTCATTTTATCACAGTGGCATACTTGCCAGCCAGTCTGGCACACATGTAGCATTCCAGAACTGCATTTATGAACACACTGCATGAACTTCTTCCTCTGCACGATTTTTTTTCCCATTTTAAAAATGGGGGGAGGGGGGAAATTGTTGAGCATGCACTAAAAGACATAACCAGCTTTCAGATTTTGGTTATGGTGAATTCCTCTTCTGTAAACCTTTTGTTTTCCTTCTAATTTCTCACCACTGGTATTTCTGGTTTGATCTGTAGTCAACACTATGAAATCATTGATGAGTTTGCGGTAATCATTATGATTTTTCTTGTTCTTGTTTCTTGCTTAGTTTTGCTCTTTTATTAATCCTGCATTTTAATCTCATCCTTATAAGCCTCACAGAAAGTTTGGACCTAGTGGGTGCTGGACACAATGTCCTTGATTGAAAGACACACCATGGCAAGTGCTCAGAAGATCTGACTGTGAACACAGATGTGGTGTTTTCTGCAGATGAGTAACTCTTTGGTTTGCTTCTGATTGGTGTACTCCGTTTTCTTAAAATAGTTTTGACTCTTAGTCACTGCGATCTCCATTCTGTAACCATTAGAATTCCCTTGACATATTTTTTCCTCAGTTATTGCAA
>VWZI01012361.1:2941-15600 GCA_013396835.1 Psilopogon haemacephalus | reverse complement strand
CTCTGGGTACAGACCAAAGAGCTGCAAACCCTCTCCGAAGCAGGGTTTAAAAAAGGGGTAGCAGTGAAACCAGAGCCTGGCCAAGCTGGGCAGCAGGCTGAGAAGGGAGCAAGGCTGCTGTGCTGTTTGGCAGCCAGGCAGGCTTTATTGTTGTTAGATGAAACAAAGCCTGTGCTCTTTAGTCCTTGACCTTAACGGCGGCAGCAGGCTCCTAATCAGACCTTAATTTAACACCTAACATGGGCAGGGAGAGGCTCGGCCATGGGCTGCTGGTTTGATTACATGTAGCTGATATCATCCAAACCAATTTAACCTCGTTGCTGTGCGCTGGGAAACCTCCCTTCAGGCACAGAACAGAACAATTTCCCAAGGGGAAAGAAAATGCCCAGCACAGTCCCCTGCAAAGTGCTGTGCAGTTAGGTTTGTCTGGGGGGAAAAAACAGAGAGAGCTCTTCTGAACCAGCTGGAGAGCTGTAACCAGTGGAGCCCCCCAGGGATCAGTGCTGGGTCCAGTCCTGTGCAACATCTTCATCAGTGAGACTGATGAGGACACAGACAGACAGACAGACAGACAGACAGAGGCTGCTCAGCAAGTTTGCTGATGACACCAAGCTGATGGATGGAGGAATACTGATTTTGGAATGAAGAGATTCTCTCCTCCTCCACCTCAGCTAAGTGTCCCTCTGAGCAGCAATGGGAAATCCTCCCTGTACCTGCAGGTGCCTGGCAGAGGTTTTTGATACTTCCATGCTGGGGAGGTTCAGATTGGACATTAGGAAAAAGTTTTTTTCCTGGAGAGAGTGGCCAGGGGCTGGAATAAGCTGCCCAGGGAGGTGGTGAGGTCCCCCAGCCTGGCTGTGTTTCAGGGTGGTTTGGATATGGTGCTTGGGGCTATGGTTTAAGGTGAATCTTGTAGAGCAGGGTTCTAGGTTGGACTTGGTGACCTTTGAGGGTCTCTGCCAGCCTGCATGGTGCTGGGATGCTGTGACACCATGATACAGACTCACAAGATTGGTTTAGCTGGAAGAAGCCTTTTAGGGCACCAGGTCTGTTCAAGCAGCACTGCCAGGGCAGCCTGCTCAGCAAGTTTGCTGATGGCACCAAGCTGGGAGGCTGTGAGGCCATCCAGAGAGAGCTGCACAGACAGAGCTGGGCACAGAGGAACCAAAGGAGGCTCAGCAAGGACAAGTGCAGAATCCTGCAGCTGGGAGGAAGAATAAACTGCAGCAGGACAGGCTGGGAGGGGACTGCTGGAGAGCAGCCCCAAGGAGAGGGAGCTGAGAGTGCTGGGGGAGAAGATCCATGGCACAGCAATGTGCCCTGGGGGACAAGNTTCAGTCTGGGGCTCCCCAGCTGCAGAGGGACAGGAACTGCTGGAGAGGGTCCAGGGGAGGGCTGTGAGGATGCTGAGGGGACTGCAGCAGTGGCTGGGGAGGAGAGGCTGAGGGACCTGGGGCTGCTTAGTGTGCAGAAGAGAAGGCTGAGAGGGGATCTGAGTAATGTCTATAAATCTCTGAGGGCTGGGGGTCAAAGAGGGAGGGGACAAACTCTGCTCACCTGTGCCCTGGGACAGGGTAAGGAGCAATGGACGGAAGCTGCAGCACAGGAGGTTGCAGCTCAAGACAAGAGGCAACTTCTTGCCTGTGTGGGTCCCAGAGCAGTGGCACAGGCTGCCCAGAGAGGTTGTGGAGTCTCCTTGTGTGGAGCCTTTGCAGACTCTGTCTGGATGTGTTGCTGTGTGCCCTGAGCTAGCTTGGATGCTCCTGCTCTGGCAGGGAGGATGGACTGGATGTTCTCCTTGGGTCCCTTCCAACCTCTGACATCCTGTGAGCCTGTGAGCTCTTGGGCTACTTTGCAGATGAGGTTGCAGCTCCTCAGGGTGATTTAGTGGCTCTGCTTGCCCTCTGTGCCTCCCCTCTGGTATTTTAGGCATTTCCAATATCCCAGGCCCAAGCATCCTGCTGATGGGATTCTGCAGCCTGCATTCATTCCCTCGCTGTGCCGTGGCAGCTGCTGGCTGGGCTGGAACTGAAGAAGAAGTATTTATATATGCTCCACCATGAGATTTGTGGGTTGTTCTTTTTTTTTTTTTTTTACACATCTTGCTGCCTCTTGCTTTGTGCTCAGTTCAATCATGAGCTGACACAATATTTATTTTGTGACATCCTAAATAGGAACAGTCATGTTTTCACATGTTTTGACACCAAACCCTAATCTCTTCCTGAATTACTCTGGAAACCCAAAAGCATCCAAAGTCTTCCTTTCTAAACAGGATTGTTTTGATTGAGCAGATTTCACTCAAGCAGGGTTGGTGGTGTTTCTTTCTTTTTACTTTTCTTTTTTCTTTTTTTTTCCTCCCACCAAAGATGCCATCAGCAACCAAAATGCTGCAAATGTTCTGCAGTGTTTGAATGGAATCACAACTCCCCCTTCAAATCCCAGTTATAGAATCCTAGAATCAGCAGTTTTTTCCCCTCCCCTTCAGTTTGGTGCTTGCTGATGATTTCAGGACAATCTGTGGTGAAATTTCTTCAGCCAGGAGAGGTGTGAAAAAAAAAAAAAAATCCAGCAAGAGGCTTCTCTGTCTCCTTGCTCCCAGTTGAGCTGATGGCTGAATATCTGTGGTGGTTCTTCTTAGATTCAAAGAATCCTAGAATGAGTCAGGGTTGGAAGGGAGCACAAGGATCAGGCAGTCCCAACCCCCCTGCCATGCCCAGGGACACCCTACCCTAGAGCAGCCTCACCACAGCCTCTGCCAGCCTGGCCAAAAACACCTCCAGGGATCTGGCCCCAAACACCTCCCTGCAGGGGCAACCCATTCCAGCCTCTCACCACTCTCATGCTCAGCAACTTCCTCCTCACCTCCAGCCTCAATCTCCTCACCTCCAGCTTTGCTCCCTTCCCCCCAGTCCTGCCACTCCCTCACAGCCTCAAAAGTCCCTCCACACCTTTTTTTAGGCCCCCTTCAGATCCTGGAAGGCCACCAGAAGGTCCCCTGGGAGCCTCCTCTTCTGCAGCCTGCACAGCCCCAACTCTTTCAGGCTGTGCTCACAGCAGAGCTGCTGCAGCCCTCTGAGCATCCTCGGAGCCCTTCTCTGCACACCTCCAGCATCTCCACATCCCTCTTGTCCCAGGGGCTCCAGCACTGGATGCACTACTCCAGGTGGGCTCTCAGCAGAGCACAGCAGAGGGGCAGAATCCCCTCCCTGGCCCTGCTGCCCACACTGCTCCTGCTGCAGCCCAGCCTCTGCTTGCCTTTCTGCCCTGCAAGTGCACACTGCTGCCTCATCTGTGCAGTTAAAGGCAAAGGAGTTGTTGTGAGCATCACAGAAAGAGTTTGGCCTTGGGTTTGCTACAGGTAGAAACTAAGCAAATAAGTCACTAATTACTGAGGAATGAAGGTAATGTAAAATATTGAGCAGAAGCAGCAGGAGCTTTGTCTGTGGGACTCAGGAGGCAGAGGCTCCAGGGTCAGGGTTTGGCACTGGCTCCTTGACCCCCTGGGCAGGCCTTGTTGCTTCCACAGGTAAACTCTTCCTGTTCTCACTGAAGTGGTTTGAAACTTTTCTGTCCCTCTGCTCTGCTCTCATCAGACCCCACCTGCAGCACTGTGTCCAGCTCTGGAGCTCCCAGCACAAGCAGGACATGGAAGTGTTGGAGCAGGTCCAGAGGAGGCCACCAAGATGCTGAGAGGTCTGCAGCAGCTGCACCATGGGGACAGGCTGGGAGAGTTGGGGCTGTTCAGCCTGGAGAAGAGAAGGCTCAGGGAGACCTCAGAGCAGCCTTGCAGTGTCTGCAGGGGCTGCAGGAGAGCTGGGGAGGGTCTTTGCACAAAGGCTTGGAGTGACTGGTTGAGGGTGGAAGGAGCTGCATTTCAGTGAGACATTAGGAAGAAATTCTTCCCCATCAGGGTGCTGAGGCACTGGAAGAGGTTGCCCAGAGCAGTTGTTAAGGCTGTAGGCCTGGGATTGTTGAGAGCCAGGCTGGGTGAGCAGCCTGGGCTAGAGAAAGAGCTTCATGCCCATGGCAAGACAGTTGGAACTGGATGAGCCTTCAGGTCCCTTCCTACTCAACCCATTCTATGATTCCATGAACATTCTACATTGCCTTGTCCTGGCTGCCTGCTTCAGGAGGGGATGGAGGAAGAGGAGAAGTGGCAGCAGTGTAGCCCTTGTGTCTCGCAGGGAGGTTGTGCTGCCTGTGCTGCCTGTGCAGCTGGGTTTGTGCTGAGCCACAGGGCAGCAAGGAGCAGGCACTGGGGTGTGCTCCTTGGGCAGCCTTTGTGCACCTGGGAAGGTGAATGCTCATTAGGAAGCTTCTTGCTTCCACTCTGCAGAGACACAGATGGCTTCACAAGCTGGGAGAACCAAAGATGTTAGGTTGAAATGAGCCCAATCTGAAGGGAAGGAGAAAGTTGTTTGTTGTGAGGGTGCTGGAGGCCTGGGGCAGGCTGCCCAGAGAGGTTGTGGAGTGTCCTTGTGTGGAGAGACCTGGTTCAGTGTGAGGTGTCTGTGCCCATGGCAGGAGGCTTGGAACTGGATGACCTTTATGGTCCCTTCCCACCCAAACCATGGTTATACACAAATGGAGCTGAGATCCTACAAACCTGAATGGGTGTCCCTAAGGCAGAGGCTTCCTGCTGATCCTAGAATCCTAGAATCAAGCCTCAAGATTTTAGGATGAAATGAACCCAGGAGAAAGTTGTTTGTGGTGAGGGTGCTGGAGGCTTGGTGCAGGCTGCCCAGAGAGGTTGTGGAGTGTCCTTGTGTGGAGAGATTCCAAACCTGCCTGACCATTGTGCTCCTGGGCAGGCTGCTGTGGGTGCTCTGCTTTAGGACTGGATGATCTCCAGAGGTCCCTTCCACTGCCCATGGTTCTGGGATCCTGCCCTGCTGTGCCTTTACATTCAGGATTCCTCTGCAGACACCTCCCACTCTATGCCCCTTACAGCAGCTGAGCTGTGCCTGAACCAAAGCCCTGAGCTGAGCTGCTGGTGTGAGCTTTATTCTCTAACTGCTGCTGTAAGAACAGCAGGTTGGCATTGGAGCTGGAAAGAGAATCTCTGTGACAGGCTTCTGAGTCGTTTCAGCATTTCAGCTTCTCTTGTGCAGTTCCTTTGCTCAGCTCGCTCACTCTGGCTGCTGGAGGCTGTGCTGAAGCTCTCCCAGGCCTGGCTAGAAGATCAGTGCTGCTTTCCAACCTGAGCAAGCAGTAGCTTAAGTCCAGCAGGCAGAGCAAATGACCTTTTTTGCATGAATTCTTCCAAAAGAGCATCTCTGTGACCACTGCAGGCTCTGCAGGTTTTGCATCACCATAGTAGCATCCTGCTCAGGCTCCTCTTGAGGAGCTCTGAAAGGCTTTTGCTGCCACAGCTCTGCCCCACTGCAGAGAGCTTCCAATGGGATCAAAGATCCCATTCTGTGCTTCTGTGTGCCACAACCTCCCTGGAGGTGTTCAGGACCAGGTTGGATGAGGGCTTGAGCAACTTTTTAGGCTGTCAGGGAGTAACAGGACTAGGGGGAATGGAGCAAAGCTGGAGGTGGAGAGATTGAGACTGGAGGTGAGGAGGAATTTGTTGAGCATGAGAGTGGTGAGAGGCTGGAATGGGTTGCCCCTGCAGGGAGGTGTTTGGGGCCAGATCCCTGGAGGTGTTTTTGGCAGAGGCTGTGGGCAGCCTGCTCTAGGGTAGGGTGTCCCTGGGCATGGCAGGGGGGTTGGAGCTGGCTGATCCTTGTGCTCCCTTCCAACCCTGACTGATTCTAGGATTCTAAACCCACAAATCTAATTACACCCAAAGGTGCTCTTCCTCCAAAGCTGAGCTGCTTGAGCTTAGCCTCAGCTCTGAGAGCAGACTCTTGGTGTAGCTACAAACTCCACTTTTGGGGAAAAAAAAACAACCAACAAACCAAAAAAATCCCCAAACCCAGAAGCTGGAGTAGTAACACAACAGTGACTCTGTGTTAGCCTTTGGGGAAATAGCAAAATAAGCAATAAAATTAATGAAATGCTATTTATAGCCTTTGTGTCAGAAATGGATTGTGTGTAAACCAAAGCAAAAGGGAGGGACACCGAGGGACACCGACAGAGCTCTGCTGACAGCCCTGCAAGGCCACAGGGTCCCAGGCTCCCAGGATGTCAGGGGTTGGAAGGGACCCAAAGAGGTCCAGCCCAACCTCCCTGCCAGAGCAGGAGCATCCAAGCTAGCTCAGGGCACACAGCAACACATCCAGACAGCCCTGCCAGTGTCTCCCCACCCTCACTGTAAGGATCTTCTTTCTAAGTATGATGTTTTCAGTCTGTGTGCTTGCAGTAGGCAGGAATTGTCTCTTCTCTGCTGACTTTTGACCTGGCACAGCCACAGAGGGAGAAGGGAAGGTGGAGACCTAAATAGCTCCTCACCAAGAGTGGACATCTGTAGCTGATCAGGGCACAGCACTGCTGCTAGTGCATCCCAAACCTCCCCCTGGCTCACCCAGCCAGATGGGGGCCGGGGATGGAAATACAATTTGCAATTGAGAGCAGCATTTTACAGCTGGTTTTTAAGAGGCACAGGGTGCCTGTAACCCTCAATGTGAAATTTGCCTTGGCTGGGAACAAGTTCAGCTCCACGGTTTGCATTGGGGTTTTTTTTATGTTCCTGCCCCAGGAAGGTATCAGCTGCTCTGAGAGCCTTCAAGCAGCTCTGCTGAGGAGCTGGCTGGAAGCTGTGGCTCTTGGTGCCACTGCCTGCTTCCTCACATGGCACACCTGGAGGCAACAGCAGGCACAGAATCACAGAATGGGGAGGGGAAGCTGGAAGGGACCTCTGGAAATAGAATCATAGAATCTCAGAATGGTTTAGGTTGGAAGAGACCTCAAAGCTCAGCCAGTTCCAACCCCCTTGTAGGCAGGGACACCTCCCACTAGAACAGGTCACTCAAGGCCTCATCCAGCCTGGCCTTGAACACCTCCAAGTGTTCATCATCCAGTCTGACCCCCCTGGCAAGGCAGGGTCACCCAGACAAGGTCACACAGGAACTCATCCAGGTGGGTTTGGAATGGCTCCAGAGATGGAGACTTCACCACCTCCCTGGGCAGCCTGCTCCAGTGCTCTGTTACCCTTACGTTGCAGGATCACAGGATGGAAGGGACCCAAAGAAACCATCATGGAGTGATTGTTCCATTAGCAGTTATTTAGCTTGCTGTAAATGCTTCTACTTCACAGAAGTAGAAACTGAGATGCAGATAAGTCAAAGAAGCTCTCTCAGGAGTTGCTTAGACTCGGAGAGGAGGAGGCTCAGGGCAGAGCTCATTGCTCTCTACTACTGCCTGAAAAGAGGTTGTGGGCAGCTGGGGTTGGGCTCTGCTGCCAGGCAGCCAGGGACAGAGGAAGAGGAAACAGTCTCAAGCTGTGGCAGGGCAGGTTCAGGCTGGATGTTAGGAGGAAGTTCTTGACAGCAAGAGTGATTGGCATTGGAATGGGCTGCAGGGGAGGTGGTGGAGTCCCCATCCCTGGAGGTGTTTAAAAAGAGATTGGATGTGGCACCTGGTACCAGGGTTTAGTTGATTCAGTGGTGTTGGGTAATAGGTTGGACTTGATGATCTCAAAGGTCTTTTCCAACCTGGTTAATTCTGTGATTCTGATTCATGTAAAGAAGGGTTCACAGGCTCACAGGATGTCAGGGGTTGGAAGGGACCCTAAAAGCTCATTGTGTCCAAGCCTCCTGCCAGAGCAGGAGCATCCAAGCTAGCTCAGGGCACACAGCAACACATCCAGACAGAGTCTGCAAAGGCTCCACACAAGGAGACTCCACAACCTCTCTGGGCAGCCTGTGCCACTGCTCTGGGACCCACCCAGGCAAGAAGTTGCCTCTTGTCTTGAGCTGCAACCTCCTGTGCTGCAGCTTCCATCCATTGCTCCTTGGCCTATGGCAGGGAGCAGTGAGCAGAGCCTGTCCCCCCCCTCCTCACCCCCAGCCCTCACACACTTACAAACATTGATCCAATCCCCTCTCAGCCTTCTCTTCTGCACACTAAGCAGCCCCAGGTCCCTCAGCCTCTCCTCCCCAGCCACTGCTGCAGTCCCCTCAGCATCCTCACAGCCTTCCCTTGGACCTTCTCCAGCAGGTTCCTGTCCCTCTGCACCTGGGGAGCCCCAAAACAGAAGTTCCTCCTCATGTTCAGATGGAGCTTCTCATGTTCCAGTCTGTGCCCATTGCCTCTTGTCCTGGCCCTGGGCACCCCTGAACACAGCCTGGCCCCATCCTCCCAACACCCATCCTTCAGGTATGGATCAGCACTGCTGAGGTCCCACCTCAGGCTGCTCTCATCCAGGCTAAACCCACTGCAGACTCCTCAGAGGTGCTGAGAGCTGCTGAGATCAGCCTGGGCTGAATCCAGAGAGAGCTGCAGACTCTCAGCTCTGCCCTGAGTTTTGCTCTCTCAGTGGTGCACTTCCTGCACTGCAGCCCTGCAGGAAAGGACTTGGAGATGCTGCTGGGGGAGAAGCTGGGCAGGAGGCAGCAATGTGCACTGGCAGCACAGAAGGCTAAGGGCAGCCTGGGCTACATCCAGAGCAGTGTGGGCAGAGATGGAGAAGAGGGATCCTGCCCCTCTGCTCTGCTCTGCTCTGCTCTGCTCTGCTTTGATCTGCTCTGCTCTGCTCTGCTCTGCTCTGGGGAGACCTCACCTGCAGGGCTATGTGCAGCTCTGCAGCCCTCAGCACAGGGAGGACATGGACCTGCTGGAGAGGGTCCAGAGGAGGTCACTAAGGTGATCTGAGGGCTGGAGCAGCTCTGCTACAGGCACAGGCTGGGAGAGTTGGGGCTGTTCAGTCTGGAGAAGAGATGGCTTCAGGGTGACCTTGGAGCAGCCTTCCAGTAGCTGAAAGGGCTCCAGGAGAGCTGGGGAGGGACTTTTTTACAAAGGCATGGAGTGACAGGATGAGGGCAATGGTTTGAAAGTGGAGCAGGGCAGATTTAGCTTGGACATCAGGAGGATTCTCTGCACAGTGAGGGGGGGGGGAAATACTGGAACAGGTTGCCCTCCCCTGGACCCTCTCCAGCAGATCCCTGTCCCTATGCAACTGGGGAGCCCAGAGCTGGATGCAACATTCCAGGTGAGGCCCCAGCAGGGCAGGGCAGGGCAGAGGGGGAGGAGAACCTCCCTGGATCTGCTGCCCACACTCCTGTTCATGCCCCCCAGGACCCCCCTGGCCTTCTTGGCCCCCAGGGCTCATTGCTGTTCTGTCCTCAGACACAGGGTGGTCAGTGACAGATACTCCCACTCCCTCTGAGAGGTGGCAATGGAATTGTCCCACTGTTTGTGAGGTCAGGGCATGGCACTTCCTCACTTGCTCTGCCCTTCTTCAGGATCTGAGGCTAATTATGTGCCCCGTGGGTTGTTGCTTTAGGGCCAGCAGGAGGGTTTGTTGCTGTGCCCTGTGATGGTTCTCCCATAATGATGTTTTAGAAGGGGTTGGATTAGGAGCTCAGGACATTTACAAGGAGTTGTTAAATGCCTCAGTGCTTCCCAGATTTTACAGCTGCTGTGCTGGTGAAATGTGGCCCTAGGAGCTGCTTTGGGCTGGGACAGGGTTAATTTCCCCCCCTCCCCTCCCCGCCAGGAGCTGTGGTTTGGATGTGTGCTGGAGCCAGTGCTGATCACAGAGGGCTGTGTTGCATTCCAACACCATCTATTAATGCACTGCATGATGCAAATGGGAATGAAAAAGCTGCCACTGAGCAGCTCTTGCTCACACAGGGTTGAGGCTTTCTCTGCTCCTCACACCTCCAGCAGCAGGCTGGAGGTGCACAGGGAACTGGGAGGGACACACAGAATCCTAGAATGAGTCAGGGTTGGAAGGGAGCACAAGGATCAGGCAGTCCCAACCCCCCTGCCATGCCCAGGGACACCCTACCCTAGAGCAGCCTCACCACAGCCTCTGCCAGCCTGGCCAAAAACACCTCCAGGGATCTGGCCCCAAACACCTCCCTGCAGGGGCAACCCATTCCAGCCTCTCACCACTCTCATGCTCACCAACTTCCTCCTCACCTCCAGCCTCAATCTCCTCCCCTCCACCTTTGCTCCATTCCCCCCAGTCCTCTCACTCCCTCACAGCCTCAAAAGTCCCTCCCCAGCTTTTTTGTAGCCCCCTTCAGATCCTGGAGTGCCACCAGAAGGTCCCCTGGGAGCCTCCTCTTCTGCAGCCTGCACAGCCCCAACTCTTTCAGGCTGTGCTCACAGCAGAGCTGCTGCAGCCCTCTCAGCATCCTCGGGGCCCTTCTCTGCACACCTCCAGCATCTCCACATCCCTCTTGTCCCAGGGGCTCCAGCACTGGATGCACTACTCCAGGTGGGCTCTCAGCAGAGCACAGCAGAGGGGCAGAATCCCCTCCCTGGCCCTGCTGCCCACACTGCTCCTGCTGCAGCCCAGCCTCTGCTTGCCTTTCTGCCCTGCAAGTGCACACTGCTGCCTCAGCTTCAGCTTCTCCTCCACCAGCACCCCCAAGTCCCTCTCCAGCCACTCCCTGCCCAGCCTGGATTTGTGCCTGGAATTGGCTTTAGAGCCAATCACAGCTGGGACAGCTGACAGCAACTGACCCCAGGGATGCTGCAGAGCACAGGGCAGCAAGCTCAGCCTGCAAAGCTGGGGGAAGAAGGGAGGAGGAGGTGGTTTGGAGTGATGGTTTTTGTCTTCCCAAGTCTCTGCTACCTGTGCTGGAGCCCAGCCCTGCTGGGGATGGCTGCACACCTGCCTGCCCTGGGATGTGGGGAAGGGATTCTTTTGCCTTGCTTTTCTCCTGGCTTTTGCCAAGGGCAAATCACACTGGGTCATTCTGTGCTCCACAACCTCCCTGGAGGTGTTCAGCACCTGTCTGGATGAGCCTTGAGCGAACTGGTCTAGTGGGAGGTGTCCCTGCCTGTGGCACAGGAGGCTTGGAACTGGCTGAGCTTTGAGGTCCCTTCTGACCTAAACCATTCTGTGATTCTGTCTTCATTCAGTGCAAGGCTGCTGTGTTATTGTGGGTTTGTTTTTTTTTTTCCCCACTGGCAAAGTAGCCAGGAAAAAAAAAAATGAAGCAGGAAAAGGCTGGGATTTTGCTGCCCTGCATTCTAACCTTGCTTACAACCACCCTCCTGCTGGGCCTGGAGTGGGAGAGAATTTTGTGCTGCTGCTCTCTGTCTACAGAAGAAGGCAGCCACAAATGCCTGCCAACCTCATGGCTGTGCAGGGCAGACAGAGGCAGCCTTGGCTCTGAAATGCATGGGTGCTGGAGTGGTTAGGACAATGGGAAGGTGCTGGTGGGAACTAATTGGAGGATTTGGAGGAGAAATTAGACCATAGGCCAAGAGAGGCAAACACTGATGCTGCTACTGCACTCACAGCTGACTCCTACAGCTCTGGGTTCTTATCTTGCATATGCCAGAACTCAAGGTGAGGTCTCAGCAGAGCAGACTCAGGGGGCAGAATCCCCTCTCCTGCCCTGTTCCTTACACTCCTGGTACAGCCCCCAGCACACAGCTGCCTGCTGGCCTGCATGAGGCACACTGCAAAATCTTGTTCCAAAGCCTCACTCTGACTTTTTCAGGTTCCCTCAGCTCAGCCTAGTGCCCAACCCTGTGCTGCTGGGAACTGATTGGAGGATTCGGAGGAGAAATTAGACTATAGGCTGAGAGAGGCAAACACTGATGCTGCTACTGCACTCACAGCTGACTCCTACAGCTCTGTGTCCTTGTGCTGGGCACAGCAGAAGTCAAAGTGAGGTCTCAGCAGAGCAGACTCAAGGGGCAGAATCCCCTCTCCTGCCCTATTGCCTACACTCCTGCTGCAGCCCCCAGCACACAGCTGCCTGCTGGGCTGCATGAAGCACACTGCAAGATCTTGTTCCAAAGCCTCACTCTGACTTTTCCAGGTTCCCTCAGCTCAGCCTAGTGTCCAACCCTGTGCTGGTGTGAACTAATTGGAGGATTTCAATGAGGAATTAGACTGTAGACTGAGAAAGGCAAAGACTGATGCTGCTACTGCACTCATAGCTTCACTGAGAAAGAAAAAAAAGAATTGTTTAAGGGTTGTAACCCAAACATGGATAAGTCAGACCCAGTTAGACTGCTTCAGACTTCTTTGGGCTGTGGTAGCTCTTGCATGCCTCTCTTTTTCTCCCTGCCTTTCCTAGCTGAATCTGAATAATTCCACTGTCTTATTTTCCTGCTGCTAATCTCCCCCTGGCCCCTCACAGCTTTACTGAGAAAGAAAGAAAAAAATTGCTTTAAGAGTTGTAACCAAAATATAGATAAGTCAGGCTGCTTTTGGCTGTGGCTTTGCATGGCTCTTCCCCCCCCCTGCCTTTTGTAGCTGATTCTGAAAGATTCCCATAACTTCTTTCCTGCTGCTAGTCCCCCCTGGCCCATCTACCTTTGCCTTTCTGCTGCACTAACAAATGGTGAGATAAGATTGGGGGAAAAGGGGAAGGTGTTAGGGGTGGTTAGAAACCCCTCTTGGGGATTTTGATCTCTGGGAGGGGCTGTGGTGTTTCTGTATTACCTTTTTTCCTGTATGTGTCTGTTATACATTGTCAATATCTGCTTGGATATTGTGCTGAGCTGTAAATAGAAAGCTTCATTTATTAACTTCCAGCTGGCTGAGTCCTAGCCTGGGTTATTTCAAAGTGTGTGTGGGG
>VWZI01012360.1:23821-34493 GCA_013396835.1 Psilopogon haemacephalus | reverse complement strand
TTAAACTGTTTGATTCAGTGTTTATAAATAATCTTTGTGTAATAAACTCTTATCGACAGAGCATCCAAAGAATCTCAGGGAATTTTCCCTGAAATATCTCATTATTAATAATAATAAAAAATAATATTCATAAAATATTATCAGTAACTGCAACAGGCTTCTAGATCTTCCCAAGCTCTAATAGGGGCCTGGGAAAGAGTCAGACTAGAGTTGAACACTACATTGATGTTGTTCTGTGTCTTGAACCCCTAACTCCTCTCCTTATAGGTCTTTTAAGACCAGATTTACACTCAGAGAAAAGAATCCCTTGACTATTGTGATGGAAACATCTTCCTCTTTTGTGATAGGACTTTAATTTTATAACACCTTTTAATCTTCATGTAGACAGGCTGACCTAGAAATGCACTACGGTCATAGATATCTAATCCTGAATTAAATAATATTGTCAAACATTTAAATCCTGAAATACTGATCCGAAGGCTGAAAGGTGACACAGGATGCATGAAGTATATAATAAATTATCTCATATATTAAAATCATTTTACCTGTGGTACTTGGAAGAACATTGATGAAGAAAGTTACCTTAAATCACAGAATCACTGAAATATTCAGGTTGGAAAAGACCCTCAGTATCACCAAGTCCAACCAATAACCTTACTGTACAAGGTGCACCCTAAACCATACTGTCAAGCACAACATCCAAACAGCCTTCAAACTCCTCCAGGGTTGGTGATTCGACCACCTCACTGGACAGCCCATTCAAATGCCTGACCACTCTTTCTGTACTTTTTTCCCCCCTAATATCTAGTCTAAACCTACCCAGTCACAGCTTGAGGCCGTTTCCTCTTGTTCTACCACTAATTTACCTGTGAAGAGAGACCAGCACCGATTTTTCCACAATATCCTTTCAGGTAACTGTAGACAGTGGTGAGATCTCCCCTCAGACTAGTATTTTTCAAACTAATCATCCCCAGCTCCTTCAGTCACTTTTCATAACATTTATTCTCCAGGCCCTTCACCAGCTTCATTGCCCTCCTCTGTACTTGTTACAGCACCTCAACATCTCTCTTGTAATGAGGAACTCAAGATTGAACACAATATTCGAGGTCTGGGCTCACCAGAGATTATTACAAGGGGACAATCACCTCCATACTCTTCTGGACACATTTCTAGTACAAGCCACAATGCTAGGTACCCTCTGACAAAACAAGAGGACACAGCCTCAAACTGTACCAGGGCAGGTTTAGGCTGAATATTAGGAAGAAGTTCTTCACAGCAAGAGTGAATGGCATTGAAATGGTCTGCCCAGGGAGGTGATGGAGTCACCATCCTTGGAGGTGTTTAAAAGGAGACTGGGTGAAGCACTTAGTGCCATGGTTTAGTCAATTAGAAGGTGTTGGGTGATAGGTTGGACTCAATGATCTCAAAGGTCTTTTCCAAACTGTTTAATTCTGTGATTCTGTGAAATAACAAATATATTGGCAGCACATTACTTTAGCCAAATGATTAATACATTACTTCTTTCTAAAGTGAAAAACATGACTATATCTTCTTCATTTCTTCAGTTTTGTCCAGCATGAATGAAAAAGTCCCATGTATTTATGTATTTGTTTGCCATTCGAGTGCCAGATTAAAGTGGGAGTGCCAGGAGTTGTGAAAAAAAGATTCAGATTTGGGTCATATTTTAGGTGAGCTGCTGTATTTGCGTGTCTCTTCTGGCTGGATTTTAAAACATAATTTGTATTTCACTATATGACATGGACAAGTGGGAGATTCCATAAATGAGACTTGATATTTTTTTGGCAAAAATTCTATCCAAGGTATGTTCTTTAAGAGTATTTCCCATTTAAAGAAATTCTTTATACTTGTCTTTATACATGACCTAAGGCATTAGAAATGTCTGTGGTGCATGAGGCACTGGAATGGGCTGCCCAGGGAGGTGGTTGAGTCACCAACCCTGAATGTGTTTAAAAGTTGTTTGGATGCAGTGCTTGAAGATATGATTTAAGGGTGAACTTTGTGGAGTAGGGATAATGGTTGGACGTGATGATCCTGTGGGTCTTTTCCAACCAGAATATTTCTGTGATTCTTTGATTCTTTGCTACTTGATCACACTGCTCACTCATACTCAACTTCTTGTCAGTTAGAATCCCCAGGTCTCTTTTGACGAGACAGCTATCTAGCCACACTTCCCCAAGCCTGTAGTGTTGCTTGAGGTTGTGGCCCAAGTGCAGGACTTGGCATTTGGCCTTGTTGAAGCTCATGCCATTAACATTGGCCCATTGATCCAATCTATTCAAGCCCTTCTGCAAAGCCTCCCTACCCTTGTACAGATCAACACTCCCACCTAACTTGGTGTCATCTGCAAACTTAGTGATGACACACTCTTGTCTTCACTAAGATGATCAATAAAGATGTTAAACAGAAGTGCTCCCAACACTGAGCCCTGAGGAACACCACTTGTGAGTGGCCACCAGCTAGATCTGTTGCTGTAGATACAATGCTGCCAATATCTGCACTGATTTATTTAATAAAAAATATTTTGTTCTATACTGCAAGTTAGGCACATCTAGAATTTTCATGTTCACCTACCACTTCGTCTTTGAAAATGGAAAAAAGAATCAGTCACTTAAAAAAAAAAATTATCATTTTAAGTGAAACCTGAATCAAAGATCTTTTTGATGTTTGGAAATAATTTGCATAGCCTATTTTGCAACCCCCCAAAACTTTTCATTTTTTCTCTTTCTGTATATTTCTGCAGTTTTGATCTCTAGTGAGAAAAGAAATGGAAACTCTGAAATATAAAACCAAAATTTGTTCAGACAAGATTTACAGCTAAGTCTTACACATCAGAGCGATGTTTTACAGTTAGCAAATGAATTTCTCCATTCTTGTTGGCGGTGATATAGTGAGCCTGTTGTTTTTTGTGTTGCTTCTTCACTTTCTAAATTCCATTTCCATTATAATTTTGTTCCTTTGGGACAGTTAATGTAAGCTTCTGCTTGCTTTTCTGAGTCATCGTCAGTCTTCTGGTTCTGAGAACTGAGAAGTGTCATTATATTCAAACAGATTTAGTAACTGAAAGAAGTATTCTTTCAAAAACTATAATTACATACGCTGTCAACGTTCTTTTTCAGACTCTTCTTTGGCATTAGAAATCAACAGAGTTCTGCAAGTTGTATATTTGTTGAAGTTTTATTATTGGATTTTATTTCTCTTTTACAACTCCTTTTTATCTAATAACCAAATAGAAATGTTAATGGAGATACTAGACATTTCACTATTCACAAATATTCTACATTTTTTTCTGGTTTTTACTGCATTGAAATAATCTAATATTGAATTACATTCAAATGAGAAGAGTTGGCCCACTTCACATAAACATTTGAGAAATGTTCAAAGTTGGGTTTTTTTTTGACTGAAAAAAAAATTAATCAACTCCAGAGTAATTTACAATGAGACCATCCTAATGCCAGTATAACTAAAGCTTAGAGCCCTTGCTTATCATGTGGATGCTTTGATCCAAATCTGCTTCACTCTAACTTTTTCTGAGGTCTTCTTCTCCCACGTAAAAGTCAAAACCTTTGTCACACAGAGTTATTTTTGCATTCCCTGTTCCTAAAAATGTTTAATTAATTACACAAAGTGATACTATTCCAACAAGGATGATAAGTTCACACTTACAGTAGCTTAGAACTGAAAACATTTGTATACACTATAAAAGAAATATTATGAACCCATTTCTTCTGTATTTCAAGTAAAATCTGTGAGATTTGACTTAATTACTAAGTGGGCAGCTACGCTTTGACTAGAATATGACTACATTGATCATAGTTTCTTTGAAGTCTGTACATTACTGTCTAGAAGTCATATCTTCAACATCTGATATTTTATCAGAAAGTCCCATTCACCTCTAATGTTCAGTGAGCGTTATCTGCCCATTCTTTGCTCCTCACCTCATGGCTACCTGAATTAGGATTTAGCAGGATTTAACATGATTTTGAAGTATCACCCTAAGTAGTGTGAGAACACTCAATCTGTTCCTTTACTTCTGTCTGGTTCAGATTTACAGAACCCAGTATAAGTGTAGGAACAGCCCTGTGGAGAAGGACCTGGGAGTCCTGGTGGGCAACAAGCTATCTATGGGACAGCAATGTGCCATCATGTCCAAGAAGGCCAATGAGATCCTGGGATGCATTAACAGGTGCATGGCCACAGATTGAAGCAAGTTCTCCTGCCCCCCTTCCCTGCTTCAATGAGACCTCACCTGGAATATGGCATTCAGTTTTGGGGTCCCCTGTTCAGGAGGATCTACTTGAAAGAGTCCAACAGAGGGCTATGAGGATGATTAAGGGGCTGGAGTGTTTCTTTATGAGGAAAGGCCGAGAGACCTGGGGCTTTTTAGTTGGGAGAGGAGAAGACTGAAAGGAGATTTAATAAATGTATATAAATATATGAGGGCTGGGTGTCACAAGGGAAGGGACAGCCTCTTCTCAGTTGTGCCCTGTGGTACAACAATGGGTGATGGGTATAAACTACAGCACAGGAAGTTCCACCTCACCATGAGGAAGAACTTCTTTACTGTAAGGGTCACAGAGCACAGGAACAGGCTCCCCAGAAAGGCTATGGAGTCTCCTGCTCTGGAGACTTTCAAGACCTGTCTGGACGTGTTCCCGTGTGACCTGAACTGGATTCTATGGTCCTGATCTGGCAGGCGGGTTGGACTCAATGATCTATGGAGGTCCCCTTCCAATCCCTGATCTGTGATCCTGTGATCTGTGAATTGGTGGGGAAAAGCTCAGTACACACAAGATCATCTTGAAGACCATTCAGTACTCTGCTACATTCCAAATGCTTCTCTTATGTCCCAGGCTAACTCTTTGAAACAGAGACTTATGCACATTCTTTTCTTTGTATGATCTGCTCAAAATCTTTACAAGGAATAAATGCACACTGTCAATTTGAATGCTTTTCTTCTTGCAAAGTAGAACAAAAAAAAAAGGAAACTCTGCAAGAGATACTTAGGGCTTCTCCTTGTGTTTTATAGGCATGTACTGCAACTTTAAATGACTGTATTGAATAAATAAAAAATATTGTCACTATAAAAAAAATCACATAAGTCTCATCTCTCTCTTTTATAATGTGAATGCAGGTTAAAGGTCTCCCAAACTTGACCTTTTAATGTGAAAAAATTGCTTATCTGGCTTACTTGTATCTCCCTTTTTAGATCACATAAATAATTGCAGTGGACTTCACTGAATTAATATACCTACCATGGGTCTGAGATGAAGGGTTTTAAGCTAATTAACATCATATGCCTAGAAAATTTGTTCACAGCACCATCTACCTTCCAGTGATCACGATAGATTGCTTAATACTTAATACACAGAAGAATATTAATGGAGTATTTTGATGTAGTAGATTAATATTTACTAAACAGAGGATACAATATGAAAGGATAGACATGATTCTTCCCTTAGCATAATTTAGCTTTTTTTTCCTCTAACAGCAGTTGTCTGCAATTTCTGCAGGATTTGGGGTTTAAAGTTTCTTTCTTTCTTTCTTTCTTTCTTTCTTTCTTTCTTTCTNTTCTTTCCTTCTTTCCTTCTTTCTTTCTTTCCTTCTTTCTTTTCTTTCTTTCCTTCTTTCCTTCTTTCTTTCCTTCTTTCCTTCTTTCTTTCTTTCCTTCTTTCCTTTGTTATTTTCAACTAGCAGCTACATAAACAGCCATTACTCCTGTGGCATGCAGAAATGTGTAATACGTATGTGAACCAAACACCTTACCTGAAATATGCTGGAAGTTAATTGAAACATTTACTCTGTTAGACATGGAACTAAATAGGATACTTGCAGGTTTGGGGCAGAATTTTTATTTCTCCAAATTTTTATCCTTTACAGATTGAAAAATATAAAATTCTCAGTAGATCACAATGTGTAGTTATAAAAGTGTTCTTTTCACAGGCTGTTGTCTTGCTGTCAATAAATATTAATAGTATCAGATTTTAAACTCAAGACATTTATCACAGAGTAAGGAAGATAAAATAATTACTACTGCTATACTTTGAGCTTCATCTTCCTGAGTGTTTTGAGCATTCTGTTATTAAAGCAATTTAATTTATTTTTACTTATGTCTAGCTGCTTAAGTGTATTTCTGTACTAAAAAAGGGTTCTTTTGGCTATACTATGCAATCATAGTTGCATGGAAGTCTTTTTGGGCTGCAGGGATAATGAAAATTCACAAACTTTTCTTTCAGATGTTTGTTTTTTTCCTAAATCAGGGAGTCCAGTGCTCCATTAATACATTCCTAAATCAGATGCAGATTTATTCAGATCACTTTTAGAAAGTAGGTACATTAAGATAGCTATAAAAAACCTGCCATTGTAATTTGGATTCAAAGCAGGACTTTCATAACAGCTATATTAGCTCAAAAAACATCGTCATATCATATATATTGTTAGGCATCCACAATAGGAATGTAAACATCATTGATAGTCAACGTTTTAGTAATAACATCCATCAGAAACAGAATGTCCTTAAGAAAAGATATTTGAACTTGGTGCAAGAAAAGAAAACCAACCAAATGAATGAAACCAGCCCTATAGTACATTCCTTGTATTTTACCAAGATTATATAGAGTTTTATGACTAAAACTTGTTTTGTTTTTGCCATTGTATTTTGGTTTATTTTAGTTTTGTTCCTGTAGCTACAACTTGTGTATCTTTATTCAGTAGTTACTATTAATATTATTTGAATTTAAGTCCACACGCTGTACTGAAAATTTACTCCATATAAATCCATCCAACTTTTTATAGTTCTGAAAAGACTTTCTAACTGTTACTAATGGGTTTTCAATAATATTTAAATCCTTTCCTGTGCAACAAAACCATAGGCCATCTCCAAGACTGCAAAAATCCAAATGGACTGGAAAATTGAATAGGTGGAAATGTATTGCATCTATCCTCTCAGTTTTCTCTGTCCAGTTATATCTTCTTAGTTTTGAAACTAGGATAATCTGAAGTATTGAGGCAAAGCATTGGAATCACATTCCAGGGGTGAAAAAAAAAAATCATCTCCTTTCAAGGTTTTCTACTTCAACTGAAGGCTGAAGCATCACATTTTCCGTAACTGACATTTGTTCTATTTAAAGGAAAGTATTTGTCATGCTGAAGTAGACACAGCAATAAATGGCCTTTCTGGAGCTGGCACACGTATTCAATTGCATAAGTTGTTTGCTGCAAGTATGTTCCTGCACCACACCCATTACTGCTATCAAGAGGACAATCTCAGACATCAGCATGTTAGAGAAGATGCAATTTTTCTTCCTTTTGTGGAGCTTTTGAAGAAACATGATGCGTTTCTGTTACTCCCTGACGCTTTGAAATTGTGCTGACATCAGGAATGTGACTCACAGAGGATAACTGAGAAGCTGCACAGATCATAAACAACAGTGATAGTAAATTTCTGATATTAAGGAGAAGAAAAATCATCCTCCAACAGGGCTATGCCAAATAAATAGGACACTGAGATGGAAAAGGGTTCTTCAATATTTACCACTTGTTCTAATTCTAAGTTAGCATGTGACCCAAAACTTAGATAAAAACATAGGATTTTCTTTTTCTACTCTCCTACTACTTTTTGTTCCTCTCTCTTTAAGCTCTAAAGCTTTACGTGTTTTAATGTGCAATGCATAGAATCACACTACTCAATATCCCTAATGATTGCCCTCCAAGCAAGTAAAAAATGTTCTTTACACAGAACATCTCTTTTAAGGTTGCAAATATCTGTAAGAAGTGCTGTGAGAGAGAAATCTATTTGCACACCTCTATTAAAATATGATAGATTTCTTTTACTCTACAGCAAAATAAGCTACATGTAATGCTTTCTGAAGTGTTTAATTTTGAAATAAAGTAGGAGTTTCCAATTAACATTATCTGAAAAAAAGCCCTTTGAATTGCATCATTCTGCACTAGACACCAAGTAGAGCATGACCTTCAGACTGTTTTGTCTATCTCCTTAAACAAAATAAAATTTCAGTGCCTCTAACCTTTGGTAGATAACAAGAAAGGAAGGTCTACACAAAGAAACTACAATGCAAATAATTTCCTTACGTTTAAATCCAGATGAAGCATCTCTGTTGCAGCATTATACTTTTGAATTGAAATTTGCTTTCGTCATTCATTCTACTCAAGGCAAAGATCAAGCAATGTCTCACTCAAGGCTTTTAACCACTAAGTGCAAGTCAAAAGCCCACTTGAGTAATTCACGATCTGAATATGCAGAAAAAAAGAAGTAAAGAAGATAGTAAAACTGGAAGACTGAAGTACCTACTGAATTACTTAGGCTGTTACAGTTTGAGCCTACCCAGCTAGCAGCAAAGCATCACACCAGTCCTACCGCACTCCAGCGGGATGTTGAGAAGAAAATACAACAAAAATCTCTAGAGTCAAGACAAATGACAGAGAGGGCTCACTCACCAGTTATGATCACAGGCAAAAGACAGACGACTTAGGAAAACAAAATCCCCACTTCTTTCCTTCACAGACCTCAATGCCCACACAATTGTCTCTCTCATCTCCTTTCTGAATCAAAAGAGGTCTCAAAACAAAAGCATAAGTATATAGCTCAGCCTTGAACAGTGGCAGGTCCAACTTGGAGCTGGAGGATCCTCTAAAACCTTCTTATATGAACCATACCAGTATCCCACTCATTCACTACCAAAACCTCCCGAAGACATTATAAACATGAAGTAGAAATGCAACTCTCAAGTGATTTTAAAAGTCTGTGTGCTGACATGTTATACACAAAACTCTCATGACTTCCAGTAAAAATCTACATGAAAAAATCAGAAGCACTAAACCCTAGTTGTTTAAAATCTCATTAGTAATAAATGTACTACTAAATATATTAATAATGAGGAAAGAAAAATAAACACAATATGAATGGTTTTATATTTTCCAAAGTTATATTTAATTTTCTTTCCTTGTAGCCTAGGTCAGAGAATTTATTTAACTCCTTATTTGTGAATTCCTGTGACTTCTCACAAGGACTTATTGCACATTGTAAGATTGCTTCCATGGTACTGATGAAAAGAACAAAGTATCTAGGCTAATACAAAGTCATGTTTTGGACAGAGAAAGTCAGACTATTCTATGATAAAGATAGGAATAGAGATGGCACTTTAGTAGCATGTATAACCAAAATCCAGAGGTCAAGCTCACTCCCAGCATTCTTATTTGACAATAGAGATGTAGCCCTGAGAAGCACAGGACCATTTCAGAAAAGTTAATTTTGTAATAACTGTTTTATAGCACTCTACTTAGATCTACCCAGGTGAAGAGGGCAAATCTGGGGAAATATTTCACTCATGAGCTTCCTTAGAAAACAATATGGAAGTTGTATGAGTTTTGGATCCCTGAAGTCTATAGGGCTATACAATACATCCCAGAAGCATCTGCTCCCACATATACTACACTATAATCTTATGCCACATTCCAGAAACAGTTTTTCAGAGACCCTGATTCTATCAAGGCATCTCTGTGAGTTATGCTGCAGGTATGTTTCTTCAGATACTTTGAACTGAAAACCACTATCCCAACGTGGACAGAGTCTATCCAGGGAGTTAGTTGTAACAAATCTTTTTTTCTTCTTGGCTTTAAGTCATGGGTTATTCGGAGCACAGATTTTAGAAAATGCTGTATCAGAGTCAAACACCTATTTTGCACCTCAAGACATTCACTTTTCAGGAGCATCTCATGTTTTTATACTGGTAAAGTTGGATCTATGTAGCACTCAAGAAAACACTGGTATGAGCATATTTGGAAAGGCACAACAGAGTAAATTCCTTCGCAGCAAGTATCTCTTTTGGAGCTAGTCACCCTCAAAACTTGTTATTATCAATAAATAGAAGTAAGCATTTGAATTAATCCGAAGAGTTATACTTTGGAATGTGATTAATTACTTTCTAAAAGAGACTTTTCTTTCATCACTGGGCATAAATATATCCTATGCAGGCTAACTCAGCTGTTAGCTAAGAAAATGGTAACGTACACAATGGAAACAAAGTAGAACTGGGCACTGGTTTAAAGTATTCAACAACATAGTGATGATTTTTTTTTAAATGAATTAAGATTTTTTGTATTTGTGCATTATATGAAGACAAATCTGTGCTCTTCTGTTTTATCTTTCAGGTCTAGCTTAAAATACTGCATTTTACTGTTTATAGTGAATATTAGACTTCAGAGGACATTTCTCAATTGCAAATATTTCTTGAATGGGAGTTTGGGGGTTTTTTTGGTTGGCTTTTTTTGGTAGTTGTTGTTGCTGCTGTTTTGAGGTTCGTTGTTTTTGTTGTTGTTGCAATTGTCAATATGTGGAGACTGAAGAATTTATTATTATTAAAGTTAACCAATGCATCTATTTTCAGTTAATTTTTTTTTCCATTTTGCTGATGTTTGGTATTTTTACTGCAATTTTCTGTGCCAAGTGTTTGCCTTCAGCTGGATTTTTTTTTTTTTTAGCATTTGTACCAAAAATTACCACAAAGCAGAGAACACATTGTTTCAAAAATATCTTCCAACTATTTCACAGAGAAGATCTCAGCCATAAAACTGGTGCAAAGACCATGGGGTGAAATACACAGCACAGAAAAAGAAAAAAATATGGGTCTATATT
>VWZI01012360.1:0-14666 GCA_013396835.1 Psilopogon haemacephalus | reverse complement strand
ATAAGAAAAATTTTATTGGAAGTTTTTTTTTTTTTTTTTTTTTTTCCTAAAGGGATGTGTCTAAAAAATAACTGTAGAACTTGAGGACAGGTATTTGGGTACCTTATTTTTTGAGACTTTGCCATTAACTGAAGATTTTTGTCCTTACTAGACAGCAATCCAATTTTCTTTCCATTAATGTTAATCAATGCCTTCCATTTCAGTGAGTGCTGGAAGTGAAGTGTCTGCCATCAAGGTACATCTTCTATAAAGAGTTACCTTCTGTTACATAAATCCCCTTATTCATTCCTCCGAAGTCCTCAGAATTTGATTAAGATCAGCCACCCTGCAGAACAGCACAGCTATAGCCTGCAAACTACAGTCTATTACTACAGTATTACATGTGTAGCCTGAAGGTATAAATTGCAAACGTTGGTGATAGTAGCATTCTCTCTTCCATGGCTATATGAGTAATTATCACATACCTCAATCATTATTGTCACCATGGGAAAGGCCTGCTAAGTTTTAGCCACAGTTGAACTACAAAATACCTTTGCATAGCCAGTATTTGCACTGTAGTGAGATGCACATCTCACTCGTGGTTGGCACAGGTAGTTCCCACACTTTAAGCTCACCATGAAGTCAGGAATCTCCTGCTATGAGCAATAGTGAAGGAAGAGTGTTTAGGAGTCTGAATCTGAGGAAAAGGGGTATATATGGCAAAGGGTTTATTTGCAGAAATGTAAAAAATCTGTGTGCAGATAAGACTAGTTTCTTATGATGATTTGGTTTAAGAAAGCATTAAAGCAGTGTTCTGTAGAAAGATTTTTATGACAATTCTGAATGCAAACATAAATTCTAAGGTATAAAATAAGAAGGGTTAGGAAATACAACATCTGGCAAACAGGACACCATGTACACTGAAGACACAAAGGAATTTTTACTTTTTTTTTTCTTTCCTCAAAACTAATGAGAGATAAATAATAATCAAAAAGTTATTTATGTAGAGTTGTCTTATTATAGGAAGTGAGCTCAAAATATTCTAACAGATGTCACATCCTGCATGTCACAGTGAAATGAGAAAGCAGGATGAATTATCTTCCTAGATTTTTCTTTGCATTATTTTTCTCTCTGGTAGAAGCAGCATACAATTCACTTTCTTCAGTATAACAGATCTCTGATACAGATCACACTGAATGGTTTCCTGTAGGTTCTAATTCTACATTTCAAGTCAATGAAAGTTCAGTAAGTGCTTCTGTTGCCATCAAACAAGGAATTTAACAGTCCCATTTCCTGGGAACACTTAATCTTTTTATCATTATATTTTGCCTTGTAAAAATAATAGAAAATAAAATATCAGGTAACAGTGAAAAATAAAAAGCGTTAACAATTATATAAACAGAATAAGACCTTATGCTGCTTTTGTTTTGTTTATTTTATCCCTCAGGATGTCTCACCAACAACAATGAAATCTTATTCCTTCACACCATTCAGAAAACAAAATTATTCATTCAAACAATGTTTATCTATCCACTGTGCTTAATATCTCTTGGATTAGTAAAAGAAACAAGTTTCCAATCCAATTTGGCAAACAAAAGCACAAACACCAGCTCATCATGTGCATTAAGAGAGTCAGGCAGGAACTGGCTGATAATAATACTGTCATTTCAGAGATATGGTTATTTATGTAATATATTAGAGTAAATATTGTCTCTGGAAAACAAGCCTTTAAAATTATAGATTCACACTCTGGACACAATTTTATTCTTATTGGTACTTGAAATATATGAGTCATTTTTTAATAATTCCAACTATACACTATCAGAATATAATGGAATATCAAGGAATAATTCAAAATCACTATGTTCATTCTACTGCATATATTGGCAGTATGTCACATATAGGATAAACTGAATTGTCCCAAATTAGGACATTCCAAATGTTCTTGACATGCATCCAGAATTAGCTATAAATCTCTCAGAGTCAGTCCTTTCCCTCATGCTGGGTATCAGCTGGCACCAAACCTATCATTGCTGAGGTGAAATATCAGTGATTCTTGTACTTCAGTCTTTTACAATGTTGCTCTCAGAAACACAAATACTTTGCAGCACCACTTTAAAAATCAGAGTAAGTGGAACCTTTACTCAGGCTTACATATCCTAGGAGAACTACTTGCACCCTAGTGAAGAATAGTCTAGGTTATACACGGCCAAAACAAAAAATCAAAACAATAGAGATCTCTAAATGCAATCGCTTTCCTAATCCTTTCCAGTAATCAGAGCATCTCTAAGTAGACACAGAGATTCATATCTGCAGTCTTTCATTTCAGAAAGAACACCAAGGATGAAAGTATGCGACAATACTGTCAGATTACCCAGCTTGGAAGGTTACAATTTAGAGCAGCTTTGCATATAAGCTCAACATGAGCCTGCAGTGTACACACGCAGCTCAGACAGCCAACCATGTCCTGGGCTGCATTAAGAGAAGCATGGCCAGCAGGGCAAGAGAGAAGATTCTCCCCCTTTACTCTGCTCTCGTCAGACCCCACCTGGAGTACTGTGTGCAGTTCTGGAGCCCCCAGCACAAGAAGGACATGGAACTGTTGGAGAGAGTCCAGAGGAGGGCCACAAAGATGATCAGAGGGCTGGAGGACCTCTGCTATGAGGACAGGCTGAAAGAGTTGGGGCTTTTCAGCCTGGAGAAGAGAAGGCTTTGAGGAGACCTTATAGCAGCCTACCAGTATCTGAGGGGGGCCTACAGGAGGGCTGGGGAGGGACTGTTCACGACAGGGCGAGGGGGAATGGGTTCAAATTGGCAGAGGGGAGATTTGAATGGGATGTTAGGAAGAAATTCTTCACAGTGAGGGTGGTGAGGCACTGGAACGGATCGCCCAGGGAGGCTGTGTCTGCTCCCTCCCTGGATGTGTTCAGGGCCAGGCTGGATGAGGTCTTGAGCGACCTGATCTAGTGGGAGGTGTCCCTGTCTGTGGCGGGGGGTTGGAACTGGATGATCTTTGAGGTCTTTTCCAACCTAAACCATTCTATGATTCTATGATTCTATGATATTAGAATTAATAGATATTCCAAGTAGTGTAGCTTGTTCTGTCTCTGTAAGTAACTTACTATGCGGTTCTACAACACTGGAGCCAGTAGTTCTATTTCAATATTTTAAAATATATGTATATATTTTGGACAGAACACTATAAACTGAGATATTGATAGCAGTATCATAAGCTGTTCTGTTTTTTAAGAAATTCTTCATCACTTTCAATTTAGCCATCTTTTCAGACATGAGAAGTTAATCATCCCCTAAGCATTAGAATTTATCCAAAAGTATCTATTTCCATTTTACATAAAAATGCTACAAACTTTATGGAGTCCTATTTGCAGATGCTTCTGAATATGTAAAATAATTACATTCCAAAGGTCCATTCCCTGATGTTCTAAATGTCAAATATTAAAAATTTTAAACCACTATTATGACTGTTTATTTATTTAGTATACACAGGGCTCTGAAACATTTTAAACCTAGTTTGAAACACATGAAGTATCAAAAGATGTTTACTTTTGATAACATTGTCTTCTTTAACTCATTTCATTATCGCGTGATTGTAATTTAATCTGCTGCTTAGTTAACTAGTTTTGACATTGATTATCAGACTAAATTAGCACTGAAATCTCACATCTCTACATAGTATAAAAGGACAAAACATTTTTTTTTTCATCAGTCATCATTTCTGATAAAAATTAAATCCCATGTTTTGTTTTGTTTTTTTTTTAATTCTGAGATTCATAGAATCATAGGATGGTTTAGGTTGGAAGAGATGTCAAAGATCATCTAGTTCCAACCCTTTGCCATAGGCAGGGACACCTCCCACAAGAACAGGTCGCTCAAGGTCACTCAATTATATAAATTAATTGTTCAATTTTCCACAAAAAACATACTTTAATGAAATGTGAATTTTAAAGATTAATTTATATTTGAAAACCAAACCAAATCAAACAAAAACCCCAAACTCCTGTGGTACTGCTTAATAGAGAAATAAATATCCTTGTCTGAAATTTCCAAATCTCATTTTTAATAACATATTTAAGCTTTTATTTCTAATATACAAAATAATTGAAAGCCTTCAAAACCTGTTTAAACTTAATTTTTAACTTAACAACATACAGAAAGTGTGGGATTTGCAGAAATCTGTTAGTAGAATATACAGATACAAGTTTAATAATGAAAGCAATTCTGATACCTTAAATGTATCAGAATGTATCAGCTTATTTTTACAACCACGAAGATCATATATAGGGCCAGTGGATTAAAAACTATTCTAACAGAAAATAAAATAATAAACATTCCCCAAGAATAAAATAAATTGAAAAGCTGAAACATTACAACTTCCTACTGTACCTTGGCATAATAATGGTTTTGTCTTTAAAGCTGTCCAGGCAGTTCAGAGGAAATCTGAGAAAGTTAACAGGATATTTGCATATCTGGTTGTAATAATAGAATTTATTTCTACAGGACTGTAATGACATCATGTCTTAGAGTAAGTCACACTTCTCTTCATTTTGTTACTGAGGAAGTCCAGGTGAGAATGATGCAAAGTATAAGGTAAGCTATTATATTACCTATGCTTACGGGGGAGAGGAACCAACTCACATATTCTATCTCAAGGAGTCAAAGGTTTCAAATTTAATATATGTAATTTAAAATTACATCAGCCTCAGTTAATATTAGTGTAGTATATATAAGAGGTCAGGTAGAAAATCTACAAATTAAAATGCGTAAGGCTGAAGAAAGAGAAAGATAGAGGGAAATTGTAGCTTCCAGATAATTTTGCAGTGTAGAATCATCAGAAGATAATATCTACCAGTGAAACAAAATTACTGCAATATCATTGAAAGAGAGAGAAAAGAGGAACATAAAATGCTCAAATTTATTTTTAAAATTGATTTGTCTTTTTTTCCCCCTCAATAATCTTTCAGCTCTGAAAGCCAGTGTATAGATTCGGCAGGTAGGAAATTAGGTCCAGCAAAAATCAGTTCCAGGGGAAAAAAAACCCAAATTTTAAAAAAAGCCATATTTTATACCTTACTCTACCTATATTAACTCAATATGTATAACTTTATATTGCTGAAATTATGCAAAAGATGCTTCACTGAATATAACATGGAGGCATCCACATAGTTCTGAACAATTTAAAACAGGTTATAGAACAGATTGTGTGCAAGGCATTGAGGGAATTAGCCTCTACTGTTCACCTATGCTTCAATGTCGAGCTGATTCACACATGGATTGTTTAGATGCCCCTGAAATACGTGACAGTTTGCAGCGAAAATTCATGCTTGTGTTCTGAAGGGCCGGAAACTGCAAAACGTGTGAAGTGTACTAAATTCAGGGTGTATCAGGCCCCAACTGGCTGAATACCATGCTTACAGAAAAGGAAGCCTCCTGCTCCAACACGCTTACCTTCCACATTAGGGAGGCAAAGTGCTTGAGTAAATAAACAATCTCTATTTGAACAGGCTCAACAGAAAATGCAGCCAAAGTAAAATATGAAAGAGTGAAAGGGAAATTATATGTCTTGAAGAAGTAGCAGAATGTATTTCACCCTAGAACAGAAAATGCTTCCATGGTGTCTTACATAGCGAAAGACATTGAAGTTAAAAATCAAACCAAACAAAAAAAAAAATTAACAAACCCAAAGTCTATTCCTGGCATCATTCTATTATGTCAGTTCATAGAACACCACGCACAATACAGTGGATCCAAAATGAGGGGGGTTTATGATCTGTAGTTGTGAAGGAATTGACAACTAGGGCCAACTGCCTGTGGCTATGAATGTCAGAGGAGATTGTATTCATTCAATGAGTTTCATATGAACATCTGAGTTCACTATTTGGGCTTAAAGGAATAGATGTTGCCACAGCTGCGTTGCTGCAGAATTTGTTTAATTTTAAATTAATAAATGTGAAGAAAAAAAATTATAATAAATAATTAAATATTTTTAAAAGCAAGGTTAGGCACCAATTAGTTCTTCTTTCTACAATGACGCAAAAGTGGTTTGGAAATTTTAGAGATCAGTTGAAAAATGCAGGGTAGTTTGGGTTTTTTCTTTGCCAGAAGTAAGGAGCTATGCTCAGTAGGAGCTATTTCTGGCTTTGAGTAGCTGCTAAGTGTAATGTGTCATAGTTTCCATTACTTTGAGTGGAGGCTAAGAAAATGATCCAGTGTTAGTGGGAAAAGCAAAAGCTAGGCTCTCAATGAGGCTCTTTGACTTCATATTTCTGTTTTTCCTTTTCTCTTCCTTAAGTTGTGAAAGAAGTATTAAATTGTGGCTGCTGTGACTTTCTCTGATGCTTGGATTTTGAAAAAATACCCAAAAAACCCCAAACAAAAAAAAAACCCAAAACATATCCACAAACAAACCAAAAACCATCAAATATTTTTTACATGGAAAAGATCACCATATTATCAGTTATCTGCTTTTTCTCAAAGATAAAGACAGTGTTAAGAATTATTTTCACTCTCCATTAATTTTAAGCCCACAAAGTATCCATAAGCTTATTCTAAAGATCTCTGGAACTCAGAAGGTAGGGCATGTGACTAGACCAGAGGCCCTTGATCTCTGTGACATTGCCTTTAAATCCTGTAATCTCTCCTTACAGAACTGCCACAGGTTAGGCTGAGAATTCTAATTTCATAAAATACTAGGATCCAGCCAGATTGTGGCCTGAATATGTTTTATTCTCTAAATCAAAATCACAAAATAAACACTGTCACAAGGTTAGGCTTCCTCTGGAGGTTGTTCTTTTTGCTCTGTTTCATGTTGCATATGCAGTGTGCTGTTCATATGTCTCTATCCACTTTCAGAAAGTTAACAAACATACCATGTCTGCATCATCACTGTGTCATTTATTGCTCTTTGACAGTGATGAGAGGGCCCACTAAATACATTCTTTTAAGAAGGCTGTTCCTTCAACTGCTTGAGAAATTCTCTGGCTAGCACAACTATTTCAGGAATAAAGTTGCCTTTTCATAGTGCTCTGTGGCTTTTAGAAAAGCACTGCCTACATATTAAATCTCTTACAGCTTTCAAAACCATAAAGGTTTTATTCTTTCCTTAGCATTATATGGATGCTGCTCCATGCTATTTGGTTAGTGCTGTGTTTCTCACAAAGACTACCAGACATAAATCTAACCTTTGTAAAACAGAGAAAACAGAGTTTTCTGAAAAAAACATATGTACTACTTTGCTTCTTGTGTCATATATGGGTTGGTTGGTTTCATTGGTTGCTTTTTGTGGTTATGTTTGTGGATTTTTTAAGAGTGCAGTTACCTTCTGGAAAACAGTCACGTTGTGTGCCGGTTGGTAACAACAAATAAAAATATTTTTTAATTGCAGTGTTTTTAAAAAGCTTACCTACCATCTGAAAAGCTCCTTCACCAAATAGCTCTCTCTGCCAAACAAAGAGTCTGCTCAATGTGACATAGACTCATTATTTACACTAAATTCACTGCAGTAAACACAAACCACATAATATAGAATTATAGAATGGCTTAGGTTAGAAAAGACCTCAAAAATCATCCAGCTCCAACCCCCCACCACAGTCAGAGACACCTCTCACTTGAACAGGTAGCTCAAGGCCTCATCCAACCTCGTCATGAGCATCTCCAGGAAGGGAGCATCCACAACCTCCCTGGGCAACACATTCCAGTGTCTCACCATCTTTCTGTAAAGAACTTCCTCATAACATCTAGTTTAAATCTCCCCTCTTTCAGTTTAAACCCATTACTCCTCTGTGGTGGTTTTGCCCCAGCTTGGGGCCAAATGTCCACCAGAGCCACTCTGTCAGGGCAGAAGGGAAAATATAACAAAGGCTGGTTATAAGATAGAAGCAATTTACTAAAGGAAACAAGTAAAAGCAATAGACTGTGCAGAAGCAGAAGCAGAGAGATGTTAATCTCTGCTTCCCATCAGATGGACAATGTTTTGGTCTCAGGAAGCAGGGCTCTCTACTCTTGGTGGTTACTTCTGGAGAACAGACCCCATAGACGAACCTTCCCCTAAACCTCCTTCTTTCACTTCATTCTTATATCTGAGCTGACATCATATGGCATGGAATATCCCTTTGGCCAGTCTGGATCACCTGATTCAGCTGTGTCCCCTCAGCATCTTGGAGCAGGGAGATGTTGAAAAAAAACTCAGCCTGGGAGCTCAGCTTAGCAGTAGGCACAATACTACTGCTTTATCAATGATCAGCTACAGCACCACAAAACATAGCATGACAAATATTTTGAGGAGAATAAATCCCAGCACAGCCCAATTCTAACCTACTACACTTTCATCTTGTCATTACAAGACCTTGTAAATAGTCCCTCCCCAGCCTTCCTGTAGGCCCTTTCAGATACTGGAAGACTACTATAAGGTCTCCTCAAAGCCTTATCTTCTTCAGGCTCAAAACCCCCCAACTCTCACGGCCCATCCTCATAGCAGAGGTGATCCAGCCCATCTTTGTGGCCCTCCTCTGGACTCATTCTATGCAGCTTTTTCTGGTGTAGGAGGTTTTTTTATTTGTTTGGGGTTGGTGGTTGGTTTTGGTTGTTTGGAGTTTTTTGTTGTTTTTTTTTTTTATTTTGGGTTGTTTTTTTGTTTTTTTTTATGTGTGGGGTTTCTTGTTTGTTTGTTTTATTTTGGATGTTTTTTTCTTCAAAGCAATTTTTCCTCCTCTGTTCCAAATATTGTTTGACTTCAAGACATTTGTACTTTTGGTGCTCCAATTTTACTGTAATACCTTTTAAAAATTCTTGGAAAATTAATCATCAACCTTATAATGATAGCCAATTTTTATCATCTCGTTGGCTTACAAGGTTTTAACAAAGAAATGTAAAAGTAGAAAATATTAATTAAAAAGCAATTAGAGCTACTAATTATCATCAACATATTTACATAAATAATCCCATAATAAAAACAATCATTTTTATATGAGAAAAATTAGTAAAGTCACAATAAAATTTACTGTATAAAATATAAATGTGTTATTCTTACTGAACAAAAATAAAGGTGCATTTCTTCAGCAGCAAGTGCTACAGCCACAATTTTCAAATTCCAGAGGGCAAAAGTAAGGTCTGGGGGAGTGAAGACCTGCCCACTGTGATTGAAGATCATGTTCATGAGCACCTAAAGAACCTGAACGTGCACAAGTCCATGGGGCCCAATGAGATCCACTCACGGGTCCTGAGGGAACTGGCACATGAAGTTGCCAAACCACTGTCCATTCTATTTGAAAGGTCATGGCAGATTGGTGAAGTTGCTGCTGAGTGGAAAAGGGCAAATATAACACCTATCTTCAAGAAGGGAAAAAAGGACAACTCTGGGAACTACAGACCAGTCAGCCTCACCTCTGTACCTGGCAAGATCATGGAACAGATCCTCCTCAATGCTCTACTAAGGCAGATGGAGAACAAAGCAGAGGTGCCTGATGATAACCAGCATGGCTTCACCAAGGGCAAATCATGCCTAACAAATTTGGTGGCTTTCTATGATAAAGTCACAGCAGCAGTGGACAAGGGAAGGGCAACTGATGTCATCTACCTGGACCTGAGTAAGGCCTTTGACTCTGTCCCACCTGACATCCTGGTCACCAAACTGGAAAAACATGGACTTGATGGGTGGAGCACTCCCTGGATAAAGAATTGGCTGGATGGTCGCATGCAGAGAGTGGTGATCAACGGCACAATGTCCACCTGGAGACCAGTGACAAGTGGTGTCCCTCAGGGGTCAGTGCTGGGACCAGTGATGTTTAACATCTTTGTCAGTGACATGGAGAGAGGAATCAAGTGCACTCTCAGCAAGTTTGCAGATGACACCAAGCTGTGTGGCACNTCTGGGTGGATGAGAAGCTCAACATGAGCCTGCAGTGTGCACATGCGGCTCAGACAGCCAACCGTGTCCTGGGCTGCATTAAGAGAAGCATGGCCAGCAGGGCAAGAGAGAAGATTCTCCCCCTTTACTCTGCTCTCGTCAGACCCCACCTGGAGTACTGTGTGCAGTTCTGGAGCCACCAGCACAGGAAGGACATGGAACTGCTGGAGAGGGTCCAGAGGAGGGCCACAAAGATGATCAGAGGGCTGGAGGACCTCTGCTATGAGGACAGGCTGAAAGAGTTGGGGATTTTCATCCTGGAGAAGAGAAGGCTTTGAGGAGACCTTATAGTAGCCTTCCAGTATCTGAAGGGGGCCTACAGGAAGGCTGGGGAGGGACTATTCACAAGGTCTTGTAATGACAGGACGAGGGGGAATGGGTTCAGGTTGGCGGAGGGGAGATTTGAATGGGATGTTAGGAAGAAATTCTTCACAGTGAGGCTGGCGAGACACTCCCAGGTTGCCCAGGGAGGTTGTGACTGCTCCCTCCCTGGATGTGTTCAAGGCCAGGCTGGATGAGGTCTTGAGCGACCTGATCTAGTGGGAGGTGTCCCTGTCTGTGGCCGGGGGTTGGAACTGGATGATCTTTAAGATCTCTTCCAACCTAAACCATTCTATGATTCTGATTTTCACGTTAGTGACTAATTATATGAATATTGAACAGTCAGTTCTTAGACATTTGGATTAAAATCTGTTGCATGTAATGACTATATGGCTATGCATATAGAGAGCAACAGAGAGAAAAGACAATACAACAGAGAAGAAAGACAATACAGAAAACAGTACTGAACATTTGCAAAAAAAAAAAGTACTGATTTAAGGATATTTTAGTTGCTGGCAACCTTCAACACTTCTACAAAGTAGGGCTTAAGACTATCAAATAAAGAAAAAAAGAGCAAACCACTAACAATCACTTGTAAGCAATGCATTTGAAGTGATTATTAAGTGTTACATAAATATTGTGCAGCCAAGGGAAAGGAATATTTCAGTTGGGCAAGACAGCAGTCTTGCAGTGGATAAGACCACGTTATTTTCTTGATATCCTATGTCTTGTTCACCAAGTGATACATAAATCTTGTGTTTTGTTCTGTGCAACACATAAATGAAGAAGATATCCTACAGAACTGCTTAAACTAGAATATTTATTCATAGTCAAAAAACATATATGTTGTGATTATTAATTTTATTTGCTGTTAATAATCACGGGGGTTCCGGGATTATTTCCCCCAGGATTATTTCCCCAGTGTTTGTTTGGATGTTCGGTTGGCAAGAATAACTACACAAACTCACTTAAAACACCAAATTAAACAGTTTAAACAGTCAGAATTTAGGAAACAGAGAGCCTAATAACAAAAGCAATCCTAGCCACAGGTAAAAATACTCACGAATGCGCGCTGGATACAGAGCTTTTCCCGAGAAAGAGGAAAGAAGGAGTGTGTCCCGAGTAAAGAGAAAAAAAAAAAAGAGGTTTGCCTTTGCCACTTTGCAAAATGCTGCTGCTGCTTGCTGCAAAACACGTGGCCACTGCTGCATGGGGTACGGAGACATCTGTTCCTCACAGGGGTGAGTAGAGAGAGAGAGCGCGCTAACGGCCCGTTGCACCAGCTTAAATACCTAGTTAGGAAGCCTGAAACTGACCAATAGGCAGTTAGCGTCCATTGTGCGGCCAATTGGTTCAAAAGTCCCGTGCCCAGGGGTGGGTCCTAACACCCTGAGAGACAGCACAGGTCACCTGTCTCGTGACCTGTGGCCCAAGACTTCCTGGTTTCCAAAACCATGCGGTCTGTCCCTGCTACCCCACCCCTGGACCTTACCACAGAGTGGGGGAGGGAACCTCAGGAAGTGAACCAACTCTGGGCAGTAATTATGCCCATACCAGGACAATATATTTTTGGGACATTTTTACATGTCCTAAAAGTGTGAAACAAATTATCATATATATATATGGTCTGTCTTAGGAGTGACTAAATCCTTGACTGGCAATGTCTACATCATCAGCATTGCTAGCAATAATAGTGGTTCAGTCCCAAAAAACTGGAGTACAGCTCTGCAAAAAAGGACCTAAAAGAGAGCCAGTTGAGAAGAGAGTAAATTGTCAAAGATGAAACATACTGATCTATGTTAAATTACCTGTCATAATGGTATAAAACCCCAAAGCAAAACTCTATTGGAAGTGCACAGTGAGAGGTCAAGAGGCAACATACATGAATAGTAACAGTTTAAAATAGTCAATTGGAGGGGTTCAATTTTTGAGCTCACTGCCTCTCCTTCTTTATGTAAGTAACATAAGAATTACCTTGAGGTATGTTGCACCCTCATCGTTTGTGACCGTATGTCTTTTGTACAGAAGATAAGACTTTGGTTACTAAGGCAGTGACAGAGAAGGAGGACATAGAAATAGTCTATTTGTTCTTGCAGAAAGTTGCTGATGTTTATATAGCACTATGTGTATGTGAATTTCCAAACCAGCAGTTCATTTACTCTCCTCACAGAAATTAATGTACTATAGCAGGAAATGTGTAAGGAGAATTTGAGGGGAAACTAAATCAATTTCATCTTCAGTCAACATGAGATACTATACACTAACAGGGCAGACAATACTTGTCCAACATTATTGCTTGCTGAAGAGGAAGTATTGATTTGCGTTTGCCTCTTTATATTAACAGTAAGGAGTCTACACCACTTTCACATATCGTAGGATAAGGCTACGAAAAAGCACTACACAAATCTCAAAATGTTTGTAGTTAATGAAAGTTGTGAGCATTTTGAATGCTTATCTAAAGATTTTCTTCTGTATCATCCATCTTTATTCAAACCAACCAAAGTATTCTTCTGTTATTCATCTCACAATTTCTTCTCAATAAATCAGCTTACACTGTCACACTTGCTGCTCTGTAACACCAGACTATGCAGAGAAAAATACACATAACCTTTTCTTTATACAACTGATTTTGTTTTTAATGTCCTGGACATGAAGTATTGACCTCTGTTTGTCAAAATAAAACATAAAATCACCACAATTTTTTGCTGCAAAAAGGTTCTGTGTTTTGACAGAAATTTATAGGATATCATGGTGTAACAGGATTATTTACTATATGATATATGATAGCTGATTATATACAAGCATAATAATCTCACTTATAAGTCAGGTGAATAAGACAATGTTAGCCTTCTGAAATGTGTTCACCTGGGGCCATCTATCATCTCACTGAACTGTATTCCTAGTAAACTCCCACATAATCATAACATGAGCAAATTTATAATTCATATCTCAAGACCTTCAGTTAGTTGAAAAGCATTCAGTTGCATGTCATGGCCATGGAGTAAGAAAGCCATTAAGCAGATTGAGAGAATTCACCAAAATACTGTAAATTATACAAGATGAAAGAACGTGTCTCCAAAGAAACTGCAGTCCAAGATTAATAAATGAAGGCAATATTTTGACTAATGTATTCTTTAGTAAGCAATTTCTAAACAAAAAGAAAGCATTAATTTAGTAACAGCTTAGCTATGGGATATTCATGCCTTTATTGAGAATCTAACATTCTAGAGAAAAAAGGGAATTTCACAATAGTTGTTTTTATTCACATTTCAAGATTTCTGTTTGCAAAATCACTACATATTCTAGCAGAGCTGAGCTTCAAAGTATCTCTAGTGCAAGAAACAAATAGAACAAAGAAATACAGAGATTGCTGGCTCATATGCTCAGCACTAGAATCTACTAGCTACCAGGAGGTGTGCACGTATCTAAGAAACATTAACATAGTTGTAAATCAGTGGTTTATACTTTGGATTAATTAATGAAAACAATGGCATTTTAATTTTCTTTATTTCCCTAGCGGCTCATTAGACATTGATGGCTGATTTAGATATCAGAGTATCTTGTCTAACCTCAGTTTGTAAACGCTGATAAGTATGTCATGAGATTTAAAGAATGCAGCAGATGTATGCTAGATGTCATATTGTAAGACATCTAAAATGACACTGAAAATCTATATTTAAGGGCTTGATCTTACACTAGTTACTAATCTGGGGACAGATGCATTGTCTTCTAAACTTGAGTCAAAACTGAGTTGCCCATAGCCTCCTAATGTCATTTTAACTACTGTGAAGTGTCCTATCTGGTCTCTACTAGCCACTACAGAAAGTTAATGTTTTAAGTCTTGAAGCCAACACAGATGTCTATCTGTCATGGATTAGGTTGAACTTGCTGCTCTTATGTGGTGGTTTGGCAGTTACCTGCCCCCCCACCTTTTCAAATAAACCCTGGTGTCACGGGACTGGGCTAATTAAACGCAGTATCCCATGGGACGAGGGGTCCTAGTGCCCTCCTCGCCAGTTCTTTTAGGCTTCTGTCGGCAGAAATAGACGAACGCATTGCTCAAACGTCAGGTGCAACAATTTAACATTTAGAACTTGGGAAAACAGAGGGGTTACATGCAAGGTAGCTCCCGACGCGCCTACAAACTACCCGCGAGGCACGAGGGGGAGGGGTGAGGCACGCTCCTTCCCGAACCGAGGGGGAAGACCGCGGAAGGAGGGAAACCGATTTAAGGAAAATAAAAGAGGGATTAGAAAGAGGGAGAGAAGGGTTAGCCTTGCCGCTTAAGAGAGCTGCGTGCTGCCTGCGGCCTGCTGCCGTGCACGTGGCTGGGCTCCTCAACAGCCACGGCAGGAAGCTATGGTGAGCGAGAAGAGTGAGGAAGAGCAACTAACGGTCATTGTGTCCCCACTTAAATACCCTCGGAAGCATGAGACTGATTGAC
>VWZI01012358.1:92875-108439 GCA_013396835.1 Psilopogon haemacephalus | reverse complement strand
TTTTCTTTTTCAGTAAAGCTCTCCAGAGGTCCCTGCTACCTCCCTCCATTCTGGGGTTCAGTGGAGACCACAACCTCATCAGATGGCCTTTGAGAGTCTCTTCCAAAGCCATGCAATCTGCAAATCTGTAATTCTCCAGATGTCCCTACCAACCCCCCTCCATTCTGGAATTCAATGAAGACCAGAACCTCATCAGATGCTCTTTGATGGTCTCTCCCAAACCCATGCAATCTGTGAATCTGACTCTCTAGAGGTCCCTGCCACCTCCTCCCTCCATTCTGGGGTTCAGTGAAGACCACAACCTCATCAGATGGCCTTTGAGGATCCCTCCCAAACCCATGCAATCTGTGACTTTGTGACTCTCCAGAGATCCCTGCCACCTCTTCTCTTTATTCTGGGGTTCAGTGAAGACCACAACCTCATCTTTGGCTCGAGAACCACCACAAACTGGGTTTGTTTTTTATTTTCCCCTCCCTCCGTGCCTCAGGCTCCTGAGGTGGCAGCCCAGCCTCCTGTCTGTCCCACAGCTTTCCTGAGCTGAATGGCAGCGTGGGGAGGGGGCTGGGTGCTGCCTTGCTGCTCCCAAAATGAGCTGTTTTGACAGATCGCATCAGATCCCTCTCTTGCCATTTCCGCGGTTCTTTTTTAACCCCGTGGCGTGTTTTGAATTTTCTGTCCTCGCTTGGGACAGGCAGATGTCAAAACAGCAGGATTGGATTTCTTCCTCCCCTCTCTTCTCCCATCCTCTCTGACAAAGTGCTGATTTGCTCCCTTGTATCACCCAGGCTTGAGAGATCAGGCGACAGGCAGCATCGCTCCCGGCTCCTGCCTGCTCCCAGGAGGGAATTTTTCCACATCAGCCTGGAAACCAGCTGCTTTTTACTCATTTCTTGAAGGCAGATGCTCTGCTGTCTCCAGTCCTGCCCCGCTCTGGCAGTGTAGCCCTGCCTGGATCTGCCCCACCAGCATCCAGGCTAACCTCTGCCACTTGCACCTGGCAATGCAGGAGGAAAGATCAGGCGACAGGCAGCATCGCTCCTGGCTCCTGCCTGCTCCCAGGAGGGAATTTTTCCACATCAGCCTGGAAACCAGCTGCTTTTTACTCATTTCTTGAAGGCAGATGCTCTGCTGTCTCCAGTCCTGCCCCACTCTGGCAGCATAGCCCTGCTTGGATCTGCCCCACCAGAGTCCAGGTTAACCTCTGCCGCCTGCACCTGGCAATGCAGGGGGGAAGCACTGCCTGGGCAAGTCCCAGGGCAGGTTCAGCAGGAGAATGGGATGAGAAGCTGGGGAAAGGCTATCTTGGGTTGTTCTGGCTGGAACTGGTCCATGGCAGGGTGAGGACAGAATCACAGAACAATAGGCTCAGTAACACCTCTGAGATTCAAGACCAGACCTGATGCGGCCCTGGGCAGCCTGATCTACCTGGAGGTGTCCCTGCTGATGGCAGGGGGTTGGACAAGATGACCTTTGAGGGTCCTTTTCAGCCTGATGCCTTCTCTTTATCTGTGAATCAACAAGTGCAGCTCACCACCAAGGGCAACCAACCCACTTAAAATCATAGAATCATAGAATCAGTCAGGGCTGGAAGAGACCACAAGGATCAGCCATTTCCAACCCCCCTGCCATGCCCAGGGACACCCTACCCTAGAATCATGGAATCATGGAATCAGTCAGGGTTGGATGGGATCACGAGGATCATGTAGTTCCAATACTCCTGCCATGCCCAGGGACACCCTACCCTAGAATCCTAGAATCAGTCAGGGCTGGAAGGGACCACAAGGATCAGCCAGTTCCAACCCCCCTGCCATGCCCAGGGACACCCTACCCTAGATCAATCTGACCTTTGAGGGTCCTCTCCAGCCTGATGCCTTCTCTTTACCTGTGAACCAACAAGGGTAGCCAACCCACTTCTTCCACACAAACTTTCTGTCCCCCAGATAAACCACGAAGACTCTCAAAGTCCACACCAAGGCACTAAAACCCTCCCCCAAATTCATTTATTTTCAAGCTGGGTGGAGGTAGCTGCAGGCAGAGAACTGCCTGACCTGGATTTCCACTCTCCCTTGGCAGGGGAGTTTTGCTCTGCTGCTGCCTAATTACACCCAGGCAAAGGCTGCTGGCGGAGTTGGGCTCCAATCTCAGCTGCTAATTCAAGCCCTCGGCATGGTGTGGAGGGGAGGGGGAAGGAGCAGGCACAGGACCATTAGCGCTGGCCTGGGAGCTAATGAGCCCCAACGAAATCCTGCCTTTCACTGGCTGCTCGGCAGAGGGGAGCTGCTTGGAGCAGTGGTCTACCAACCTGTGAGCTTCCTTCCTCCCTTCAAAGCTGCTGAATCTTTTATGAGCATCTGTAGGGCAAGGCCTTAGCTTCCTTCTCCACGGCAGCCCTGCAGAACTTGGCAGGTTTACTGCGCATTAAACCCTTGATGGGAGTGGTTGTGAAGCCTTCAGAGGGGCTTCCAGAGCAACCTTTGTGGCTGTCCCCTCCATAGGGTGACAGCCAGTAGTGGGATGTGTTGCCCAGTGGTTGCTCTTTCTGCTGCAGGTGGCATCTGAATGTCTCCCATGGGGACCCTGTAGCAAATGAAGTCCTAGAATCATAGAATGGTTTAGGTTGGAAGGGACCTTCAAAGATCATCCAGTTCCAACCCCCCTGTGCCATAGGCAGGGACACCTCCCACTAGAATAGGTTTCTCAAGACCTCATCCAGCCTGGCCTTGAACACCTCCAGGGAGGGAGCAGCCACAACCCCCCTGGCAACCTGTGTCAGTGTCTCACCACCCTCACTGTGAAGAACTTCCTCCCAACATCCCATTTAAATCTCCTCTCTGCCAATATAAACCCATTCCTCCTCATCCTGGCATTACAAGGCTTTGTGAATAGTCCCTCCCCAGCCTTCTTGTAGCCCCCTTCAGATACTGGAATGTTCCTATAAGGTCTCCTGGAAGCCTTCTCTTCTCCAGGCTGCACAGCCCCAACTCTCTCAGCCTGTCCTCAGAGCAGAGCTGCTGCAGCCCTCTGAGCATCTTCGTGACCCTCCTCTGGACTCTCTCCAGCAGTCCCTGCCCTTGAGCAGTGCTGTTCAAATGGATCTTCCTGTTTGTTGCAGCTTGTGTCCACTGCTCCCTGTCCTGTCCCTGAGCACCACTGACAAGAGGCTCACCTCATTTTCTTCTTGCCGAGCATTGATCAGATGCCCTCTGAGGCTGCTCTTCTCCAGTCTCAGCAGCCCCAGGGTTCTCTGCCTTTCCTCCTCACGCAAATGTTCCACTTCCCTCAGCATCTTCAGAACCTGAAGATAGACTCTGGACTCTGTCTGGTAAGTTCCCTGTCCCACTTGAACTGGGGAGCCCTAAACCAGACCCAGTTCCCCAGCTGTGGCCTCCTTAAAGCAGAGCAGAGAGGGAGGAGAACCTCCCTCCACATGCTGGGCTGGATCTCAGGCTTCCCTGAGGGCAGGCAGTGACAGGCAAGGGAAGCTGTGGTGTCTGCTAGCTGTGAGCTGGTGTCTGCCATCAGAGGGGCAGCGTTCCTGGCCGTGATGGATGCGCACAGTGCTGCATCCTGACACTTCTGAACCCGTTACAGCCAAGGGAGAGCCTCACTGGGGCACCTCTGGCGCCTCTGTTTCCTCCTGAAGGAATCCTAAAGTGGCAGTGATGTAAAAGGCAGGCAGAGAGAGGAGAGAGAGAGAGAGAGACTGATGGTTGTGACCCCTCTGTCTGTGAGCTCTGCAGCAGCCCACAGAGAGCCCTGATTTTGCTTCACCTCTGAGGTGCTCACGATTGTGGCTGAACTAATTGGAGGATTTGAATGAGAAATTCGACTCTAGGCTGAGAGAGGAAAGCACTGATGGTGCTACTTCAATCACAGCTTTACTGAGAAGAAGAAGGAAAAAAAAAATGTTTAAGAGTTGTGACCCAAGTATAGATGAGTCAGACTGCTTCAGATGGCTTTGGGCTGTGGTGGCTCTTGCATGGCTCTTTTCTCCCTGCCTTTCCTAGCTGAATCTGAATAATTTCACTAACTTCTTTCCTGCTGCTAATCCCCCCTGGTTGATCTACCTTCGCCTATCTGCTGCATGGAACAAATGGTGGAGGAGAAGCTGAAGATGAGGCAGCAGTGTGCACTTGCAGCCCAGAAAGGCAAGCAGAGGCTGGGCTGCAGCAGGAGCAGTGTGGGCAGCAGGGCCAGGGAGGTGATTCTGCCCCTCTGCTGTGCTCTGCTGAGAGCCCACCTGGAGTAGTGCATCCAGTGCTGGAGCCCCTGGGACAAGAGGGATGTGGAGATGCTGGAGGTGTGCAGAGAAGGGCCCCAAGGATGCTCAGAGGGCTGCAGCAGCTCTGCTGTGAGCACAGCCTGAAAGAGTTGGGGCTGTGCAGGCTGCAGAAGAGGAGGCTCCCAGGGGACCTTCTTGTGGCCTTCCAGGATCTGAAAGGCACTACAAAAAAGCTGGGGAGGGACTTTTTAGGCTCTCAGGTAGTGACAGGACTAGGGGAAATGGAGCAAAGCTGGAGGTGGGAAGATTGAGACTGGATGTGAGGAGGAAGTTGTTGAGCATGAGAGTGGTGACAGCCTGGAATGGGTTGCCCCTGCAGGGAGGTGTTTGGGGCCACATCTCTGGAGGTGTTTTTGGCCAGGCTGGCAGAGGCTGTGGGCAGCCTGCTCTAGGGTAGGGTGTCCCTGGGCATGGCAGGGGGGTTGGAACTGGCTGCTCCTTGTGGTCCTTTCCTACTCTGACTGATTCTATGATTCTATGATAAGATTGGGAAGGGGGGAAGGTGGTAGGGGTGGTTAGAAACCCCCTCATAGGGATTCTGATCTCTGGGAAGGGCTGTGGTGTTTCTCTATTACCTTTTTTACTGTATCTACCTGTAAATATCTGTTGTACATTGTAAATACCTGTTTGTCTATTGTGCAAAGCTGTAAACACAAAGCTTCATTCCTTAACTTCCAGCTGGCTGAGTCCTAGCCTGGGTTATTTCAAAGTGCCTGGGGGTGGGGAACTGCCAAAGCATCGCAACGATCCACTGAGCTCTGCTCTGAAATCTCAGGGGGGGGGGAACAGGGTCGTGGTGGGGGAACAGGACCAGGAGCAGGACAAATGCAGAGCCTACAAGGCAGCTTGTTTGATTTCATGTCTCTTTGCCTTCACTTGCCAGCTGCAGGGATGCGTGGCAGGCAGGAGCAGCTAGGGGAAGAGAAGCTCCAGGAGAATACTAAGAGAACGTGGAAGCGTGGAGAATGGTCTTGAAGATGTACAAACAGAGCTACTCACACTGCAAATGTCATTCTAAGAGGTGCTGCCTTGAGGTTTTCTACAAAGGACTGCTCTGGTGAGATGATTTTTTTTTTTTAACCTGCAGAACTCTGCAGCTCTGCAGCCTTCAGCACAGGGAGGATGTGGAGGCAGCCCAGGGGAGGGCCATGAAGATGATGAGAGGGCTCTTTGTGTGTGTGTGTGTGACACCTCTCACGTGAAGACAGGGTGAAAGAGTTGGCTCTGGTCAGCCTGGTTAAGGAAAGGCTCCAGGGAGACCTTAGAGCTGCATTGCAATGTCTGAAGGGCAGCTACAGGCAGGCTGGGAAGGGAGGGACTGTTTAGAAGGGCTTGCAGTGATGGGATGAGGGCAATGGATTGAAGGTGGTGCAGGGCAGAGTTAGGTTGGACATCAGGAGGAAGTTCTGCACAGTGAGGGTGGGGAGACATTGGCACAAGTTGCCCAGGGATGTGGTTGAGGTCCCATCCCTGGAGACATTCAGGATTAGACTTCATGCATCCCTGTGCAATCTGGTTGGAGATGTCCCTGCTGCCTGCAAGGGGGTTGGCCAAGATGCCCTTTGAGGGTCCCTTTCCAACCCAATGCAACCTGTGAGCCTGTGATCAATGTCCTGTGGCTTCCACTTGGCACCACCCAGGGGTGGGCCACAAAGATGATCAGAGGGCTCTGTGTGTGTATGTGTGATATCTCTCCTGTGAAGACAGGGTGGAAGAGTTGGCTCTGGTCAGCCTGGTTAAGGAAAGGCTCCAGGGAGACCTTGGAGCTGCATTGCAATGTCTGAAGGGCAGCTACAGGCAGGCTGGAGAGGGACTGTTTAGAAGGGCTTGTGGTGATGAGATGAGGGCAATGGATTGAAACTGGTGCAGGGCAGAATTAAGTTGGACATCAGGAGGAAGTTCTGCACAGTGAGGGTGGGGAGACATTGGCACAAGTTGCCCAGGGATGTGGTTGAGGTCCCATCCCTGGAGACATTCAGGATTAGACTTCATGCATCCCTGTGCAATCTGGTTGGAGATGTCCCTGCTGCCTGCAAGGGGGTTGGCCAAGATGCCCTTTGAGGGTCCCTTTCCAACCCAATGCAACCTGTGATCAATGTCCTGTGGCTTCCACTTGGCACCTACAAAACTTCGCTGAGGCAGGGAGGTCACAGAAGGACCTGAGCCTGCACTGATGGGTCCTAGCACCCAACCTCTGGGGCTTACCTTCTTCTGGCTGCTGTACCCCAAACCTGGCACTGAGAATTCAGAGCTAAAGGGTGTGTGAGCTGAGCTGGGATGCGATGAAAAGCCAATTTGCTGAGAGGGACCCCGACTGCTTATTGTATCTGGCAAAGCCTTCCACTGCACCTCGGGGGAGACACAAGCCTGAAATCTTAATTAAAAAGCAGGAACCAGGGTTTCATGCTAGGCTGATATTGTGACTCTCTTCCCTTTATGGACGACTCTTATGCAAGCTCCTACTGTGCCTGTGGAATTGCTAATTTAAAGGAAGCTACAGATTTGTGCAGTGCAGGGCCTGTGTCAGCAGTGTTTAACATCAGGAGGAGGAGGTGTGTGCTGATCCCTGTCCTTGGTAGGAGCTTTTTATTCCTCCCAAGCCTTCCTTTCTTGTCATCCACTTCAGAAGCCACCCGAAGGAATGTTGTCACCATCTGGGGCACCTGGAGAAGGCACTGATGGAACAAAGCATCCCCACTCAGCACTGAAGCCTCTGCTTATGCCCAGCTAGTGATAAGAGCTGTATCAGGAAGAGATCTCCCACATAGGCTTCTCAGAGCTGAAGTTGTTGGTGCCATGGACAGGGGCATTGAGTGCAGCCTCAGCAAGTTTGCCAATGTCACAAAGCTGTGTGGTGCAGCAGCCAGGCTGGAGGGCAGGGATGGCATCCAGTGGGACCTGGACAGGCTGCAGAGGTGGGCACAAGCCAACCTCAAGATGTTCAACAAGGCCAAGTGTAAGGTCCTGCACCTGGGTCGGGGCAATGCCAAGTACAAATCCAGGCTGGGCAGTGACTGGCTGGAGAGCAGCTCTCAGGAGAGGGATTTGGGGATGCTGGTGGAGGAAAAGCTCAAGATGAGGCAGCAGTGTGCACTTGATGCCCAGAAAGCCAAGCAGAGGCTGGGCTGCAGCAGGAGCAGTGTGGGCAGCAGGCCCAGGGAGGTGATTCTCCCCCTTTACTCCATGCTGGTGAGACCCCCACCTGGAGTAGTGCATCCGGTGCTGGAGCCCCTGGGACAAGAGGGATATGAACATGCTGGAGGTGTGCAGAGAAGAGCCATGAGCATGACCACAGGACACCTCTGTTGTGAGCACAGCCTGAAAGAGTTGGGGCTGTGTAGGCTGGAGAAGAGAAGGCTCCCAGGTGACTTTCTTGTGGCCTTCCAGGATCTGAAGGGGGCCTAAAAAATGCTGGGGAGGGACTTCTGAGGCTCTCAGTGAGTGACAGCACTAGGGGGAATGGAGCAAAGCTGGAGGTTGGGAGATTCAGCTTGGATGTGAGGAGGAAGTTGTTGAGCATGAGAATGGTGAGAGGCTGGAATGGGTTGCCCAGGGAAGTGTTTTTGGCCAGGCTGGCAGAGGCTGTGGGCAGCCTGCTGTAGGGTAGGGTGTCCCTGGTCATGGCAGGGGGGTTGGAACTGGCTGATCCTTGTGGTCCCTTCCAACCCTGACTGATTCTATGATTCCACATCTCCTAGGGCACCTTTCAGGGGGGATAGGATAAGGTTGCTTGGACAAAAGCAGAAGCATCTCTGAGAAAACTCAGTGCAGGCTTTGAGAGAGACCTGTGATTTATATATATTTATATATATATATATATATTTTTTTTTTTCCTTGGCTATAAGCCTGGTGGAAGCTTTTGGCAAGCCAAGCTGCCGTTGTCAAATCCAGGCCAGGCTATAACCAGCCTGATGTGACAGAGCTGTCCCAGCTCCAGCTGAAAATGGACTGAGGATAGCAGCCCCTGGAGAGGCTTGGCTTCCTTTTCATGTCTTATTAGGGATGTACAAGCTCCTCTTTTGATGCATGACTTTGAAGGAAACAAAAAAAAAAAAAAAGTAACTTTATTGCCTTAGCTTCTCCATTTCTGGAAGGAAAAAAAAAATAAATCTCCCGTCCCATTAGATGAGTTGAAAGAAAGAGATTGAGGAGGAATCTGGCATCAATGAAAAAAAAAAAGCTTTAAACAAGCTTGAAGCTGAACTTCATTGGGGTCATTGAATCCTGGAAGGGTTTGGGTTGGAAGGGACCTTTAAAGGTCCTGCAGCCCAACCTCCTGCAGTCACCATTGACACCTGCAGCTAGAGCAGGTTGCTTGCAGCCCTGTCAAGCCTGATCTTGCATGTCTCCAGGGATGGGGCCTCCATCACCTCCCCGGGCAACCTCTTCCTGCATTCCACCACCCTTGTAGTAAAGATCTTCTTCCTAATGCCCTCATAGGAAGAGTCTTAGCCAGAATTAGGGAGGCTTTAGGGACAGGTTGCACTTTTATGATCCTGGGGAGGTCAACACCTCAGAGTATTGACAGGAGACCTGTGCTAGTGGGAGGTGTCCCTGCCTATGGCAGGGGTTGGAACTGGATGAGCTTTGAAGGTTCCTTCCAACCTGAACCATTCCATGATTCTATGAATACCTCTTTGCATGATCCCTTGGGCACCCAGACCCTTTGGCCAGGCATGGCTTGTACTTCCTGGCAGAGATTGGAGAAAGATCTGAGTTCAGCCTGGTGCCAGCAGGAGATGGCATTTGAGATAACTTTATCTCTCCCTTTAAGGAGGAAGGGCTTTTTTCAGACATGGCTAATTCAATTGTGATGCTCACTGCCAAGGCCAGTGGAGACCAAATGCAGAAATGGGTTTGGGAAGTCAAGAGATAAATAAGTACAGAAAAAGGCCATCAGTGGCTCTGCTCACTTGCTGCTTGAGGTAAGCCAAGGAGCAACAGATGGAAGCTGCAGCACAGGAGGTTGCAGCTCAACACAAGAGGAAACTTCTTGCCTGTGTGGGTCCCAGAGCACTGCCCAGAGAGGTTGTGGAATCTCCTTCTGTGGAGTTTTTCCAGGCCTGTTTGGATGTGTCCCTGTGTGCCCTGAGCTAGATTGTCTGCTCCTGCTGTGGCAGGGGGGTTGGACTGGATGATCTCTTTGTGTCCCTTCCAGCCCCTGACATCCTGTGAGCCTGTGGCTCCCAGTTTCACTCCAATCTCCTTTCAGGGAGTCATAGAGAGCATCTCAAGCTGCAAGCAGGGCAAGGAGCCAGGCTGAGGGTGGTGTTTGGTGGCTGTGCTGAGAAGTGCTGTTGCAGACAGAGCAGGCCTGGTGGAGCAGGTTGATGGATTGTTCTATCATCTCACTGAAGCGAGGTTTGCCTCTGCCTAAGGGCATGGCTGTAAATGAGCCCCTAATGGATTCTGCTCCTAAAACTTCCCTGTAGTACAGAAATAGCTGCATCCCTTCCAAGCAGGGAAAGGGTGGGGAGGGGGGCAGGGGAAGAGACAGGTTTTGAATTACACTGAAGGGATGGTGAAGCCCCCAAGTGATTAGGGTGGCAAGGAAACGTCTCCCGAAGCAGCCTGTGTCATCCTGGGTGGTGCTGTGGCTGGTTAGAGACTGCTAAGTGGGAGATGTGGCTGTTCCCACCCCCTCCCTCCCATACTCAGCTGGCTGCAATTGCTGCTGCGCAAACAGCCCTCACCCAGCTCACCCCAAAGGAATCATAGAACCGTTTTGCTTGGAAAAGCCCTCTAAAGACCAAGCCCAACCATCAGCCCACCACCACCATGCCCACTGAACCAGAACATGCCAGGATACAGTAGGGAATCTGTCAAACCTTGCCTTAAAATCAAGCTGGAGATGCTTCAAACTGTACTCTGGGTACAATTTAACCTCATTTTGGGCTCTCTGCTGACCATGCAACTATGGAATTGTTTTGGTTGGATAAAACCTCTAAGGTCCTTCAGCCCAACCCAGCACCACGATGTCCACTAAACCACGTCCCCAAGTGCCATGCCTACACCCCTTTTGAACACCTCCAGGAATGGTAACTCCACCACTTCCCCAGGCAGCCTGAACCAATCCCTGACCACTCCTGCAGCAAAGAGATTTTCTCTAGCATCCAACCTAAGCCTCCTCTGGTGCTACCCTGTGCTGGTTTGAACTACTTGGAGCATTTGAAGGAGAAATTAGACTACAGGCTGAGAGAGAAAAGCACTGAGGATGCTACTTCACTCCCAGCTTTACTGAGAAAGAAAGAAAGAAATGTTTTAAGAGCTGTAACCCAAATACAGATAATCTCAGATGGTTTCTGACTGCTCTGGGCTGGGGCTTCTGCATGGCTTTCTCCTTTCCTAGCTGAATCTGAATTAATTCCACTAACTTCTTTTCCTGCTGCTAATCCCCACCCCGGCCCATCTACCTTCACCTATCTGCTGCATAAAGAGGGTGAGATAAGATTGGAGAAGGTGGTAGGGGTGGTTAGAAACCCCTCTTAGGGATTTTGATCCCTGGGAGGGGCTGTGGTGCTTCTGTATTACCTTTTCACTGTATCTATCTGTAAAGATCTGTTACACATTGTAAATATCTGCTTGTCTGTTGTGCATAGAAGATGAGGAAGAAAAGAAAATGAGGAAAGAATGGAGGTGGAAAGGAGATGAGGAAAAGATGGAGATGGAAAGGAGATGAGGAAAGGAAGGAGACAGAAGATTAGGAAAGGGTGGAGATGGAAATGAGAAGAGGAAAGGATGGAGATGGAAAGAAGATTAGGAAAGGATGGAAATTGAAAGGAGATGAGGAAAGGAAGGAGATGGAAAGAAAAGGAGGAAGATGGGGGAAACAGAGGGAGAGGAAAGGAGGGAGATAGGGGAGAAGTGGTAAAAATAGTAAAAATGAAAAGGAAAGGTGGTTCTGCTCTGGCAGGGGGGTTGGACTGGATGATCTTTCAAGGTCCCTTCCAGCCCCTGACATTCTGTGACTCTGACTCTGATGTGAGGAGGAAAGCTTCACAGCTACCTTCAAGGGACATGGTTTGACACCAGACTTGCTCGAGTTAGGCAATGGTTGGACTTGGTGACTTTAACGATCTTTTCCAACCATGATTCTCTGATCTCCATCTTGCAGAAGGGTTAACAGCAGCAGGGAAATGCAGAGCCCTGCACAGAGCCACTGCAGCAATGCCCTCTCGTGGGGACTTCTTCAGCTGTTGAGCTCCTCTCGAACAAGCTGGAGCTTCGGGATGCTCCAACCACTGTAAGCCTCATCTGTGCAGGGCTGCTCTCTTTTTATTTCCTCCCCCTTTTGCCAACTCACCTCTCACCAGGTTGTGGTTTTGGTTCCTCCTCACTGTGCCTTTACACTTACCCATGACCGAGATCTGCTTCCAGGCTAGAATAAAACCCCTCAAACTTGTGGGATTCTCCAGCCCTGGTGGGACTTGAGCATAGATCATCCAACTTCCCCATCTTCTGCCCTAAATGCAGTGCTGAGATTTCTAAGAGCAATGCCAGAACCTCCCTGCCCAGTGACACCGGTGCAGAGACAAGTGGAGCTGGGTCTCATCACTTGGGTTTTCACCTGAGGTCCCATCTGCCTGAGCAACATAAGGAAACCAGGCTGTGACTTGGAACAAGGAGTAGCTCACTTGAGATCAGAATCACAGAATCCTTTTGTTAGAAGTGATCTATAAAGCTCATCTGGTTGCAACTCCCTTGCAGTCATCAGAGACATCTGCAACTAGAGCAGGTTGCTCAAAGCCTCAGACAACCTGACCCAGAATAGTTCTGGGGATAGGACATCTCCTGCCTCTATGGGCGACCTGGGACAGGCTCTCACCACCCTTCCAGTGAAGATTTTCTTCCTTCTCTCCTGTCTGAACCTCCCTCTTTGAGTCAAACCCTCAGCCCTTGTCCTGTCACAGGAGGCCCCCAGCTTTCTGATCAGCCCTTTAAGTCCTGAAAGCCATCCAGAAGGTCTCCATGGAGCCTTCTCTTCTCCAGGCTGAACAACCTCAGCTCTATGATTCTTTGATTCTATGATTCTAAGATCCTAAGATTCTTTGATTCAAAGATTCAGTGTTTTTTTTTATTCTATGTTCTATGATTCTAAGATTCTTAGATTCTACAATTATTTTATTCTAAGATTCTAAGACTCTATGATTCTGTGATTCCAAGATTCTAAGATTCCTTGATTCTAAGACTCTGTGGGTTTTTGATTCTATAGTTCTATGATTCTTAGATTCTTTGATTGTAAAATTCTGAGATTCTAAGATTCTTTGATTTTAAGAGTCTGTGGTTTTTTGATTCCATGGTTCCATGATTCTAAGATTCTTTGATTCTAAATTTCTTTGATTCTATGGTTCTATAATTCTAAGGTTCTTTGAATCTAAGATTCTATGATTGCATGATTCTAAAATTCTTTGATTCTAATATCCTATGATTCCATGATTCTAAGATTCTTTGATTCTATGATTCTAAGATTTTTTTTTTATTCTAAGATTCTTAGATTCTAATATCCTATGATCCCATGATTCTAAGGTTCTTCGATTCTATGGTTCTATGATTCTAAGATTCTTTGATTCTAACATTCTATGATTCTAAAATTCTTTGATTCTAAGATTCTACGATCCCATGACTATGATTCTTCGATTCTATGGTTCTATGATTCTAAGATTCTTTGATTCTAAGATTCTTTGATTCTAAGATTCTACGATTCTAAAATTCTTTGATTCTAAGATTCTACGATCCCATGACTCTATGATTCTTCGATTCTATGGTTCTATGATTCTAAGATTCTTTGATTCTGCGATTCCATCTCTACCTGCTTGCAGGTCACACAAACAATCTTGGGCCTTCTACCCTACCAAGTCTGGCAGACTTTATTCCTCAGAAGGAATCTTCTTATTCTGCCAGCTGATTCCCTTCCCTCATTTTGATGGCCCTTCCCTCTGTGTGTCTCTCGCTGCGCCCCAGCGGGCGATGCGGACTCCAGCTCGCCCTTGGTGCCGAGCGCCTGATTCATCGCTCTTAATTCCTTTTCTTTGCTGTTTGCCATAATAACAATAATCAAAATGAATTAATTTCCTGTTAGTGGAGACAGAACGCTGCGACTGCACGGGAAGAGTGCTGCCATCAAACAGCAGACGTGTCGATGGCGAGGGAGATCTCTTTATCTCTTTAATAGCTGCCTGCCGACCTACCACTCCGGTTTATTCTCCCGGACAGGCTATCACATTAATACAACTTAGAGTTATTCCGTCTTGCACAGCCTGCTTCTAAATATTTTAGCAAACATAAAGTGGATTCCCTTCCTTTCACTCTCCCTTAAAACCGGGCAGAAGATGATAAAACCTCCAGTTCTTCCCCCCTGCAACCGAGGTGTCTTTTTACTTTTAACGGCTTATTGGGAATCGAGGGGGAATCTATCAATTAGATGATGGTGTGGAGCAACTTCTCTTTTACGAGGTGATAACTCCAGGCAGATAGAAACAAACTCTGTGGGTATATGGCCACGGTGTTTATTAGCCCAAGAGATGTATTTATATGAGGGTAATAGAAACCAGCAGCTGCTTGTTATTGGCGCTACAGAAAGGTCAGAGCTAATAAAGGACTTGGACAATTAAAATGGGGCTTGGGTGCCAGATTTAGAGACTGGTTTCAAATAGATGTTCCACACCTCCAGCAAGAGGCTTCCAGTCGAGAGTCACCATCCCTGGCAAGCCTGGGCTGAGGGAAGAAGGGAAGACAGCAAGTACAGGACTCAGGGATTGTCATCTCGGTTGAGACTCGATCCAGACCCTGGGTGATAATAGAGAACAGGGATCACAGAATGCCAGCATGGTGGGAGTTGGAAGAGACCTCTGGAGATCATCCAGTCCATCCCCCCTGCTAAAGCAGGGACACCTGCAACATCTTCCCCAGGATCACAATGTCCAGGAAGGTTTGGAATTTCTCCAGACAAGGAGACTCCACAACCTCTCTGGGAAGCCTGTTCCAGGGCTCCAGCACCCTCACAGCAAGGTTTTAACTCATGAAAAGTGAAGATCTTGCATCTGTCCAGGGCACACTGCTGTCTTGGGCCCATCCACTCTCTGGTGGCTTTTCCATGGTGCTCCAGGGTGCTGCCCCTGCTGGAAAAACTCAACATGAGGCTGCAGAGTGAGTGCAGCCCAGACAGCAACTGTGTGCTGGGCTGCAGCAAGAGCAGCTGTGGGCAGGAGGGCAAGGGAGGGGATTCTGCCCCTTTGCTCTGCTCTCCTCATACCCCACCTGCAGCACTGTCTGCAGCTCTGCAGCCCCCAGCACAAGCAGGACATGGAAGTGTTTGAGCCAGTGCAGAGGAGGCCACCAAGATGCTGAGAGGGCTGAGAAGTTAGACTAGACTAGACTAAAACTAGCCAGGTTGGCAGACACCTCCAAGATCATCCACTCCAATCTATCACCCAGCCCTATCCAATGGCACTAAGTGCTTCATCCAGGTTTTTTTTTAACACCTCCAGGGACAGTGACTCCACCACCTCCTTGGGCAGCCCATTCCAATGCCAGTCACTCTCTCTCTGAAGAACTTCCTCCTAACAGCCAGCCTGTACATGCCCTGGCACAGCTTGAGACTGTGTCCCCTCATTCTGTTGCTGCTTGCCTGGAAGCAGAGCCCAACCCCAGCTGGCCACAACCTCCCTTTAGGTAGCAATGAGGTCATCCTCCTCTCCAGGCTAAACAACCCCTGGATGTTGAAGTTGTTTGCAGTGAGGGTGGTGGTGAGACACTGTCACAGGTTGCCCAGGGAGGTTGTGGCTGCTCCCTCCCTGGAGGTGTTCAAGGCCAAGCTGGGATGAGTCCTTGAGTGACCTGTTCTAGGTGGAGGTGTCCCTGCCTATGGAACTGGATGTGCTTTGAGGTCCCTTCCAACCTGAACCATTCTATGAGGTCCCCAAGAGCTGGCCTGCACCCAACATCTCCCCTTTCTCAAAGGCTCCTCAGCCCCAGCCAGGGAAGCAGGCAGCAGAAACTCCTCCCCTGGCGCTGCGTTTAGCTGCGAGCCATTCTAGGATCTTGTCTCTATTTTCCTCCCGTCATTCAGAGGAGAGCTTCATGGGGGAAATATGAAAGAAACAAATTAGAATTGCCTGGCTGGTGTGACAGGGAGGAGAGCTCCGAGTTGGAGGAGCTGAATGGAATGATAAATCCCATCGCTTAAACCGCGTAATGAATTTTCCTGGAGATTTGTCTCAGTGTAAAAAAAAAAATAGAGAGAGAGAAGGGAGTGGGAAGGAAGGAAGGAAGGAAGGGGGAGA
>VWZI01012358.1:52370-63599 GCA_013396835.1 Psilopogon haemacephalus | reverse complement strand
CTTCCTCCATCCTTCCATGATTCCATCCTTCATCTATCCTTCCATGCTTCTATCCTTCATCCATGCTTCCATCCTTCCTCCATCCTTCCATGATTCCATCCTTCATCTATCCTTCCATCCTTCCATCCTTCCTCCATGCTTCCATGATTCCATCCTTCCATTATCCTTCCATGCTTCTATCCTTCATCCATGCTTCCATCCTTCCTCCATCCTTCATCCATCCTTCCATACTTCCATCCTTCATCCATCCTTCCATGCTTCCATCCTTCATCCATCCTTCCATCCTTCCCTCCTTCAACCATCCTTCCCTCTCCATCACTCTGAGGAAACAGAATCCACATTATCTGCCTGGTTTTAGACAACTTCCTGAGGCTGAAAGTGGTGTCCCACAGCAAGATGCTGGCACTGATGACATGGACCTGTGGAAGCTGGGCCAGAGGAAGCTACAGCAATGATACGAGGGCTGGAAGCCCTCTGCTGTGAGGCCAGGCTGAGTGTTGGGATTGTTTAGCCTGGAGAAGAGAAGGCTCCAGGGAGACCTTCTGGCAGACTTCCAGTGCCTAAAGGGGACCTACAAGAAAGCTGAGGAGAGATTTTTTTTGTTTTAGAAGGGCCTGTAACAGCAAGATGAGTGGGGATGGCTTCAGCAGAAAGAAAGCAGACTTGGATAAGATGGAAGGAAGAGATTCTTCAGCTCTGAGGGTGGTGAGACACTGGAACAAGTTTCCCAGAGAGGTTGTGGATGCCCCACCCCTGGAAGCATCCAAGCCCAAGTTGGATTTGAGCTTTGGGCATCCTGCTTTGGTAGAAAGTTTAGGTAAATGAGGTCAATTGCTTCCTCTGCTCCTCAGCTGAGCAGGATTTCCACTCTTTCATCTGAATCCTCTATCCTTGGCATGACTCAGTCTGAATTTTCCTCCAGGATGATCAGAGGGCTGCAGCACATCTATGAGGAGAGACTGAAAGAGTTGGGGCTGTGCAGGCTGGAGAAGAGGAGGCTCCCAGGGGACCTTCTTGTGGCCTTCCAGGATCTGAAGGGGGCTACAGAAAAGCTGGGGAAGGACTTTTTAGGGTATCAGTTAGTGAAAGAACTAGGGGGAATGGAGCAAAGCTGGAGGTGGGGAGGTTCAGATTGGAGGTGAGGAGGAAGTTGTTGAGCATGAGAGTGGTGAGAGGCTGGAATGGGTTGCCCACAGAGGTGGTTGGGGCCAGATCCCTGGAGGTGTTTTCAGCCAGGCTGGCAGAGGCTGTGGGCAGCCTGCTCTAGGGTAGGGTGTCCCTGGGCATGGCAGGGGGGGTGGAACTGGATGCTCCTTGTGGTCCCTTCCAACTCTGACTGATTCTATGATCCTCTACCTCAGGATAGGTCTCAGGCTGCTTTCAGGAAGGAAAACCAATTACTGCTTCTTCTTTATTTGTTTCCTTACAAGCTCTGGCAGAATGGACTCACACCTCTCAGGCTGTAACTGGCTCTCTCCAGCTGTGAGTTGTTTTTTTGTGTTGTTTGTTTTTTTTTCTTCCTCCTTTTTTTTTTTTTTAATGGAATTGGCAGAAAAAGGTTTTTATGCCTTGTTTTCAACAGCAACCTGTGCTGTACGGGGGTGTTTCTGAGGTTGGTGTGAGTGAGCAGGCTCATGCTGCTGTACTCAGATCATCTACGGCAGCGCTGCAGGTGGATGGGGACACTTAACCCACTGGTGCAGCCCAGGAGACTGATGAGGGCATGAGAAACCTACCATTAGGAGTTGTCAAGCACAATTGTTGTGCAGCCAAGAAACGAGGGCTAAAGGCAGAAAATTATATGGCAGAGCAGAGGCCATAGGTGTCTCTGCTTGTGGCATCCAGCATTGTGTTCTGCCCTGCGCTGTAATTGCAGAGTCAAAGAGTCAGAGAATGGCAGGGCTTGGAAGGGAGCTCTGAGTTCATCTACTCCAGATCCCCTGGAGCATATTGGGGATCTGCTGGAGAGCAGCCCCGAGGAGAGGGGTGCTGGTGGAGAACATCCATGGCACAGGAATGTGCCCTTGTGGGAAGGAAGGAAGGAAGGAAGGAAGGAAGGAAGGAAGGAAGGAAGGAAGGAAGGAAGAGGAAAAGAAAAGAAAAGAAAAGAAAAGAAAAGAAAAGAAAAGAAAAGAAAAGAAAAGAAAAGAAAAGAAAAGAGAAGAGAAAAGAAAGAAAAGAAAAAAGAAAAGAAAAGAAAAGAAAAAAGAAGAGAAAAGAAAGAAAATAAAAGAAAAAAGAAAAAGAAAAGAAAAGAGAAAAAGGAAAAGAGAAAATAAAAGAAAGAAAAAAGAAAAGAAAGGAAAAGAAAAGAAAAGAAAAACAGAAAAGAGAAAGAAAAGAAGAACAGACAGAGATGATTTATGGATGCAGGATGCAGCAAGGGGTCCTGGTTGTGCAGCAGAAGCGGTTCCCAGCTTTCTGCTCGTGTCCCTGTGGCTAAGCTTTGCCCGGGGAAGTTCCTCCAGCTCTGCGCTGGAATTGCCTCGAGTACAATCAAGCCCAGCCCAAGTCAAGCAAGAAATTAAGATTCTCATTATTTAAACGTGAGCCAACTGCACGAGAGTGGCAGGCAGTGGGGGGTGTGTGTGTGTGCCCCCACACTCCTAATTGCTTCAGCTCCACTCGTGATTGGTGACAGTTGCTGTCACGCCTGCTGGGACACGGGAGGAGCTCCATCCATCACAGACCCGTTAGTGGTGCGCCCTGGGACCGGCAGCACTGCTGCCTGACTCCTCCTTGCCATTCCTCACGCTGAGTGCTTCCTCTCCCTTATTAAGGCAGGGGAAATGGAAGAACAAATTGGAATATGTAAAGTGCCTGTTACTTGCATTTTCCACCTGGCTGGAGTTCCCCGACAGGGCTGTTTGTGGGGGTGCCCATTATTGTGATGCGCCAAGAGAGAGAGAGAGCTGGCATGGATTTTGTTGCCTCTTGATTGAATACCATGGCATAAACTGCCCCTTTCACCTTGGCAAAATAGGATGTGAGGGCTAGGAGGATGCTTAAGGGGCTGGAATGTCTGTCTGGTGGGGAAAGGCTGAGGAAGCCAGGGGCAGATTAGCCTGGAGAAGTCTGAGCGGTGACTTTATTGATGTCCACAAATATCTGAAGGGGCTAGGCTCAAGATGAAGGGGCTAGGATCTAGATGAAGGATCCAGGCTCAAAATGAAGGGGCCAGGATCAAGATGAAGGGGACAGGATCAAAATGAAGGGGCCAGGGTTGGAAGGGACCACAAGGAGCAGACAGTTCCAACCCCCCTGCCATGGGCAGAGACATCAGATCAGGCTAGAGCAGGCTGCCCACAGCCTCTGCCAGCCTGGCCCCAAACACCTCCAGGGATCTGGCCCCAAACACCTCCCTGGGCAACCCACTCCAGGCTCTCACCACTCTCATGCTCAACAACTTCCTCCTCACCTCCAATCCGAACCTCCCCACCTCCAGCTTTGCTCCATTCCCCCTGGTCCTGTCACTCCCTGATAGCCTCAAAAGTCCCTCCCCAGCTTTTCTGTAGACACCCTTTAGATCCTGGAAGGCCACAAGAAGGTCACCTGGGAGCCTCCTCTTCTCCAGCCTGCACAGCCCCAACTCTTTCAGCGAGTCGCTCTCAGTAACTGCCTGTGGAGGAACCTGGAAATCCATTCCCTGAAGAAGCCTGCCCAGAATTTACCCCAAACTCTTTAAGCAGACAGTCCAAGAGGACTTCCATCATGTCAAACTTGTCAAAAGCTGCTAATGCAGATGAAGCACTTTAAAAGAATCTCATTTTCGGGACAAGCTGATCACTCTTTCCTTGAAAAATAAAGCCCTTGTAAAAGATCTTAATTTGAGCAGTCAAAAGATTAAGCTGCCCAGAATAATTGCCTGCTTTTGCTGGAGAATTTACTGGCATTTAGCAAGCAGCACAGGGCTGCTAATGGTGTTGTCACCCTGCTTCTGAGACCTGGCAGGCTGGAAGATATCAATTGGGGGGCCATAAAAGGAGACCACAGGGCAGATGGTGTGGTGAAACATCTCACCCTTAGACTCTTGCTAAAAATAAAGCAAGCCAGGGGAATGTACAGGTTAGGTGGTGAATGTCTGGAGAGCAGCCCTGAGGAACAGGACCTGGAGGTCTGGGGTGGTGAAAAGCTCAAGATGAGGCTGCAGTGTGAGTGCAGCCCAGACAGCAACTGTGTGCTGGGCTGCAGCAAGAGCAGCTGTGGGCAGCAGGGCAAGGGAGGGGATTGTGCCCCTTGGCTCTGCTCTCCTCACACCCCACCTGCAGCACTGTCTGCAGCTCTGCAGCCCCCAAAACCATCAGGACATGGAAGTGTTGGAGCCAGTGCAAAGGAGGCCACCAACATGCAGCTGAGAGGGCTGCAGCAGCTCTGCTATGAGGACAGGCTGAGAGAGTTGGGGCTCTGCAGCCTGGAGAAGAGAAGGCTGCCAGGAGAGCTTGGAGTGGCCTTCCAGGATCTGCAGGGGGCTCCAGGAGGACTGGGGAGGGACTATTGGCAAGGTCTTGTAATGAGAGAACAAGGAGGAATAGGTTTAAACTGACAGAGGGGAGACTGAAACTGGATGTTAGGAGGAAGTTGTTGCCAGAGAGAGTGATTGGCATTGGAATGGGCTGCCCAGGGAGGTGGTGGAGTCCCCATCCCTGGAGGTGTTCAAGAAAAGCCTGGATGGGGCACTTAGTGCCATGGTCTGGTTGATTGGCTAAGGCTGAACGCTAGGTTGGACTGGATGAGCTTGGAGGTCTCTTCCAACCTGGTCTATTCTATTCTATTCTATTCTATTCTATTCTATTCTATTCTATTCTATTCTATTCTATTCTATTCTATTCTATTCTATTCTATTCTATTCTATTCCTTCTCTAGAGCCTTTCCAGGCCTGTCTGGGTTTGTTCCTGTGTGACCTGAGCTGGATTGCATGGCCCTGCTCTGGCAATGGGGTTTGGTTCAATGATCTCTTTGGGTCCTTTCCATTCCGTTCTATTCTGTTTTATTTTATTTTATTTTGTTTTGTTTTATTTTGTTTTGTTTTGTTCTATTCTATTCTATTCTATTCTATTCTATTCTATTCTATTCTATTCTATTCTATTCTATTCTATTCTATTCTATTCTATTCTATTCTATTCTATTCCATTCCATTCTATTCTATTCTCTTCCAGCCTGGCTTATTCTGTTCTGTTCTCCTCTCTTCTCTTCTCTTCTCTTCTCTTCTCTTCTCTTCTCTTCTCTTCTCTTCTCTTCTCTTCTCTTCTCTTCTCTTCTCTTCTCTTCTCTTCTCTTCTCTNATCCTATCCTACCCTATCCTATCCTATCCTATCCTATCCTATCCTATCCTATCCTATCCTATCCTATCCTATCCTATCCTATCCTATCCTATTCTATTCTATTCTAGTCTAATAAAAGCATACATGGTGGAGACCTGTTGTGAGCCACCTGCACTGTAAATAAAATGTGCCTGCTGCTCTCTGAGCTGACTTCTCCTCGTCATGCTCAAACGATCCTCTGAACTGAAATGCTTTCAGGTCTGAAGGGAGTGGATGAGGAGAGAAGGGGGGGGAAAAAAAAAAGAAAAAAAAAAAAAAACAAACCCACGTTCCCCGAAGATAAAAAATTGTAATAGTCTATTTTATTTTCCACTTTCCACATCAATAATGAAAAGTTATCCCCCGGGGAACGCAGGCAACATGCTCAACTCTGCCTCTTACACAGCAGCAGCAGCACAAAGTGTCCCTCGACGTGGAGGCTGTGATACAAAGCACAGGCAGATCAGAGCTGGGGCAAGGAGGGGGAAGCAGGGGCAAGGCAGAAGCTGCTTCCAGCCCGAGGCTAATCGGAGTTCCCTGCTGGTGAGTGTTGCCACGGAGGTCATGCCTTCAAGTCATGCCTACAGAAGCAGAGTGCCTCTGTTAAGACACCCAAATATATATATACACATATATGTGTATTAAAAAATAAAATAAAATTCAACAAATATAGAATAAAAGGAAATGAAAGGGTGGGAAAAAATCCAGACAGAAGCTGTCGAAGAGGAACATTTCTTTTTTTTTTCTTTTAAGCCAAAAATAAATAGTATATAAATAAAGCTTCCTCCTGCTTGCTGGTACTGGGGTTGACCAGGAATCATAGAATCATAGAACCAGTCAGGGTTGGAAGGGACCACAAGGACAGAAAAGCTGGGCAGGGACTTTTTAGGCTCTCAGGTAGTGACAGGATTAGGGGGAGTGGAACAAAGCTGGAGGTGGGGAGATTCAGATTGGGTGTGAGGAGGAAGTTGTTGAGCATGAGAATGGTGAGAGGCTGGAATGGGTTGCCCAGGGAGGTGTTTGGGGCCAGGCTGGCAGAAGCTGTGGGCAGCCTGCTCTAGGGTAGGGTGTCCCTGCCCATGGCAGGGGGGTTGGAACTGGCTGATCCTTGTGGTCCCTTCCAACCCTGACTGATTCTATGATTCTATGATCCTCTACCTCAGGATAGGTGTAGGATAGGGTGCCCCTACCCATGGCAGGGGGGAGGTCAAATACAGAATCACAGAACAATAGAGATTGAAAGGCTCCCTGGGCAACCAATTCCAAGCTCAACAACTTCCTCCTCACCTCCAGTCTGAATCTTCCCACCTCCAGCTTTGCTCCATTCCCCCTAGTCCTGTCATTACCTGGTAGCCTAAAAAGTCCCTCCCCAGCTTTTCTCTAGTCCCCTTCAGATCCTGGAAGGCCACAAGAAGGTCTCCTGGGAGCCTCCTCTTCTCCAGCCTGCACAGCCCCAACTCTTTCAGGCTGTGCTCACAGCAGAGGTGCTGCAGCCCTCTGAGCATCCTCCCGGCCCTAAGTCCTCAGGTTCAGCCATGCCTGGAGAAACCAAGGTGAACAGCAGGGGAAAAGAAGGTGAACAACATTCCTCGGGTTAAAGCAAGAGGCAGAGGGAGACCAAAGGGCAGTGAGTGAGGAAAACTGACAAGCCTCAACCTCCAAGGGCTTTGAAAGTGCTCCCTGCCCATCCTCCAGCCCCTCCAACCGCTGCGCCACACAAGGAGAAGGCACCAGCCCACGCGCCGCAGATGGCAGAGCCCAGGGACAGCTGTGCACAGCTGGCAGGCAGCAGGGCTCGCCTCCAGCAGCCAGCTGGCCAAGTGGAAAATGGGTATTTGTAGGTACAAGCCCTTTGTACCTCCCACCGGGAGAAGAAGAGAGGCAGGCGGGGATGGGAGTGTAAAGCAGAGCTCACTGAGACGGAGCCAAGAAAGCTTCCAGATCAATATTTAACAGGGGAGGGGGGCAGCTGGTTAAGAGCAAACCTCTCTCCCTCACCACCCGACAGCCCTGCACGTGGCTGCTTATCTCATCTCCTCCCAGGCTTCTCTCCATCCCAATCTGCAGCTCCATCTCACCCTCTAATCATTTATCTGTGCTCCAGCCTCGCTTCTATGAGAGAAGAATCAGGGCATTTGGCACCCAAGGCTGAGGCCTCTTTTCACTACTTAGACACAGACAGGAAGAGGCTTGGGAATGAAGTTAGGGTAAGAGATGCTGACACTGAGCCATAATCCTGCTCAGCTGGTGGAGTTTCTTGCAATCCACTGGGGAAGGCTTGGTAGCTCCAGGTAAGAATCATGGAGTTGGTTTTTTTTCTTGGAAAAGATCATAGAATTGAGGAATGGTTTGGGTTGGAAGGGACCTTAAGGTCATCTAGTCCCATGGGCAGGGAGAGCCCTCAACTAGACATGCTTGCTCAAGGTCCCATCCAACCTGGCCTTGAATACATCCAGGGAGAAGACATCCACAACCTATCACCACCGTGGCTATCATTGTCCTGTTTGCTTTCCTGTTGCTGAGGTGAGAAGGAGGAACTTGTGGAGGCTGTTGACAGGGTCAACAGGGGGAAGTGGTGGAATCATCATCCCTGGGGACGTTCACAAAACATGCAGCTGTGGCACTGTGGGACACTGTTCACTGGGCATGGTGCTGTTGGGTCTGTGATTGGATTCAATCATCTCAGAGGGCGTTTCTGAACAAAACAATTCCCTGACTCTATGATTATTACATATCAGTGGTGGCTGGGACAGATACAGCTGCTTTAGCTTTTTGGAGAATAGAATAGAATAGAATAGAATAGAATAGAATAGAATAGAATAGAATAGAACAGAATAGAATAGAATCAAGCAGGTTGGAAGAGACCTCCAAGCTCATCCAGTCCAGCCTATCTCCCAGCCCTATCCAATCAACCAGACCATGGCACTAAGTGCCCCATTCAGGCTTTTCTTCAAACCTTCAAGTTGGGGACTCCACCACCTCCCTGGGCAGCCCATTCCAATGCCAATCACTCTCTCTCTGAAGAACTTCTTCCTAACATCCAGCCTGAACAGCTTGAGGCTGTGTCCCCTCGTTCTGTTGCTGGTTGCCTGACAGAGATTGATTGGCATTGGAAAGGGCTGCCTGGAGAGGTGGTGGAGTCCCCATCCCTGGAGGTGTTTAAGAGGAGGCTGCATGAGGCACTTGGTGCCATGGTGTAGTTAATTAGAAGGTGTTAGGCGATAGGTTGGACTCGATGATCTTGAAGGTCTTTTCCAACCTGCTTCATTCTGTGATTCTGTGACTCTGTGATCTCCTTCCAAGTGCTCCTGGGCACTCTCTCAAAAGCAGAGGAGTGAAGGGCAGGAATGTGAATCCCTGTTTGAGTTCCATTTGTGTGTGTGTGTGTGTGTGTTCTGTGTCGATACAGGACCTTTGATAGTCACTCTGGCAAGCTTGCCCAGGCAGCAAGCTTCACATCTGTGTGCAAATGAGGAAGGGAGCTGTCATGAGCTGGAGGGAGAGAGGATGCTAATGAATGTTCTTCTAGGCTTTAAGGAAAAGATATTGCCCAATGCTGTGGAAAATTAAAATTTGTTCCTAATACGTATGGTAAATTTAATGCTAAAGACCAAAGATAAATGGGGAGAGAATTTAATCCGGGCTGACCCCATTTCTGCTGGAATGTCATTTGCCATGGTTCCTGCTGCCTCTCAGAAAGCAAGAAGCAAGCTAATTAGTTCTTGCATTCTGCACATAAAATTACTGCATCCAAACAGTGGAAGGAGAAAGGGAGGGAGGCTGGAAAAGGCACTGAAGGAAGGGACCTGCTTGCACAGTGGGTTTGCATGGGATGATAAATCGAAGGGCAGGTGCTTGGAGTGTCATCAGTGACCATCAGGAGGAAGCTCTCTTCACCTCTGGGTGCTCTGCATCTTGGTGAAGGAGGTCACTAGGGTGAGTTGTGGTGGCAGTTGTGGGAGCTGGGTTAAATTCACTCTGGGATGAGAAAGGTCTCCTCGATAAAGAGGATCTCGGCTGGGCTCAGAGAGTTGCTTCAGATGGATCCAATGTTGCTTCAGATGGGTCCAACGTTCAGCTCTGTCAAAGCCTAACACTGACCGCTCCTCACACCTGCACACAGATGCTCTTCTGCATGAACCTGTGTGACTTCAGAAGCTGACCCAGCTAGCTGACAATCTGCCTTGCCAAAACTCCCTTGCCACATGAAAGGAGAAAGGGAGGGATGCTGAGAAAGGCACTGAGGGGAGTATCCTGCATGCACAGTGGGGTTTTGCATGCATAAATCGAAGGGCTGATGCTTGAGTGTCATTACTGAGCCTCAGGAGAAAGCTCTGTTCACCTCTGGGTGCTCTGCATCTTGGTGAGGGAGGTCACTAGGGTGAGTTGTGGTGGCAGTTGTGGGAGCTGGGTTAAATTCACTCTGGGATGAGAAAGGTCTCCTCGATAAAGAGGATCTTGGCTGGGCTTAGAGTTGCTTCAGATGGATCCAATGTTCAGCTTTGTCAAAGCCTAACACTGACCACTCCTCACACCTACACACAGATGTTCTTCTGCATCAACCTGGGTGACCACAGAAGCTGACCCAGCTAACTGACAATCTGCCTTGCAAAAAATCCCTTGCCAAGTGAAAGGTCGAAGCAGAGGACCTCTTCTAGCCTTTGTTCTGAGAGAAAGGATTAAAAATAATAACCTGAATGATGGAAATTCCCTAAAGAAAGAATAATAGATTTGTGTAGGCTGGAAAAGACCCTTAAGATCACCAATCCAAAAGCTACCTGGACCATGTCCCTCAGCACCACATCTCCATGGCTTTGAAACCCCTCCAGGGATGGAGACTCCTGTACCCTCCAGGGATGCAGACTCCATCACTGCTCAAGGCAGCCTCTTCCAGGCCTTGTCAGCCATTTTGGGAAAGAAATTGTTCCTCATGTCCAACCTAAACCTCCCCTGATGGAAGCTGAGGTTGTTTATAGACTCATCTAAACATTTGGGTTGTGAAATTTCCCCCTCTGGAGATATCCAAAAGCTGCCTGGTTGTGTTCCTGTGTGATCTGCTCTGGCAGGGAGGGTTGGACTGGATGAGCTTTGGAGGTCCCTTCCAGCCCCTGACATTCTGTAATTCTATGATTTAAGCTGGGTTGGACCTGTCAGATCATCAACTCCAAACATTAACCTAGCACTAAAGATCAGAGTTTGAACTTCATCTCACTTAAACACATCCCTGGGCATCTCTTCTGCCCAGCTGGGCTTTGGGAGGGATGGGACAGGTTCCTCCCAAGGTGCTGAATTTGTAGAGCTCTGTGAAATGTAAAGGGCGGCTGGAACTGACCTCCAAAGAGCATCCCTAGCACGGATGCTCCACAACCACAAGAAGATGACCAACCACAGCTGTCACAGTGACCTTTTCCTGCCAGCTCCCCTGTCAACAGCTCAGCCCTGCTGGCCAGTGCTGTGCCTCTGGATGGCAATGAGCCTGTCTGCAGCTGATGGGAGCTTGCCAAAAACTCATCAGCAGATGATCAAAGTTTAGAGTTCAGATGAAAGGCCTCAAAACTTGTTCTGGGGGAGGTTTGGGGCCCTTGGTGCCCTGTCAGTGGAATTTCATTAGCGTGTAGCTGTGACAGGTTATAATCAACCTGTCCTGTTCTCATCTTGGCCATGGCTATGCTGAAGGGGTTTAATTAAAAAAAAAAATTATATATATATATTTAATCATTTGTTTAGTTGAATTGTGGATGTAGCCTGATAAAGGAAAAGTCTCCCTCACCTGTATCTTTCAGGCAGGGAGGCTGTAGCCAGGTGCTGTTGGACTCTTCTCCCAGGCAACCAGCAACAGAACGAGGAGACACAGCCTCAAGTTGTGCTGGGGGAGGTATAGGTTGGATGTTAGGAGGAAGTTCTGCAAAGAGATAGTGATTGGCATTGG
>VWZI01012358.1:30760-52038 GCA_013396835.1 Psilopogon haemacephalus | reverse complement strand
TATCCTATCCTATCCTATCCTATCCTATCCTATCCTATCCTATCCCATTCTACTCTATTCTATGAATCCCTGTATCTGTGCAAGCTTCTCGGTGTCATGGTGAGAAGCTCCAGCTCCCCGGGGCACGGCTTTGCAGGCGCTGATCTGGAACTGTCTATCATCATTAGGCCACTTGGCTGTCAGAAACCAACCTGACAGAAGTGTTTTGCTCTGGGGCAGGGAGCGAGGAGATGATCTAAGAGGACATCTCTCGGGGCCACCTCAAGGGCTTGGCGCATCCTCGCCTGTTCCTGGCACGGTGCAGCAGGATCACACCGCGCAAATGGAAGTTAATAATTCATCCTTTCCTCCCTCCCTGTTCTGGGTGGAAGATGCTCGTTGGGCTTGGAGGTGAGTGTAGGGTGGCAGGGTGGGCAGAAGCATGCTGGATGTGTCAGGACACCGCTCGAAAGCGTGGGGAGAGCGGAGGGAAGCAGCACGACCCTGTAGAGCCTCGGTAGCGGCGTAATTGCCTCTTCTGGGCACGGAGGATATTTTTAGCTTGCTTGCCTGGGGGAAACGAAGCTCATATGATCATGTAACGAATGTGTGAAGTGTGTGGCTGCCTGTTTATTCTGACCTCCATCAGGTCTGAACCTGGTGGTGGTTTCATGCAGGTTTGGTGGGGAAGGGAAAGCAGCTAACATACGGCTCGAGGTTTGTTTTTTTTTCATACACGCTGAGAAGAGTGGCCAGGCAGGGGAGGCAAAGCCTCTAAATGCTCCAAATCAGCTTCTCGCAGCTTCACAGAACCGCCTAGGGCAAAAATGACCTTTAAGATCATCAAGTCCAATCATTAGCCCAATGCTGACAAGTCCTTGACTAAACCGTGCCCTTCAGCGCTCTTAAACACCTCCAGGGAAGGTGACGCCACCACCTGCCTGGGCAGCCTGGTCCAATGCCTGAGAACAGTTTCAGTGAAGAAATCCTTCCTAATATCCAACCCAAACCTCCTCTGGCACAACTTGAGGCTGTAGATGTCACCCAGGAAGGTGATGGGAGGCCCCATCCTTGGGGACATTCAAGATCAGTCTTGATGGGGCTCTGAGCAACCTGATCTGGTTGGACTTGTCCCTGTTTACTGCAGGGGGGTTGGACTATAGAATCATAGAATGGTTTAGGTTGGAAGGGACCTCAAAGACCACCCTGTTCCAACTAGATGACTTCTAGAGGTCCCTTCTAACCCAGTGCATCCTATGATTCTGTGATTTCCTTACTGAAGGATCGCAGGCTCACAGGATGTTAGGGGTTGGAAGATACTCAAGGAGACCATCCAGTCCAACCTCCTTGCCAGAGCAGGACCAGACAATCTAGCACAGATCACAGAGGAACACATCCAGACAGACCTTGAAAGGCTCCAGAGAAGGAGACTCCACAGTCTCTCTGGGCAGCCTGTGCCACTGCTCTGAGACCCTTACAGGTAAGAAATTCCCCCTTCCGTTGAGCTGTAACCTCCTTTACATCCATTGCTCCTTGTCCTATCCCAGGGAGCAAGTGAGCAGAGCCTGTTCCCCCCTCACCTGACCCCCAGCCCTCAGAGATTTAGAAACATTGATTAAATCCCTTCTCAGTCTTCTCCAGACTAAGCAGCCCCAGGTCCCTCAGCCTCTCCTCCCCAGGCAGTGCACCACTCCCCTCATCATCCTCATAGCTCTTAGCTGGACCCTCTCCAGCAGATCCCTGTCCCTCTTCAACTGGGGAGTTCAAAACTGAAGGCAGTACTCAAGATGAGGTCTCAGCAGGGCAGAGTAGAGGGAGAGAAGAACCTCCCTTGATCTTCTGGACACTTTTCTTAATACACCCCAGGATCCCATTGGCCCTCTTGGCCACAAGGGCACATTGCTGTCCCATGGTTAAGTTGTTATTCACCAGCACTCCCAGGTCCCTCTCCACAGGGCTGCACTCTAGCAGATCGCCTCCCAGTCTGTACTGGTGGAGTTTATTCTTCCTTCCCAGGCTGCCAAGGAGGTGGTGGAGTCCCCATCCCTGGAGGTGTTCAAGGACAGTGTGGATCTGGCATTCCAGGTTTAGTGGTGCTGGCTTTATGGGTGGACTCGATGATCAATTCTATGATTCTTATCCAAAGACCAGGCCAGGACATGGCCTTCTGCCTTATCAGACAGCAAAGGCTCCACACACCAGGGGAGAGAACTTAGAGCTTAGAGAACCCCACTGGAACAGCAGGAAAGGATTCGACGGGAGCCTGCATCCAAGCATGAAATGCAGATCTGGAGGAAGCAGAGCTTTGGTGCTCCTGGTGCTGCTGGCACTGCATGTCAGCTGCTTATCAGCTGGCTCAGCATAAAGGCAAAGGCTGGCTTTGGTTTTGGCTTTGGCTGGAAGCTCCAAACTTCTTCCTAGTCCCACAGCCTCTTCCTTTTCCCCAGGTAAGGGCACAGCTGCTGCCAGCAAGGCTGCATTTTGCGCGCAGGGAGTTCATTCTGCTCTCGCTCTGGGATGCAGGCAAGGCTTGAAACCCCCGAGTATTTCACGGGGAGATTTCTGTGCTGGAGGAAAGCAAAGCAGCTGTCAGATTTGGCTCTTTGCTGTACTTAACGTGCACAGATTAGGGGAGGGAGGGAAGGGAACTCTCGTGGCAAATCCTCCACCTTGCTCTTCCTCAGAGACTGCGGCAGAGCTGTGCTGCTGTCTGCAGCGAGGCAGGGGCTGAGGGACTCAGCTCCTGGAGCTTTGGAGAGAGACCTCATTAGCCCAGACCCACACCCTGGGCATGGCTCTCTGCCTGCAGCTGCTGAGCTTTCTTCTTCCCTTAACAACTATTCAAGGTGGGAGAAGCACATCTCTTTGTCCAGAGGGCTCCCAGATTCTGTAAGGAGCAGCAGGTGCCTGCATGTCCCCAGATCCCAACATCCCCCAGCATCCTCCAGCATCTCCCAGCATCCTGACTTTCTCCCAGCATCCTGACTTTCCCTCAGCATCCTGACTCTCCCCCAGCATCCCAACTTCTCCCAGCATCCTGACTTTCCCCCAGCATCCTGACTTCCCCCAGCACCCCAGCTTCTCCTCAGCATCCCGTCTTTCCCCCAGCTTCCCTCAGCATCCTGGCTTCTCCCCAGCATCCCAGCTTCCTCTCAGCATCCCAGCTTTCCCCCAGCTTCCCTCAGCATCCTGACTTTGCCCCAGAATCCCGACTTTGCCCCAGAATCTCGACTTTCCCCAGCATCCCAGCTCTCCCTTAGAGCCCTGATTTTTTTCCTCACCTTCCCCCAGCTTTCTCCCAGCTTGCCTCAGCATCCTGACTTTCCCCCAGAATCCTGACTTCTCTCCAGCATCCCTGATTTCCCTTAGCATCTATGTTTCTCCTCACCTTCCTTCATCATTTCAGCTCCCCTCCCAGCATCCCAGCTTCCCTCTGAATCTTGACTTTGCCCCACCATCCCAGCTTTCCCGCAGCATCCTGATTTTTCCTCACCTTCCCCCACCATCCCAGCTTTCCCCAAGCATCCTGATTTTTCCCTACTTTCCCCCAGCATCTCAGCTTCCCCCCAGCATCCCAGCTTTCCCTCACCCTCCCCCTAGCATCCTGACTTTCCCCCAGCACCCCAGCTTTCCCCTAGCATCCTGGTTTTTCCCTCACCTTCCCCCAGCATCCCAGTTTTCCCCCAGCATCCCCCCAGATTTCCCTGCAGAGAGATCCCCACTAAGGTGAGTGTCTTCTCCAAACACACCTGGGAGCACTCTCAAGATGCAGGTAGTCCTAACTCGGGGTGGGGTTTAATGCAGTGTAGCAAACCCACTGCAAACTCAGGCTTTTGCTTAGTTCACATTGATTTTCCAGCGAGCCTCTGCATGGACAAAGCTTCTGAGGAGCTGGCAGCAGCCAAGGGTTGGCACATGTGGCTTGCAGGGACAAACTGGTTGGAATTGGCCAAGATGGGGTTTGTTTGCCCTCTTTCTTGCCATGGGACATGCTCCCAGCTAAACGATGGGCAAGCAGGCAGGCAGCTGCAGGCAATCTCTTCCAGCCTCCTCATCCTCACATTCAGCCACTGCCTGAGAGAACTGGGCTGAAGCTGCTGCCCCAGAGCCCCACAGCAACAGGGGGAGGAGGAATGATGCTGATCTGCCAGGCAAAGCCAACAGAGCTCAGAGGTGGAAAAGCTGCCAGCAAATCCTGTGCCAGGAGGGATTTCAGTGTCTGAAGGGGAGCTACAGGATGGTTGGGGGGCACTAAGAGGAGTGTGGCCAGCAGATAAAGGGAGGTTCTCCTCCCCCTCTACTCTGCCCTGATCAGACCTCACCTGGAGTGTTGCATTCAGTTTTGGGCTCCCCAGTTCAGGAGGGACAGGGATCTGCTGGAGAGGGTCCAAGGGAGGGCCATAAAGATGCTGAAGGGACTGGAGCACTGCCCTGGGAGGAGAGGCTGAGTGACCTGGGGCTGTTTGGTCTGGTGAAAAGAAGACTTAGAGGGGATGCAATCAATGTTTATAAATATCTGAGGACTGGGGGGGTCAAGAGGGAGGGGACAAACTCTTGTCAGTGGTGTCCTGGGATAGGACAAGTGGTAATGGGCATAAACTACAGCATAGGAAGTTCCACCTCAACATGAGGAAAAACTTCTGTACTGTAAGGGTCTCAAAGCACTGGCACAGGCTGCCCAGAGAGGTTGTGGAGTCTCCTCTGGAGCCTTCCAAGGCCTGTCTGGATGTGTTCCTGTATGCCTTCATCTAGATTTTCTGGTCCTGCTGTGACAGGGGGGTTGGACTGGATGATTTCTGGAGGTCCCTTCCAACCCCTGACATCCTGTGATGATCCTGTGATCCTGTGCCTGTTTCCAAGGGCATGGAGCACCAGTACAAGGGGCAATGGTTATTCTATTCTATTCTATTCTATTCTATTCTATTCTATTCTATTCTATTCTATTCTATTCTATTCTATTCTATTCTATTCTATTCTATTCTAAGAGGTTGGTGAAATATTGGGAGAAGCTTCTCAGAGAGCTGCTGGTGGCCTCATCCCTGAAGACCTCCATCAAGGTCGAACTTGATGCGGCCCTGATTAACCTGACCTAGTTGAAGGTGTCCATGCCCACTGCAGGGCTAGGGTGGAAAGGGACAACCTTCGAGGGCTTTTTCCAACCCAATGCATTCTGTGATTGCCCTGGGAGGTGCCCCAGATCCCAGCCTAGGAGAAGCAGCATCTCCAAAGGAACGAGCCCCGTGCAGGGCAAGGCGACTTTCCCCAAGGCTCTCCTCTCTCTCGAGCCTGCCAGATGATTGGTGATGCCTTCACAAAGTGCCTCTAATTACTGCCCCTGCGAGCCTGTGTTAGCACAGCACTCTGCACCCCAGCAAACGAGCTGGAGAGCCCATAAACACATCTCTTCCCACCAGCTTGCCAGCTTCTAGCAGCTGGAATCAAAGTGATGCCAAGGCGAGGACTCAGAGATCATTAAAGCTTTCCCGGACAATAGGAGTGGATCTCAAGGGGCTGTTTGGCATAAACAAGCTGGGTGAAAACAACAGGAAACACTGAGCAATAATATCCCTGTGAAGAAAACCCTGCTCTGCTCAACTGTGCCGCAGGGAATTCGGGCAGATGGCTGCCTCCATCCTCGGCAGGGTTCTTAAACTAACACAGCCTGGGCTTGGGGCTTGGGGCTGTGAGGAGAGGAGGTGAGCTGAGCATCTGCCACTGCCAGGGGCTTCTGGGGACAACAGAAAACAAAACAAAACAAAACAAAACCAAAAAACCCACCCAAAGCTCTTCTTTAAGTGCACAAAGCTCTGGAAGCACCACAGCATCTTGAGTGAGATGGTGCTCATAATTAAGCACCATCTCTTGCTGACATAGAACCATAGAATTAGCCAGGTTGGAAGAGACCTCCAAGATCATCCAGCCCAACCTAGCACCCAGCCCTAACCAATCAACTACATCATGCCCCATCCAGGCTTTTCTTGAACACCTCCAGGAATGGGGACTCCACCACATCCCCTGACAGCCCATTCCAATGCCAATCACTCTCTCTGGCAAGAACTTTTCCTAGCATCCAGCCTGAACCTTCCCTGGCACAGCTTGAGGCTCTGTCCCCTCGTTCTGTTGCTGGTTGCCTGGCAGAAGAGCTCAACCCCAGCTGGCTACAACCTCCCTTCAGGTAGCTGCAGAGAGCAATGAGCTCTGCCCTGAGCCTTCTCTTCTCCAGATATTTAAGACCAATAAGTTCAACCATTAACCAGCACTGCCAGGTCATCATTAAACCAAGTGATACAATCAGAGAATCATTTAGGTTGAAAAAGACAGGAATAGAATAGAATAGAATAGAATAGAATAGAATAGAATAGAATAGAATAGAATAGAATAGAATAGAATAGAATAGAATAGAATAGAATAGAATAGAATCAGCCATCTTGGAAGAGACCTCCAAGCTCATCCAGTCCAATCTAGAACCCAGCCCTAGCCAATGGCACTAAATGCCCCATCCAGGCTTTTCTTCAACATAATTAAGCAACAGTGGTTATTGTTATCATAGAATCATAGAATCAGGCAGGTTGGAAGAGACCTCCAAGACCATTCAGGCCAACCTATCACCCAGCCTTATCCAATCAACCAGACCATGGCACTAAGTGCCCCATCTATTTTTTTCTTGGACACCTCCAGGGATGAGGACTCCACCACCTCCCTGGGCAGCCCTTTCCAATGCCAATCACTCTCTCTGTGAATAACTTCTTAATATCCAGCCTATACCTCCCCCAGCACTTGAGACTTGAGACCTTTAAGTCCAACCATAAACCCAGCAATGCCAGGCCACCACTAAACCATGTCCCTCAGCACCACATCCTCCAAATGGCTTTTCAATACCTCCAGGGATGGTGAAGGACCTGCCAGAGTGAAAAAGTGCTGAGAGGGAGGTGCTGGACATGCTGAAGGTGATAAGCAGCAACATCATCACTCTCCAAGCTGAAAGCACAAATGCATTTCAGTCTGTTGGACTCTTGGAGGGGTTGGGAGAGGTGAAGGTGCTCAGAGGTTAAGCTGCTTTGAATCAAGCTGGGAGAGTGGGAAGGGGAAAAAAAAAAAAAAAGATAAAAAGGGAAAGTGAGCTCCAGATTTTGTCATTGTATCCAGCATGTAGTTATTTGCCCTTGCCAGGTGATGGATTTGGCTGCTGTTTGGGTTATTAATTGTTCTTGAAACGTTGTTTTCTCTGCCTTCTTCGAGAAGGTCAAACTCCTAAGTGACAAATGCCACTGCACAATGAAATGGGGGGGGAAAAAAAACCCTCACGTTGAAAAATACAAACCAAATGTAATTCCTGGACCTCACCCAGCGTTTTCATCTGCCAAAGCAGTCCAATCCATCCTGATCTGAATTCAGTGAGGAGTTTCCATCCATTCTTCAGGCCTGGTGTTGGGTGAGGCTTTTCAGAAGTAAATCGCAAACTGCTGTCTGCTGCCTCCCCCCTGCCCTGCTGAAGAACTCAGCACTGAAGCTTCTGTAGCTGGGAGAGGTCTTCTTAGTCAAACTGCAACAAGTGAGGGTCTCCATCAGCTTTTATGGTGCCACTGAGTTGGATGTGCAACTGGCCTGTGAGGCTCTGGCCAGCCTAATGTAGGGTAGGGTGTCCCTGGGCATGGCAGGGGGGTTGGAACTGGATGTTCTTTGTGGTCCCTTCCAACCCTGACTGATTCTATGATTCTAGGGTTCTAGGGTAGGGTGTCCCTGGGCATGGCAGGGGGGTTGGAATTGGCTGATCCTTGTGGTGCCTTCCAACCCTGACTGATTCTACGATTCTATGACTCTAGGGTAGGGTGTTCCTGCCTATGGCAGGGTGGTTTGAATCTGGATGTTCTTTGTGGTCCCTTCCAACCCTGACTGATTCTATGATTTTATGATTCTATGATTGTAGGGTAGGGTGTCCTTCCCCATGGCAGGGGGGTTGGAACTAGATGTTCCTTGTGGTCCCTTCGAACCCTGACTGATTCTATGATTCTATGACTCTATGATTCTAGGGTAGGTTGTCCCTGCCTATGGCATGGGGGTTAGAATTGGATGTTCCTTGTGGTCCCTTCCAACCCTGATTAATTCTCTGATTCTATAGTTCTAGGGTAGGGTGTCCCTATCTATGGCAGTGTGGTTTGAACTGGATGTTCCTTGTGGTCCCTTCCAACCCCGACTCGTTCTATGATTCTATGAATTAGTTCAAACCAGCACAGGGTGGGGAACTACCAAACCACCATACAACCACACAAAAGGAGCTGCCTGCTTCCTTCCACAGCTCCAAGGAGCAAATTAAACAAACTCTACGACGAACCACAGCAGACCTGCAGCTGGCTGCAAGGGAAAGAGAAGAGCATTTAGGCAGCCCTGGCGCTCATTGAACGTCCCTGACGAGGAGGAGGTAATGAAGCAGGTTTTATTACAACAGTAATTTCTTCCTCTCGCATTTGGTGGTTATATATTCGTGGGGGAAGGGAGGAAGAGGAGTCCAGGCTGGAGCATTGAGATGGATTGAGTGTGGAAGGGATGACAGCAAGGTGGGGGGAGGTGTGTGGCTGGCAGATAGCTGAGAGGAGAGCGGAGCATCCCCAGGTCTGTCGTAACGGTGTCGAAGTGACCTTTGGAAAAATTACACCCAGGGTAAGAAAGGGGACCCTCAGCTCTTGGCTTCTGGAGGATCAGCAGCTCCAGAGTTGGTTTAATGAGCTGAGATCATTAGGAGCCTGCCAAGAGCTGCAGCTGAGCTATCATCCGCCTCGGCTGCCCCAGGCTAAGTGGGGATGTGACTCTGAGGCCATGCCATGGGAGATAGAAAGCTCCAGGCAGCTGCTGGGACCTTCACCTGGAGCTGTGCTTTACAGCTAGGAAGAGGAAACTCTAAAAAAATCCCACAACCTTCCTGGGCAACCTGTGCCAGTGTCTCACCACCCTCACTGTCAAGAACTTCCTCCTAACATCCCGTTTAAATCTCCCTTCTCTGGTGACCCTCAGTGAAAGCTGCAGCAATTTGGTCTAGGATTACAAAAAGCTTTAAACACCTCCAGGGATGTGGCCCCAGCCACCTCCCTGAGCAACCCATTCCAGGCTCTCACCACTCTCATGCTCAACAACTTCCTCCTCACCTCCAATCTGAATCTCCCCACCTCCAGCTTTGCTCCATTCCCCCTAGTCCCACAGCCCCAAGTCCCTCAGCCTCTCCTCCCAGGGCAGTGTTTCAGCCCCTTCAGCATCTTTGTAGCCCTCCCTTGGACTCTCTCTGAACTATGTCCTTGCCATCCCATCCTTCTGGTCTGTCTGTCCACCTCTCAGCAATGGCTCCTCAGTGATGAGGATCTGTAGAGAGCTGAAGGTTGTTTTTAGCTTCGTGTTCAATAACCATGGGTGGGTTGGTCCTGATCAGCATCTCCAGGCTCTCCTTTCACATCAGTTAAGGCTGGAAAGGACCTGCAGAGGTCATCTGGTCCTACCTCCTGCTCCAGCAGGGGCCACCTCGCTTTAGGGTGATGGAAGGGTCACCTTCTAATCTATTTTCTCTCTGACCCTGCAGCCACACATCCCACCAGGGAGCATGTGAAAACCACAATCAAGCTAACATTTATCTGACGAGACAGACACAAAACCAGGGGAAAATGCCCTGCTGAACCCCTCAGACTTTAGCTGCAAACTCCCCCAGGGAGAGATTGGGGTGGCATTTAGCAGCCTGGATGTCCCCAGCTGGCATCCAGCTGCCCCCTAGAAGGGCACCCCTGTTGTGCCCTGGGCTGTGCCCTGCCAGTCAGTGAGGGCAGCTCTTTGCCAAAGGAGAAAGAGGAGCTCTAGCACTCGAATGGAGCTTTTAGAGAGCCTGGCTGAGAAGTTCTGCTGGTTTTCCAAGCCATCAGGACAACAGAGAGAGGAATGACAAATTAAAAAGCTGGAGCAAGCTGTGAGCTTGGATGTTTAAAATCCCACAGCTGGTAGCTTTTGCTTTTCATATTCCACTTTATTTTTATTTTTTTTTTCATTTCTCCCCCTGCCTTTCTGATTGGATTCACTCAACTCTTTGGAAGAAGCTCTGCTTGCTAAATATAGCCTGAAACCTGTAGCTGCCTGGAAAGAGAAAGTGTGGTTCTCCTCCCACTCTGCTCTGCCCTGCTGAGACCTCATCTTGAGCACTGCCTTCAGTTTGGGGGTCCCCAGTTGAAGAGGGACAGGGATCTGCTGGAGAGGGTCCAGTGGAGGGCTCTGACCTGCAGGTTTGGGCTCCTCAGTTTTGGAGGGACAGGGATCTGCTGGAGGTCCAGTGAAAGGCTGTGAGGATGCTGAGGGGACTGCAGCACTGCCTGATGAGGAGAGGCTGAGGGACCTGGGGCTGCTTAGTCTGGAGAAGAGAAGAGTGAGAGGGGATTGGATCAATGTTTATAACTATCTGAGGGCTGGGGGTCAGGAGGTGGGGGACAGACACTGCTCACTTGCTCCCTGATAGGACAAGGAGCAATGGGTGGGTTGGAACTAGATGATCCTTGTGGTCCCTTCCAACCCTGACTGATTCTATGATTCTAAGCTGCAGCACAGGAGGTTGCAGCTCAACACAAGAGGCAACTTCTTGCCTGTGTGGGTCCCAGAGCAGTGGCACAGGCTGCCCAGGGAGGTTGTGGAGTCTCCTTCTGTGGAGCCTTTGCAGACTCTGTCTGGATGTGTTGCTGTGTGAGCTGAGCAGGTGACAGGGTGAGAGGAAACAGCCTCAAGTCGTGCCAGGGAAGGATTTAGTTTGACCATGAGGAAAAATTCTTCTCTAAAAGGGTTGTCAAGCCCTGGGCTCCCCAGCTGAAGAGGGACAGGGATCCTACTGTGGCAGGGGGGTTGGAGTGGATGATCTCTTTGGGTCCCTTCCAACCCCTGACATGCTCTGAGCCTATGATCCTTTGATCTTGTGATCTCTCCAAATCTCCAGCCTATAGAAGCTGCCATGAAGCCCCTCACACGCAGTAAAAAAATAAAAAAAACCATCTCCAGGTGGATTTATTAGTCTCAAGCAACAGCAGTTGGTCTGAAAAGAAAATGTATTTAACCTTTCTTTTTAATTGCCACACTGTTAACCTGTCAGTTCTGCATGGGGCTGTGAATAAATTCCACCCCAAATGTCTCAGAAGGAACTTTTCATGTTTGACTATTCATAGAATCACAGAATCATAGAATCAGTCAGGGTTGGAAGGGACCACAAGGATCAGCCAGTTCCAACCCCCCTGCCATGCCCAGGGACACCCTACCCTAGAGCAGGCTGCCCACAGCCTCTGCCAGCCTGGCCAAAAACACCTCCAGGGATCTGGCCCCAAACACCTCCCTGGGCAACCCATTCCAGGCTCTCACCACTCTCATGCTCAACAATTTCCTCCTCATATCCAATCTCAATCCCCACGTCCAGCTTTGCTCCATCTGCCCTAGTCCTGTCACTCCCTGAAAGCCTAAAAAGTCCCTCCCTGGCTTTTTTTAGGCCCCCTTCAGATCCTGGAAGGCCACAAGAAGGTCACCTCAGAACCATCTCTTCTCCAGCCTGCACAGCCCCAACTCTTTCACTCTGTGCTCACAGCAGAGCTGCTGCAGCCCTCTGAGCATCCTCAGGGCCCTTTTCTGCACACCTCCAGCATGTCCCCATCCCTCTTGTCCCAGGGGCTCCAGCACTGGATGCACTACTCCAGGTGGGCTCTCAGCAGAGCACAGCAGAGGGGCAGAATCACCTCCCTGGCCCTGCTGCCCACACTGCTCCTGCTGCAGCCCAGCCTCTGCTTGCCTTTCTGGGGGCTGCAAGTGCACACTGCTGCCTCATCTTCAGCTTCTCCTCCACCAGCACCCCCAGGCTGAAAGTTGTGTACAGCCAGAGAGGAACCTGATGCAGCACTTTCAGTGGCAGCCTGGCCTGATCCTGAGCCTGTTGGAGTGCCTGGGAATTGTCACACCGAATTAAACAAGCCCAGGCACAGGTTAGGCTGCAAATCCTGAGCCTGGGGTGAAGCCCCTGGAGCTTTAACCAGGGAGAATAAATAGGGGTTTAGCCTTGGAAAGGACAGAGTTAGACCTTTAGAGTCTTCACCTGAAGGCAAGATGCACACTGAGAAGGAGAATTAATTAATTTGGCTCAGCTAATGAGATTTCAACCAGGTACAGCAAAACAGAGGTGAAAACCAACTGGGCTTTAAAGGAGGTTTTAGTTTGGGATAAGCTGTCAGCTTTGCAGCTCTGTCCTGCATATTAAAACTGGTTCAGCTCTCACTGTGGCTTCACTCTGTCCCTACTGCATCTCTCTGTTGCAAAGAGAATCATAGACTGGTTTAGGTTGGAAGGGACCTCAAAGCTCAGCCAGTTCCAACCCCCCTGTGCTATAGGCAGGGACACCTCCCACTAGATCAGGTTGCTCAAGGCCTCATCCAACCTGGCCTTGAACACCTCTAGGAGGGTTGTGGAGTACAGAATGTGATTGAAGACCAAAGATCACATTCTGTGATTCTGTGCTCCACAACCTCCCTGGGCAACCTGTGCCAGTGTCTCACCACCCTCACTGGAAAGAACTTCCTCCTAACATCCCATGTAAACTTCCCATCTGACAGTTCAAACCCATTCCTCCTCCTCCTCCTCCCATTACAAGACCTTGTCAATAGTCCTGGAGCCCCAACCCTCCTGGAGCCCCCTTCAGATACCCCAAGGCCACTCCAAGGTCTCCTGGCAGCCTTCTCTTCTCCAGGCTGCAGAGCCCCAATTCTCTATGCTTGTGCTCAGAGCAGAGCTGCTGCAGCCCTCTCAGCTGCATCTTGGTGGCCTCCTCTGCACTGGCTCCACCACTTGCATGTGCTGCTTGTGCTGGGGGCTGCAGAGCTGCAGACAGTGCTGCAGGTGGGGGGTGAGGAGAGCAGAGCCAAGGGGCAGAATCCCCTCCCTTGCCCTGCTGCCCACAGCTGCTCTTGCTGCAGCCCAGGACACTTTGAGATTTACCTTAACCCATCCCAAATTGTTTCCATGTCACCCAGCCTACAGAACTGGTAACTCCAGCCTGGGCAGGAGGGGATGGGAACCTTCTCACCCTGTTTTGGGTTAGGTGATGGAGAAGCCCTTTGGGAACCCTCACTCAGATTGCCACCAGCTGCAGGCAGAGGCACACAGCACTGCTGCTCTGTGGCACCCTGGGAGTATCCTGCAGCAATCCAATGAGTTGGGAATTTGAACTTAGATCCCTCCACGGGCTGTGTGGGCAGCATGAAAGGCTTGGATCTTGCTGGGTCACTGCAGGGGATGAGTGACAATGGTTTTGAGCCCTTGTGGGCTCTGCTCTACCCATTCCAAACCCAGAGATAGAGTTGTGGAAACTTTATGAGTCTGGCCAGGACGACCTGGACTGTTCATATGGGTCAGAAAAGCAGGAGGGGGATGATCACCACATCCACCTCACATCTTGGCTCTTTCAGCCATTGTGCTCACAGCAACCTGGCCAGGACAACCTGGACTGTTCATATGGGTCAGAAAAGCAGGAGGGGGATGATAACCACATCCACTTCACATCTTGGCTCTTTCAGCCATTGTGCTCCTGGGATGCCAGGGGGCAAATTTGGTGGTGCTGTCTAGGGTGGTGTGATTTAGAGCCTCTAAGGTCTGCTGAGGCTCCCTGGGCACTTCTTACACCCTGCCTTCTGATGCATAAAGCAATCTAAATGAGTGTAATTTATGCACCACAGAAAAGGTGCCAGTTAAAATAAACTCCCAGCCTAAAATAGCCTCTGAGTGGGGAGCGAGAGAAAGGGGACTCCTAACTTTGTGCTGTGCTGAGCATCCTCTCTGAATTTGGCCCTGGGCCTCAAAGCTTTTAAACACAAAGTGTAAATGTAGGTTTGGAGGAGGCCACACATTGCTCTGAGCACCTCTTCAGCACTTGCATCATCCCCCAGAAGTCATCACTGGTGAGGCTGCACCTCAGGTACTAGGCTCAGTTTTGGGGCACTCACTCCAAGAAGGACTTTGAGGGGCATTGGAAGGCAACAAAGCTGGGGAAGCACCTCTGAATTTGGCCCTGGGCCTCAAGGCTTTTAAATATAAAGTGTAAATGTAGGTTTGGAGGAGGCCACATATTGCTCTGAGCATCTCTTCAGCACTTGCATCATCCCCCAGAACTCATCACTGCTAAGTTCTGGGGTTCAGTTTTGGGGCACTCACTTCAAGAAGGACTTTGAGGGGTATTGAAGGGCAACAAAGTTGGGGAAGGGTCTGGAGTACAGGGCTGGGGAGGAGCAGCTGAGGGAGCTGGGGGTGTTGAGCTTGGCAAAACACAGGCTTGAGAGGAGACCTCGTTGCTCTCTACAGTTCCCTGAAAGAAGGTTGGAGCCAGGTGGGGTTGATCTCTTCTCCCACGTAACAAGTGATAGGACAGGAGGGAATGGCCTCAAGTTGCACCAGGGGAGGTTTACTTTGGCCATGAGTTATAAATTCTGAAACAGGCTGCTCAGAGAGGTGGTGGAGTCCCCATCCTTGGAGGAGTTTCAAAGCTGTATAGATGTGGTGTTGAGGACCATGGTTCAGTGGTGACCTGGCAGTGCTGGGTTCATGGTTGGGCTGGATGATCTTAATGGCTTCTTTAACCCTAAATGATTCTCTGATTCTATGCTCTTATGACATGGCTTAAAGTGACCTGGTTGGGCTGGATGATCTTAATGGTTTCTTTCAACTTAAATGATCCTGTGCTCCTGGGACAAGAGGGATGTGGAGATGCTGGAGGTGTGCAGAAAAGGGCCACGAGGATGCTCAGAGGGCTGCAGCAGCTCTGCTGTGAGCACAGCCTGAAAGAGTTGGGTCTGTGCAGGCTGGAGAAGAGGAGGCTCCCAGGGGACCTTCTTGTGGCCTCCCAGAAACTGAAGTGGGCTATAGAAAAGCTGGGAAGGGACTTTTTAGGGTGTCAGGGAGTGACAGGACTGGGGGGAATGGAGCAAAGCTGGAGGTGAGGAGATTGAGATTGGATATGAGGAGGAAGTTGTTGAGCATGAGAGTGGTGAGAGCCTGGAATGGGTTGCCCAGGGAGGTGTTTGGTGCCACATCCCTGGAGGTGTTTGCAGCCAGGCTGTGGGCAGCCTGCTCTAGGGTAGGGTGTCCCTGGGCATGGCAGGGGGATTGGAACTGGCTGCTCCTTGTGGTCCCTTCCAACCCTGACTGATTCTATGGTTCTGATTCTATGCTCTGTAATCAAACTCCTCCTGCCTTTGCTAGGCTTTAGATGAGGTGCTCCTTCCACAGGCTCTCCCATTAAAGTTCATCTGTGTCTTTAAGCACACGTGGAGGAGAGCCTGGAGCAGAGCAATTTGCCCAGATGATGATGATGACTCCTTTTATTTTTTACATTAAATGTTTGGGTTTGGTTGTGGTTTTGGTTTTTTTGTGGGTTTTTTTTTTTTTTTCTTTTCCTTTTCCCTCCCCCTTATGAAAGGCATAAAAGAAACCCTTAACAACCACGATGCAATCAGCAAGTGACTGCCTAGAGGTAACTACAATGTGAAATCATATTCATCATCTCATAACGCTGCACATTTGCTGGTGGCTCCGTGTGTGGATCAGAGCCTGCTCGGCAGCAAGCAAAAGCTGAGCCAGGGGAATGGGTGAGGCAACACAGCCCAGGGAGCTGGGGCAGCAAGAGCTGCTGACCTGAGGGATGGAGAACACTCTCAGGCAGCTGGGAGGAGTGGTTGGTACCCTGCCAGGCTGTGCTGCCAGTCGGGGAGACCTCCGTCATAGGATCACACACACACAGAGAGACATATACACACAATCTGCCTTCAGGAGCCACCCAGCAGTGCTGCTTCTTCAGGCACTTTGGAGATAACAGCCTTGGTTGTGCCTCCTCCTTCTAATCCCCTTGAGATCAGCTGCACTCAGCTCTCCTGCCCCAGCAGCACTGGGGCTGCCTATCTGCAGCCTCACACCTTGCAGGCAGCGCAAGGCTGGCACCAGCAATCTTGGCAATCTCTAAATAAAGAGAGCTGCTGGGGAGAGCTCTGGAGGACACCCTGGGAGAGCAGATAAGGAGGGACACTGCTGCTGACGCCTGACACCTGGTTTCAAGCAAGAGGGCAGGGTGGGAGATGAGGATCTTTTTACTATCTGCTGTTATCTCATTCCAGGCAAGGGCCACGTGCATGGCACAGGTTATCCAACACACACAGCTCCTCAGAAAAAAAATGATATTAGAATCATAGAATCAGTCAGGGTTGGAAGGGAGCACAAGGAGCAGCCAGTTCCAACCCCCCTGCCATGCCCAGGGACACCCTACCCTAGAGCAGGCTGTCCACAGCCTCTGCCAGCCTGGCCCCAAACACCTCCAGGACATGATGTGGCCCCAAACACCTCCCTGGGCAACCCATTCCAGGCTCTCACCACTCTCATGCTCAACAATTTCCTCTGCCACTTCCAGTCTCAATCTCCCCACCTCCAGCTTTGCTCCATTCCCCCCAGTCCTGTCACTTCCTGACACCCTATAAAGTCCCTCCCCAGCTTTTCTGTAGCCCCCTTCAGATACTGGAAGGCCACAAGAAGGTCACCTCAGAACCATCTCTTCTCCAGCCTGCACAGCCCCAACTCTTTCAGTCTGTGCTCACAGCAGAGGTGCTGCAGCCCTCTGAGCATCCTCTTGTCCCAGGGGCTGCAGCACTGGATGCAGTACTCCAGGTGGGCTCTCAGCAGAGCACAGCAGAGGGAGAGAATCACCTTCCTGGCCCTGCTGGCCACTGCATAAATCTCTGCCCCAGATACACAGCCAAGGGTACCCATGGGCTGTACCACCCATATCAGTCACCTCAGCCTCAGCCAAACCACCTGCCTGAGCCTTATGGCCAGGATGTGCCACACGGTGCCAACTCTGCCCTGCACAGGAGCAGCCCAAGGACCTGGTGAGAAGCAGCACTGCAGTCCCTCTCTCACTGCCTAACCCCATCGAGGTGGAGCAGCCAGATTGGGTGCTCAGGGTCTAAAGCCACAGGAGCCACACCCGAGCAGCACCTTCAAGAATCTCCTTCTCCAGAGGTGGGCTGCAGGGAGATCTCCAATTCTTCAGCTGCTGCACCAAGTGCCACTGCAGCTGCCTGCTTGTCCTGCTGCAAGGACATCAGATTTGGGCTCAGATTCCCCCCACCGAGTTCTGGGCAGTCGCTTGTGCCAGTTTAAGGTCACAGTCCTCATTTCCAATGCAGTTCATGGCTCAAACTCCAGCTTGACATCAAAGAGTGGATTTTGATCTGCAAACAGCCATGACAGCCTCCCTCCTTCATGACAAGGCAGCTTGCAAAGCCAAGAAGGGAAGGTGACACAGCTGGGGACAGAGAGCTCTCTGTTGAGGGGAGCTGGAAAGCTTCCCAGTGCAGTGAGGTGATCCAAATGGCTAACTGCAAGCAGGGAAACTGCACAGCTCTTCTTCTGGAGAATGTGATACCCAGGACTAGCATCCCCCACTGCATCTGATATCATAGAATCAGTCAGGGTTGGAAGGGACCACAAGGAGCAGCCAGTTCCAATCCCCCTGCCATGCCCAGGGACACCCTACCCTAGAGCAGGCTGCCCACAGCCTCTGCCAGCCTGGCCCCAAACACCTCCAGGGATCTGACACCAAACACCTCCCTGCAGGGGCAACCCATTCCAGGCTCTCACCACTCTCATGCTCAACAACTTCCTCCTCACATCCAATCTCAATCTCCCCACCTCCAGCTTTGCTCCATTCCCCCTAGTCCTGGCACTCCCTGACACCCTTAAAAGTCCCTCCCCAGCTTTTCTGTAGCCCCCTTGAGATCCTGGAAGGCCACCAGAAGGTCACCTGGGAGCCTCCTCTTCTCCAGCCTGCATAGTCCCAACTCTTTCAGTCTGTGCTCACAGCAGAGCTGCTGCAGCCCTCTGAGCATCCTCGGGGCCCTTCTCTGCACACCTCCAGCATCTCCACACCCCTCTTGTAATAAGGGTTCCAAAACTGGAGGCAGTACTTTGGACAAGGGCTGGGAGTGGCAGGATGAGAAGCAACAGTTTGAAACTAGAACAGGTTAGATTTAGATTGGACATCAGGAGGAAGTTATTTACTATGAGGGTGGACAACACTGGAACAGGTTGCCCGGAGAGGTGGGGAAAGCCCCAACCCTGAAGACATTCAAGGTCAGGCTTGATGGGGCTCTCAGCAACCTGTCTAGCAGAGGTTCCCCTGCTGACTACAGGGTGGAGGTTGAACAAGATGACCTCAAGGGTCCCTTCCAAACCAATGCATTCTATGAGTGTGAACTACAACCTCCTCGAGCATCTCCCCTCCAAGCCTGCTCTGTCACCCTCCACTTCCACCTCCCTTAGCCCCTGCAGCTGCTCCAGCCCAGGATATGCCAACCCTGGGTGAGGCAGAGCCAGTCCCCAGGGGAAAGAAGAAGAAAAAGGCTGCTGGACATCCCCAAAGCACAAAAGGTTACTGATCAGCTGCATGCTGCTGTGGGAAAAATGATCTAGAGCAGCTAAAGAGGGGGATGGACCTGGCAGAGGGGAACAGGGGGAAGCAATGAAACCAGAGAGCATAATTAAAGCTAAATTAGCCCAGGTTTTATTTATTATTTGTGGACTGCAGCAGACACAAATAAGACCAAATGCAGCCTTGCAGCCAAAGTGCTTTCTGACCAGAATAATGGGTTTTGGGTTTGTTGTTTTTTTTTTTTTTTCCTTTTTTTTCTTTCTCCCTTGGACTATTTACAAGTGATGAATAAAACTCAGGCAGCCCAGCTCGCAGCATGGCATGGAGCAGCTTGGCAGGGAGGAGGCATTCTGAGGGCCACAGCAATCACAGACTCACAGAGTGCCTGAAGTTGGAAGGGACCTTTGAGATCATCTACTCCAGCGTCCCCACCACGGGCAGGGACACCTCTCAACTGGACTTGGCTGTTCAAGGTCTCATCCAACAAGGCCAAGGGCAAGGTCCTGCAGCTGGGTCGAGGCAATGCCAAGCACAAATCCAGGCTGGGCAATGCCTGGCTGGAGAGCAGCCCTGAGGAGAGGGACTTGGGGGTGCTGGTGGAGGAGAAGATCAGCATGAGGCAGCAGTGTGCACTTGCAGGGCAGAAAGCCAAGCAGATCCTGTGCTGCAGCAGGAGCAGTGTGGGCAGCAGGGCCAGGGAGGTGATTCTGCCCCTCTGCTGTGCTCTGCTGAGAGCCCACCTGGAGTAGTGCATCCAGTGCTGGAGCCCCTGGGACAAGAGGGATGTGGAGATGCTGGAGGTGTGCAGAGAAGGGCCCCGAGGATGCTCAGAGGGCTGCAGCAGCTCTGCTGTGAGCACAGCCTGAAAGAGTTGGGGCTGTGCAGGCTGGAGAAGAGGAGGCTCCCAGGGGACCTTCTTGTGGCCTTCCAGGGTCTGAAGGGAGCCTATGAGAAAGCTGGGGAGGGACTTTTTATGCTCTCAGGTAGTGACAGGACTGAGGGAATGAAGCAAAGCTGGAGGTGGGGAGATTCAGACTGGATGTGAGGAGGAAGTTGTTGAGCATGAGAGTGGTGAGAGGCTGGAATGGGTTGCCCCTGCAGGGAGGTGTTTGGTGTCAGATCCCTGGAGGTGTTTGGGGCCAGGCTGGCAGAGGCTGTGGGCAGCCTGCTCTAGGGTAGGGTGTCCCTGGGCATGGCAGGGGGGGTTGGAACTGGCAGCCATTCCCAGGGCAACCCTGTCAGCAGGAAGGGCACTGCTGGAGGTGATTTAAAACACAGGGAGGTTAAAAGGTGAAGAAAGGGAAGGAAAAGAACGGGAGAAAAAATGAAGTGCAAGAGGAAGTAGCAACAGAAAGCACCATCCTGAATGGGCATGGCCCTGGTAACCCTTATCAATAAATGATAGCCTAGAACATGGATTTCTATTACCCTGATGAGACCAACTCTGTGGCAAATGTGTTGTTTGGCACCAAAAAAATTAATGAAGCATTAAAAATTTACTAACATACTTGCCTTTTTTTTTTTTTTAAGCTACAATTCTCTCTGCATTTCTCCCCCTCCCCTTATGCAATGGAAGCATCTCAGCCTAGAAAAGCTACTTGGTGGACTTGCTCCAACTGACTTCCCCATCCAGAGAGAATGGAGCACCAGGATGTGCAATGCTACCCTTTGAAATCACAGAATCACAGAAGGTTAGGGGTTGGAAGGGACCTCCCTGGGATAGGATGAAGAGCAATGGGTGTAAGTTGCAGCACAGGAGGTTGCAGCTCAACACAAGGAGCAACTTCTTGGCTGGAAGGGTCCCAGAGCACTGGCACAGGCTGCCCAGAGAGGTTGTGGAGGTTCCTTGTCTGGAGCCTTTGCAGGCCTGTCTGGATGTGTTCCTGTGTGAGCTGAGCTAGATTGGATGGTCCTGCTGTGGCAGGGAAGTTGGACTGGATGAGCTCTTTGGGTGCCTTCCAACCCCTGACATCCTGTGAGCCTGTGATCCCTGCCAGAGCAGCATCACTTAGGACAGTCCACTCATGAATGTATCTAGGTGGGTTTGAAATCCATCCAGAGAAGGAGACTCCACAACTTCTTTGGGCAGCTCCAGGGCTCCAGTGCCCTCACTGCAAACAACTTCCTCCTAACATTCCCTCTGCCAGTTCAAACCCATTCCTCCTCCTCCTCCTCTCATTACAAGACCTTGTCAGTAGTCCCTCCCCAGCCCTCCTGGAGCCCTCTGCAGATCCTGCAAGGCCAAGGTCTCCTGGAAGCCTTCTCTTCTCCAGGCTGCAGAGCCCCAACTCTCTCAGCCTGTCCTCAGAGCAGAGCTGCTGCAGCCCTCTCAGCATCTTGGTGGCCTCCTCTGCACTGGCTCCACCACTTGCATGTGCTGCTTGTGTTGGGGGCTGCAGAGCTGCAGACAGTGCTGCAGGTGGGATGTGAGGAGAGCAGAGCCAAGGGGCACAATCCCCTCCCTTGCCCTGCTGCCCACAGCTGCTCTTGCTGCAGCCCAGCACACAGTTGCTGTCTGGGCTGCACTCACACTGCAGCCTCAGCTTCAGCTTTGCATCACCCCAGACGCCCAGGTCCTGTTCCTCAGGGCTGCTCTCCAGCTCATGTTCAGCTTTGCATCCCCCCAGACTCCTCAGGTCCTGTTCCTCAGGGCTGCTCTCAGCCATTCCCCACTCAGCCTGGAGCTGTGCTTGTCTGGGTGGCGAAATCATTCACTGAGGTCTCATTGCCAACTTTCAACGTCTGCTATTGGTTTGGTTTCTTGTCAAGAGTGCAACCACTCGAATTTATGCAGATCCTGCACTCCTCCAGGTGTTTACTTTATCTGCTTCCCTTTCCCCTC
>VWZI01012358.1:20128-30716 GCA_013396835.1 Psilopogon haemacephalus | reverse complement strand
AAAAAAAAAAAAATATATATATATATATTTTTTGCTGACCCTTTAAACCTCGACAGTTAGTTTAGCTCAGGGCCATGCTTCTTAGTCAGCAGAAAGGTCTTTCCTGAAGGAGTTATTTGTAATTCATTAGCACCAGAGTGATAACCACGCTCCCTAAGTGATTCCTCTGCTTATAAAAGACCATCTGCTATCCTGCACTGAGGGCTCTGTGCTGCCTTGGTGTAAATCAGGGCAGCTCTTCTGACTCGAAGGAGCTCTTGGTGGCTTTGCATCCACCTGCAGAGCTGGCCCAGAAGCTCCTCTCAGAGGTCTCGTGTTCTGTCTTTTATGGCAGCTCTTGCATTTCTTCCTCCAATGTGATGCCATTGCCTAAGCTGGTGGGGACTAATTGCTGCTGCTTGCAAAAGGAAAAAAAAGAAAAAGCATCACCAGGCTGGCTGCTGGCTGCTGGCTGCTGGCTGCAGCAGGACCAAGCCAAGCCTTGAGCAGGTGGAGCTCACAGGAGCTGTAGTTGTGGCTGTTTCATAGGATGTCAGGGGTTGGAAGGCACCCAAAGAGCTCATCCTGTCCAACCCTCCTGCCAGAGCAGGAGCAGACAATCTAGCTCAGGTCACACAGGAACACATCCAGACAGGCTTGGAAAGGCTCCAGAGAAGGAGACTCCATAATCTCTCTGGGGAACCTGTGATAGTGCTCTGGGACCCTTCCAGTAAAGAAGCTCTTCCCCATGTTCACAGGCTCACAGGATGTCAGGGGTTGGAAGGGACACAAAGAGATCATCCAGTCCAACACCCCTGCCACAGCAGCACCATCCAGTCTAGCTCAGGGCACACAGCAACACATCCAGAAAGGCCTGGAAAGGCTCCAGACAAGGAGACTCCACAATCTCTCTGGGCAGCCTGTGCCAGTGCTCTGGGACCCACACAGGCAAGAAGTTGCCTCTTGTGTTGCGCTGGAGAAGAACTTCTTCCTAACATCCAGTCTGAATCTCACCACTTTTAGTGTTGCTCCATCCCCCCTGGTCCTATCACTACCTGACTTTTTAATAAGTCCCTTCCCAGCTTTCTTGTAGCCCCCTTCAGATACTGAAAGACCACAAGAAGGTCCCCTGGGAGCCTCCTCTTCTCCAGACTGCACAGCCCCAATTCTTTCAGGCTGTGCTCACAGCAGAGCTGCTGCAGCCCTCTGATCACCCTCATGGCCCTTCTCTGCACACCTCCAGCATCTCCACATCCCTCTTGTCCCAGGGACTCCAGCACTGGATGCACTACTCCAGGTGGGCTCTCAGCAGAGCACAGCAGAGGGGCAGAATCACCTCCCTGGCCCTGCTGCCCACACTGCTCCTGCTGCAGCCCAGCCTCTGCTTGCCTTTCTGGGCTGCAAGTGCACACTGCTGCCTCATCTTCTCCAGGCTCAGCATCCCCAGGTCCCTCAGCCTCTGTCCATGTCTGGTGGAAGGGACAGTCCTTAGGCTCTCTAACGCTGGTTGGAGCATGCAGGGCTGTGCTGCAGTGCTTGGTGCAGCAGGCAGGAGCTTTGGGGATGCTCTCTTTTGGGACCCGTGGCTGACAGTGCGGTTTTAGCAGCTGCGTTTTGGGCGCGGAGCTGCCTCCGGAGCAGCAGATATTTCTGTCGCCTCTTCAGCAGTTGTGTCTAAGCACATTCCCATCCCCTGCTTGCAAAGAGATGGAGGAGAGGAGAGCAGAGGCTGCTTGCCCAAACTCCTGGAGCGAGGCAGGAGCAGGGCTGGAACTCAGCTGCCTGTGTGATGGGTGCATGGGGGACAGCAACGTGCGCTGCCTGGGGTCTGCTGGAGGGTTGGGCTGTCAACTTCAATCTCTGTGTTTCCTCTCTTGAAAGCAGAGCCCTTGGTTTTGTGCTGTTCTCTGCTGGTCTCCCAGAGCACGTCTTGCCAGTGGTAGCTTTGGGGCTGGAGCTCCTGATTCCCAAGCCCTTGGTGCAGCTGCTGCTGCTGCTGCTGCTAATCCTTCCCTTTCTTGTGCTCTCTGTTCGCAGGGTGGTGGCAAAGCAGTGACTTTTCTAACCTGCTTCTGTTGCCTTTTCCCAGACTCTTTCCAGCCTGGAGTGGAGTGGAACAGTCTCATATCCACTAATCCAGACATTTGAAACTGCACAGCCAAGGTCAATAAGGCAGTGAGGCAGGAATATTTGTGTCCTGTAAATGAGCAACATCTTTCTGAAGGGCTGCTGAAGGGTCTGGAAGAGGCTCCTTACAGAAACAGGAGAGGGAAGTGGCCCTGATGGCTTCACACCATGCTAGAAGTGAGGGAGTCTCACAAAGGCCTGAAGGGGACACTCTGATGTGCACAACTCTTCTCAAAGCTCTCTTCAAAGCAGTTCTAGGATTCTGTGTGATAGTTTAGCAGTAGTGGTGGGGAGGTGAGCCCCAAGCGAGTGGTTGGACTTGAGGATCTCTAAGGTGTCTTCCAACCTCAACAGTTCCATGGTTCTGTGAACTGGATCCATGTGTGTCTTTATCAATGATCTGGGGACTGAGGCAACCTCAGAACGTTTGCAGGTGACACTAAGCTGGGTGGCAGTGCTGATCTGCTGGAGGATGAGGAGCCTCTGCAGACTGACCTGGCCAGGCTGCACCAAGGGGTTGAGGGCAGTGAATCACAGAATCACAGCCACATGCAGCTTGGCAAAGCCCCTCAGGAGCACCAAGCCCAACCTAGAACCCTGCTCTACAAGATTCACCTTAAACTACAGCCCCAAGCACCACATCCAAACCACCCTGAAACACAGGTGGGGACTCCACCACCTCTCTGGGCAGCTCATTCCACTCCCTGACCACTCTCTCCAGGAAAAACCTTTTCCTAATGTCCAATCTAAACCCCCTGAGCCTCAGCTTGAGGCCATTTCCCCTTGTTCTGTCTCCAATTCCCTGTGAGCAGAGCCCAGCAGCAGCCTCTCCACAATGTCCCTACAGGTAGCTGTAGCTGGACCCCCTCCAGCACCTCCACATCTCTCTTTTATTGAGGTGCCCAAAACTGAACACAACACTCGAGGTGTGGCCTCAAGACCACAGGTCAGCAAACTGGGAAGGGGTCAGGGCTGTGCCCTGAGCTCCGAGGATCCGGCAGGCATTATTCAGGACTGTAAAATGCCTTTGTTAATGAAGCACTTAAGACTGCAGAGCCTGCAGGGTGGAAAATCTGGGTCTATATATAGACAGGCAGCTTAAGAGCTGAGAAAGAGATGGTGAGGAAATGCCTGGTGGACATGTGGAGGGGGTCAGGTTCTCACCACCAATTTAAACTGTGCCAGGAGGAAGGGACCAGGGCGTTTGAAGCCCCCAGGCAGAGGAGCTTTGCTGAAGAGACGAACAGAAAGGACATCAGAAAGTGGAGGACCCAACCACTTCCCCCCCCCCACCCCAGTGGTGTCCCCAGGCTCTGGGTTCAGCTGGCACACCCCTGCCACTGGCTTTGTGTCTTGGCCAGGCTGAGCAGTGCTGGCTGTGTGGGACCCTGCAGCTGTGACTCTGCATGCTCAGACTTCCTGAGCCCGTGGCCAGAAATGTGGCTAATTATTGGGCCCTGAATAACATCTTTGTGGAGATCTCATTTCTGAAATGCTGCATTATGGTTTTTCTCACTCGCTCTCGCTCTCTCTCTCTCTCTCTCTCTCTTCAGATGTTTGATGGTCCTCCAAAAGAAGGTTGGAGGAGCTTCTGCTAACTTGTGTGGTGATGCTGAGGCCAGGGTGCTGCGAGGTCTATTTCTTGATCATAGAATCATAGAACCAAGAGGGTTGGAAGAGACCTCCAAGCTCATCCAGGCCAACCTAGCACCCAGCCCTATCCAGTCAACTGGAGCATGGCAGTAAGTGTCCCATCCAGGTTTTTCTTCAACACCTCCAGGGTCGGTGATTCGACCACCTCCATGGGCAGCCCATTCCAATGCCAATCACTCTCTCTGTGCAGAACTTCCTCCTCACATCCAGCCTGAACCTGCCCTGGCACAGCTTGAGGCTGTGTCCCCTCCTTCTGTTGCTGGTTGCCTGGCAGAAGAGCCCAACCCCACCTGGCTACAACCTCCCTTCAGGTAGTTGTAGACAGCAATGAGGTCACTCCAGAGCCTCACACCACATGATGATGTGGTGAATCTGCTCCTTCTCAGGCTGTGCAGAGTTGCAGGTCAGTGGATTGAGAATTGGCTGAAGGACAGAGCTCAGAATGTTGTGACCAACACTGCCAGGTCCAATTGGAGGCCTGTAGCCTGTGGTGTTCCTCAGGGATCAGTACTGAGCCCAGTTGTGTTCAACACACTCATCATCAACCTGGCCAAAGGGACAGAGTGGACCCTCGGGCAGTTTGCTGATGGTGCAGAGCTGGGAGGAGTGGCTGGCAGCCTATCAGGTTGTGCTGCCATCCAGTGAGACCTGGACAGGATGAAGTTCAAACAGGGCCAGTGTTAAGGTCCTGCCCATGGGGAGGAACAACTCCCTGCCTGGATGTGTCCCTGTGTGATCTGGTGTAGGTGATGCTGCTGCGGCAGGGGGGGGGTTGGACTGGATGAGCTTTGGAGGTCCCTTCCAGCCCTTGGCATTCTGTGATTCTGTCCCTTCCAACCCTTGATATTCTGTGATTCTGTCCCTTCCAACCCCTACCATTGTGTGGTTCTCTGCTTCCCAAAGTGTGGAGCTGCCTTTGCAGCCCATTCCTCTACAACCTGTGAAGTGCAGGACGTATGTGGTTGCCTTCAGGATTTGTACTGGGTTATGGACCACACAGAGACCTGCTATATCAACAAGGAGCTGAGACTTTCTTTTTTTTGCAGCTTGTGTGCAGGGCAAATTAAGGTCTCTGCAACTTCCCAGCAATGCTACTGCCAGGGAGCAGGATGCCAGGTGAGATTCATTATGACCCAGAAGCTGTGTGCCAAACTTCACACTTCCATTCGTGGTTTCCATTTTTAACCACCTGTCAGTGTGAGATGTTTGGATGGGATGCAGGGAAGAAGCAGGAGAGCTAGAGAAATAAACCCTGCAAAGACACACACCTCTCACTTGGGCCTTTTCTACTCCTTTTGCAGCTCCACCAAGGTCACCCAAGACACTTCTGCTTGGCACAGGGCTGGGTGGTAAGCACAGCCCACCAGTCCCTGCAGCCCAGCACAAGGTCTGGGAGTCATAGAATCATAGAATTAGTTAGGGTTGGAAGGGACCACAAGGATCAGCCAGTTCCAACCCCCCTGCCATGCCCAGCCTGGCTGCAAACACCTCCAGGGATGTGGACCCAAACCACTCCCCTGGGCAACCCATTCCAGCCTCTCATCACTCTTATGCTCAACAACTTCCTCCTCACATCCAGTCTGAATCTCTCCACTTCCAGCTTTGCTCCATTCCCTGAGTCCTGTCACTACCTGAGAGCATAAAAAGTCCCTCCCCAGCTTTCTCATAGGCTCCCTTCAGATCCTGGAAGGCCACCAGAAGGTCACCTGGGAGCCTCCTCTTCTCCAGCCTGCACAGCCCCAACTCTTTCCCTCTGTGCTCACAGCAGAGCTGCTGCAGCCCTCTGAGCATCCTTGGGGCCCTTCTCTGCACACCTCCAGCATGTCCATATCCCTGTTGTAGGAGATGAGGGGAAAAAAATACTTCAGGAAAGCCACAGAATCACAGAATGTCAGTGGCTGGAAGGGACCTCCAAAGCTCATCCAGTCCAACCCCCCTGCCAGAGCAGGATCACCCAGAGCAGATCACACAGGGACACATCCAGGCAGCTCTTGAATATCTCCAGAGAGGGAGATGCCACAACCCCCCTGGGCAGCATCTTCCAGGGTTCTGTCACCCGCACAGGAAAAAAATAAATTCCTCCTCATGTTTACATGAGACTTCCTATGCCCCAGTAATGAATCTTCTGTAAGGAGGAAACTAAAGCAAGACAGGACACAAAGGCTGAATTTTATTTTGTTGGTTTTTTTGGCCATGCCTGTTTCTGTTTCACATCAGCACTGTAAAAGCCTCTCAATTAGTGGAAGGAAACTGCTTGCAGCCTTTTGGAGGCTGCTGCTTTGTTCACTGCGTTTGTACACAAGGAGCTACATGATGAGCAATCTGAAATCTATTCTAGCAGTGGCTTCTTTGAAGCAGAGGAGCTGGGCACAGGCAGAGCTGTGTCTGATCTGAAGCCTTCAGGGGCTTTGCTGCTATTGTTCAGCAAGCAGTGGCATGTGGTCGTGTCCTTGGTTTGGTGGTCCAAGCTCTGCCTGATGTGGTCCTGCTGGGTGCTGTTCCCTCTGACTTGCTCTTCTGCTGCTTCAGCTGAGCTCAATCAGTGCTCATTGCTCTGGTTCTGTCTGGCCCTGGGAAGCTGTGGGCAGGAGGCCATGGAGGAGAATTGGTTTGGATGGAAAAGACCTTTCAGATCACCCAGGCCACTTACAAACTCACCACCACCGTAGCCACTAAACCGTGTCCCCAGGTGCCATGTGTGCATGGCTTTTGAACACCTCCTGGGGTGGTGACTCCACCCCGGGCAGCCTTGTTCCAATGCCTGACCATAGAATCATAGAATCATGGAATCATAGAATCATGGAATCATAGAATCATAGAATCATAGAATCAGTCAGGGTTGGAAGGGACCACAAGGATTAGCCAGTTCCAACCCCCCTGCCATGCCCAGGGACACCCTACCCTAGATCAGGCTGCCCACAGCTTCTGCCAGTCTGGCTGCAAACACCTCCAAGGATGTGGCCCCAACCACCTCCCTGGGCAACCTATTCCAGGCTCTCACCACTCTCATGCTCAACAACTTCCTCCTCACATCCAATCTGAATCTCCCCACCTCCACCTTTGCTCCATTCCTCCCTAATTCCCTAATAGAATCAGTCAGGGTTGGAAGGGACCACAAGGATCCTCTAGTTCCACCCCCCCCTGCCATGAGCAGGGACACCCTACCCTAGATCAATTTTTCAATAAAGACTTATTTCCTAATGTCCAACCTAAACCTCCCCTGGTGCAGCTTGAGGCCATTTCCTCTCATGTGGTTACTAGGGAGACCAATCTCCATCTCACTCCAACCTCATTTCAGGGAGCTGGAGAGAGCCATGAGGTCTTCTCTCAGTTTCCTCTTCTCCAGACCGAGCAACCCCAGCTCCTTCACCCATTTCTCATATGATTTGATCTCCCTAAGGGTTAGGAAGTTAACTGAGGTCTTAGGAAGAAGTATCTCTCCCCAAAAGCTCTCGTCTCATACCTGCCAACCCCAAGTGCTTCATGTGGTACTTGTTTGGTAACCCTCCAGACTTCCAACAGAGCAGCAGAGGCAAAACAAAGCAATTTTCTTCTTTCCAGCAACTTCTGCTGCTGACTCAGAGCAGAAAGCTGAGGAATGCCCTCCCCCAGCCCCTCTAGGAGCTCTCAGCTGAGGTGTGGAGCCCAGATCCATCCCTTCCCCTCTCTCAGGAGGTCCTCCTTGTGACCTGAAGCCAGAGCAGTCTCGTGGGTCTGCACCAGGCAGAAGCCATTCTCTGCAACTCACTTTTTTCAGCTGCAGCCACTTGTGTCAGGCTTTGATCTGGGATGACAGAGACAAAGCCACCTTCTGAAGGCACAGAATCACAGAAGGGTCCTCACCTGCTGCTTTCAGAGAGCCTCTTCTGCCCCTTCAGCTTTTCAGTCTCCGTGGCAAGCCAATCTGGTTTTTTTTTTGCCTCCACAGGCAACGATCCTGCCTGGAAGCGCGGAGGGATGGGGGCTAAGCCTGAGAGAGGATGCCCTGGCAAAGCCCAGATGCAGCTGGCCAGAGAGAAAGGCAAAGAGCTGCTGCAAGAGTCAGGAGGGGAGCTTGGTCCAGCTGGGAGGCAGGAGTCGCCCAGCTGTGAATTGCAAACACGGAGACTTTGATTTCTCTGTCCGCTGCTGTGCTCTGCGCTCCTGGCACCCTGCTGATAAGCTTGTCCTGCTGGCCACGGCACACAAAGCTTTACTGACCGCGTCCCCAGCCTGCCTGCCTCAAAGGGAGAGCTCTGCCCTCCCCAAGGGCTGTGTCTCCAAGCTGTCAGGGGAGGGAGGGGGAAGCTGTGATGGATTCGTTCTTCTCCCTTATCCGGCGGCTGCACTGCACCTCCTGCAAATATCAGCATCTTGAAAGGCTGCTGAGAAAGACAGAGAAGAAAGAGCAGCCTCAAATAGAATCATAGAATCATGGAATCAGTCAGGGTTGGGAGGGACCACAAGGAGCAGCCAGTTCCAACCCCCCTGCCATGCCCAGGGACACCCTACCCTAGAATCAGTCAGAGTTAGGAGGGACCAAAAGGAGCAGCCAGTTCCAACCTCCCTGCCATGCCCAGAGACACCCTACCCTAGAATCCTAGAATCAGTCAGGGTAGGAAGGGACCACAAGGATGGTCCAGCTCCAACCCCCCTGCCATGCCCAGGGACACCCTACCCTAGAATCCTAGAATCAGTCAGGGTTGGAAGGGACCACAAGGAGCAGCCAGTTCCAACCCTCTTTGCCATGCCCAGGGACACCCTACCCTAGAGCAGGCTGCCCACAGCCTCTGCCAGCCTGGCTGCAAACACCTCCAGGGATCTGACCCCAACACATCACTGGGGGCTTGCAGGGCTTTGTTGCAAGTGACAACAGCACCTGAAAGATCTTTGTTTTTCTCCTCTTGCTTGGTCTTCTTGGCCACAAGGGCACATTGCCGATTCATGATGAACTTTTTGTCCACCCCACTCCTAAGTCCTTCTCCACAGAGCTCCTGTGCAGCAGGTACAGGTGCAGGGAGTTAATCCCTACACTTGCCCTTGTTGGATTCCATGAGGTTCCCTCTCTTCCATATCCTTTCCAGGTCTCTCTGAACAGCAGCACAGCCTGAGGGGATGTCAGCTGCTCCTCCTCATTTTGGATCATCAAAGATGCTGCTCCCAGATCCAGATTTTTCTCCTTTTTTTTGGGTGGCTGGTTCAGGTCTTTTGCTGCCTGAATCCATCCTTTCTAAAATTTCAAGAGGTTCTAAATCAGTTTTCCTATTTTATAGGCAGAGTTTTTGAGTGGGAAGTGCTTTAATTTGGGTTAATCAGCATGAATCAGTTTCCTCATTGGCTGTGTCCTGCCATTCTCTCTTCCTTTTCACTCCTTTTATTATTTATTTCTTTTAAGGGGGAGGAAAAGAAGTAAAGAAGTGGAATATAAGCTCAGCAAAGCTGCTTTAACTTATGGAAATCCATCCCTGCTGCCTGCTTCAGAAAAAATTTAAGCTTGAGCTGAAGCTGAGTTGAATAAGTTGAGCTGAAGATGCTGAACACCTTCCCTGGAGGTGCTCAGTGCTAGGTTGGATGAGGCCTTGAGCAGCCTGGTTTAGTGGAGGTGTCCCTGCCCATGGCAGGGGAGTTGGAACTGGATCATAGAATCGTAGAATTATAGAATCATAGAACTACAGAATTATAGAATCATAGAACTATAGAATCATAGGCTCATAGAATCATAGAATAATAGAATGATAGATTCATAGGATTATAGAATCATAGAATAATAGAATCATAGAACTATAGAATCATAGAATTATAGAATCATAGAGTTATAGAAGCATAGAATCATAGAACTGTAGAATCATAGAATTATAGAATCATAGAACTATAGATTCATAGAACTACAGAATTATAGAATCATAGAACTATAGAATCATAGGATCATTGAATCATAGAATAATAGAATTGTAGATTCATAGGATTGTAGAGTCATAGCATCATAGAATCATAGAACTACAGAATCATAGCATCATAGAATCATAGAACTATAGATTCATAGAACTATAGAATCATAGCATCACAGAATCACAGAACTATAGAATCATAGAATCATAGCATCATATAATCATAGAATTCTAGAATCATAGAATCATCGACTCAGAACTACAGAACTATAGAATCATAGACTCATAGAACTATAGAATCAATAAATTATAGAATCATAGAATTATAGAACCATAGAATCATAGAACTATAGAATCACAGAATCAGGCAGGTTGGAAGAGACCTCCAAGCTCATCCAGTCCACCCTATCACCCAGCCCTATCCAATCATCTCGACCATGGCACTAAGTGCCCCATCCAGGCTTTTCTTCAGCACCTCCAGGGATGATCTTTAAGCTCTCATCCAACCCGAACCATTCAATGTATCTATGAAAGAGGCTTCAAAATCAGATCACTTCCTCACCCCTCTTGCAGTCAGCACAGGGGATATGCAGCTAGGACAGGGGACAGGCTCTGCTCACTTGCTCCCTGGGATAGGACAAGGAGCAATGGGTTTAAGTTGCAAGCACTACCGAGAAATAAAAATAAAAATTAAAATTAAAAAAAAAAAAAAGTCAGTATCAAATCTCTGAGTCTCAGGAAACTCCCTCCAGCTCCAAAACATGGTGAAGAAAATGCCATCGATGATGTCCCCCCCCTTGTAATTAGGTTTGCAAAGGTTGACTTGTGAGGAATTAAAACATGGAAACATTTGAAACGGCAGCGAGCTCTGGCATCCTAAGTGAGGTGACATTTATATGATAATTTGGCAATTAAATAGGCAAGCAAGGCTGCCTTTCCCCCCCCCCCCCCCCCTCTTTTAT
>VWZI01012357.1:86392-121486 GCA_013396835.1 Psilopogon haemacephalus | reverse complement strand
TTCCCTCCCAACAGAGGCACCGAGGGAGCCCTTCCCTCCGAACAGGGACACCGAGGGAGCCCTTCCCTGTGAATACTCTTAACACAATTTTGATGTCAAACCTTTCTGTCTGAGGAGATCCTTACCCGAAGCCCAGAATCCACCAAGATGTAAGTGTTAGTCCTGCTGCTGACACGTGCTTTCTGCCCTCCTCTGGTGGGAGTGGGCTGGAGCAGCAGGCAGCTCTCTGGTTGCAGTCGAGGATCTGGAGGAGGGGCAACTTCCTTTCTGTAAAGCAGTGCAGGAGAAAGGAGAACATTCAGATTTCAACTCTCTCCCCAGCAAGCTTGCTGTTGGGAGTAAAGAGAACTGGATTGTGCTCAGCTGCAAAGTGATAAAGCGACAGCACACAGCTTCTCTTGTTCCTGACCCCATGAAAATGACCCCAAACCTCTACATGGCAATTCAGAGCTTTAAACACTGCCCCTTTGTCCCTTCATCGAAGAACCCAAGTGCAAATACCAGCATGTATATATACTGAGCAAGTGCCCAGTGCTGGTATATAGACTTGCTCAGTGTATGTAGACTGCCTTGAGTTCAGCAAGTGCTCACTCCCATTTCCAAAGCTTCTCCTTGCCCTCTGACAGCTCAAATAATTCACTACATTAAAAGCAGAAGGCAAACAAAAGCAAGGAAACTCTGACACATCTGACTGGCTGGATTTAAGAGCTGCCAGTCCTGCAAGCAAACCTCCCAACCCCTAACAGACCACCTGGATAACATCCCACAACTCACTTGGCCTTTTCAGTGAGCAGAGGCAAGTTCTCACTGATGAGACCATGACTGAGGAGGAGGAGGCATTCTGCATTCATGTCTGAGTTGAAGATCAGCCCTGCCATGATGTGCCGCAGTGCCTCATGCACCTTCCGGACTATCTTCAAGCTTGTGGTGCTCTCCAGAACCTGCAAAGGCACAACCACAAGAGTCAGGAGGGTAACAGGAGGCAAGGATCTGCTACCTGTATTCAGGACCATGGGAAAAGCCAGAGCAATTCCCATGCCCAGAAGTTCCCAGCTCTCTACATGAACAGCCTTGCATTGCCTCAGCTCTGCCCTAATGTCCCTCCCTTTCTCTTAGCACCACCAGGATGCTCCACAGGTCATGAGGAACCCAAGGCTCTATTTCTGTGGGAGTTTGCCTTCTACTCAAAACACCTGCACCTCTGAAAAGGCAATTATTTGCACATGGACAGACTGAATACATAGTGGTGACAACTCTCTCTGTGATCAAAGCACAGAGCAGCCTTGCAGGGAGCTCCAAAGGAAACAAAAGCAGAAGGAGAGGGCATGGAGAACTCCCGGGGGGATATTTTCTCTAGCAGGGGTTGCAAACTTCCCAGAACACCTGCATCAAAGCCTCATTTTATGAGCTGGGTGCATCCTGCTTTCCAAAAGCACGGTGGGAAGGCACAGCAGGATGATATTGGCCATTTCACAGTAGCCAGTTTCTTTCAGACCACACAGAACAGAGAGTGCTTCAGAGTTAAGGAGGACTCTGGCTGACCTTTCTTACCTCTTTCAGCGGCAGAATAAGCTTCATCACCTGGCCCTTTCCTATGAACTTCCCAAGAATTTCATAGGAATCATAACTCTTGTTCTTGCGTGCTTCCATGACCTTGGAGACAATCCCCTTCACCTCCTTCTCTTCGGCTATATTCCCAAACAACTCTTGGTTGAAAATCTTTGGAAATCGGGCAACAGAAAAGAATGATCAGAAAAGCAAAGCCAGATTCCTCCAGCAGTGGCAGAACAGTTATCTGCACTCACAGGAAAAAACAACTTCTCTGGGTTTCCCCTAAATCATTCCTTTGTCAACAATACCCACCTCAAGGTGGGCCCAGGCCAATCCCATGAAATTCAACAAGGCCAAGTGTAAGGTTCTGCACCTGGGTCAGTGCAGTCCCAAGCACAAATCCAGGCTGGGTGGGGAATGGCTGAGAGCAGCCCTGAGGAAAAGGGTCTGGGCTGATGTGGCTCAACAGGAGCCAACAGTGTGCACATGCAGCCCAGACAGCAACTGTGTGCTGGGCTGCAGCAAGAGAAGTGTTGCCAGCAGGGCAAGGGAGGGGATTCTGCCCCTTTACTCTGCTCTTGTCAGACCCCACCTGGAGTACTGTGTGCAGTTCTGGAGCACCCAGCACAAGAAGGACATGGAACTGTTGAAGTCAGTTCAGAGGAGGACCACAAAGATGCTGAGAGGGCTGCAGCAGCTCTGCTATAAGGACAGGCTGAGAGAGTTGGGGCTCTGCAGCCTGGAGAAGAGAAGGCTTCAAAGAGACCTTATAGTAGCCTTCCAGTATCTGAAAGAGGCCTACAGGAAGGCTGGGGAGGGACTATTGACAAGGTTTTGTAATGCCAGGACAAGGGGTAATGCATTTAAACTGGCAGAGGGGAGATTTAAACTGGATGTTAGGAGAAAGTTCTTTGGAGTGAGGGTGGTGAGACACTGGAACAGGTTGCCCAGGGAGGTTGTGTCTGCTCCCTCCCTGCAGGTGTTCAAGGCCAGGCTGGATGAGGCCTTGAGTGACCTGTTCTAGTGAGAGGTGTCCCTGCCTATGGCAGGGGGCTGGAACTGAATGATCTTTGAGGTCTCTTCCAACCTAAACCATTCTCTGATTCTATGAAGGTGAGCACATCAGATAAGGATGCTCTCAGACCCCTCTGTCATGTTTGTGTTACAAGGAGTGGGATTGCAGTCAGAGCAAGATATCCAAATATATCCCATGTGGGTGGCTTCTGAGCTCCTGGGCTCCAAGGACCACTATGTTAGATGTTCATCTGCTAGGTACAGTATTTAGGTATTTAACTGAGTGCAGGTCTTAGGATGCAGTCCCAGAGGTACTTTGCTACTCTACAAGGAGTCTTCTGATGCCTCTGTAGAAAATAGAATCCTAGAATGGCTTAACTTGGAAGTGACCTTAGAGACCATCTACTCCAACCTTCCCACCATGGCAGGGATGCTTAACCTGGCCTTGAACACCTCCAGGGATAAGGCATCCACAACCTCCATGGGCAACCCAGCCCAGAGTCTCACCAGCCTTGTACTGAAGAACTTCTTCAGTCTAAACCTACTCTCCCTCAGCTTAAAACCATTTCCCCTTATCCTATTGCTAGACACCCTTACAAAAAGTCCTTCTCTAACCTTCTTGTAGGCTCCTTTCAAGTTTTGGAAGGCAGCTATAAGGTCCCTCTGAGTCATCTCTTCTCTAGGCTGAACAACCCCAGCTCCCTCAGCCTCATAGCAGAGGTGTTCCAGCCCTTGGATCATCTTTGTGGCCCTCCTCTGCACTTGCTCCAACACCTCTGTATCCTTCTTATGATGGTTACACCAGAACTGGACACAGTATTGGAGGTGGAGTCCCACAAGAGCAGAGTGAAGGGGCAGAATCACCTCTCCTGCCCTGCTGACCCTGCTCCTCTCCATGAAGCCCAGGGCAGGGTTTGCCTTTTGGGCTGCACAAGCACACTACCAGCTCAGGGTGAGCTTCTCATCAGTTAAGACACCCAAGCCTCTTCCTTCATGGCTACTTTCAACCCACTGTCTCCTTCCTTTGCAGAACCATTTGCCACCAAGTCTCAGAAAAGACAATCTACACAAAACCTCCTCCCAAATCCTGCCCCAGGTACTTCAGGATGCTCTCTGCTTCAACCTTGAGCAGTTTTTACCTCAACCAGGATATCTAAGCAGGGGTCCAAGTCGCCAGCGCTGAGCCTGTTAGCAAGGCCCTTCAGTAAGAGGTTCACAGTGAAAGTCAGCACATGGAGCTGGAGAAAAACAGAAGGGATCATGTTTTCAGATTCCTGCACAGACCTCTTGAAGGACACTGGATGGGTTGGCTCTCACAGCAGACATATGGCAGCTCACACACTGCACTTGAGCTCTTATTATAGGAGAAATAGAACAAAAAAATCACTGGCTAAGTGTGCTGGTTTGAAATAACTGGAGAATAATTTGAAATAATTGGACAATTTGCATGAGAAATTAGACTATTGGCTGAGAGAGGTAAACACAGTATGGCACTTCACCAGAGAAAAAAAAATGTTTTTAAAGTGCTGTACCCAAAACACAGATATCAGACAGTTTCTGACCGCTCTGGCTGCGGCTGTTTCTCTTGCATGGTCTCCTTTCCTTTGTCTTGGTAGCTAATTCAGAGTACTTCTACTAAATACTTCCCTGCTGCTAACCCCCCTGGCTGATCTACTTCAGCTTATCTGCAGCATCAACAGGTGGTGAGATAAGACTGGGGAAGGGGGAAAAGGTGGTAGGGGGTGTTTGGTTACCCTCTCTTGGGGATTTTGGTCTCTGGGAGGGCTGTGGTGTTTCTGTATTACCTTTTCATTGTATATATCTGTAAATATCTGTTATACCTTGTAAATATTTGCTTGTATATTGTGCATTGCTGTAAATATAAAGCTTCATTTATTAACTTCCAGTGTTTTTGAGTCCTAGCTGGAGTTTATAAAAGGTGGAGGGGGCAGGTAACTGCTAAACCACCACACTAAGAAGCCATGCACTGGCAGGAAGGGAGAGGACCCCTGTCCCTCCACATACTGGCAGGAGGGCTGGAATCTCCTCTTTTCCCAATGGTCTCACTGGTGTTTTCAGGCTGTGCTAATTGGTGCTCTTGCTGCTATAGCAGCTAGAACCTGATGCTGCTCCACTGCACTGATTTACACAGAAAACTATGTAAATCACCGTGTAAACCACGTAGAAAACTATGTAAATCACTGTGTAAACCACTGTTGAAAGCCAAATGAATAGATGGAGGTTTGGCTGTGGGTCAAGGGAGCAAGACAACTCTGTCTCTGTCAAGTCTCTGACAACTCACCTCCTACAAGGCTTGGTCCTTACTGGAAAGATTTCCCACTAATCTTACTGGAACCAGAAGTTCATCCTTAAATACATCAATATTTACCTCCACATATCAATATTTCACTGGGAACACTGAGATGCGGCTGGAACTGAATGATAGACTCTAAGTTCTTTGGGTACAAACCCTCATTTGACACTTGCCACAACGCCAAGGCTGATCCAGGCAGCAGCAGCGTTTTAGGTGGATTTTTACCAAGCCATTCTAGCAATACAAAACAATTACAGTAGCAAGTTCCCTTTGGCTCTCCTCCCAACTCATGAAAGCCTCCCAAAGAAAAGGGAGCAGAAAAGGAGAACCTCAGCATTACCTGGTACCCATGGACAAGAGTGGACTGCATCTCTTTTAAGATGTACAGGAGGTACTGCACTCCCAACACTTCCATGATTTTAGTGAGGGTGTTGCGGGCGATGTCTCGGATTTCCTGAAATCTGTTCCTCAGAAATGTGCAGACCTTCAGCAGGATGCTGGAAGCAGAGACAGGCAGCTGAGTTCACCCCTAGGCAGAGCAAGCTGGTTACCCTGCCAACTGTGGAGGCAGCTTCTCAAGGCTGCTTCCCAACCAGAGCTACACTCACAGAAAGGCTGTATGGTCATGCACACACCTACTGTCCTCCTTCAAGACATTTTGCTGGTTGTCTTTCCTTTCTGTACACTTCTCTTTCCCCAGCTCTGCCACCCCTACCCTCTGCACCTTGCTTCATAGCTCAGCTCTTGCTTAAGGATTTACTACATTCCTTTCAAACTCAGCTTTACACAAGTCCCTTTGGGACTTTTAACAGCCATGGCTGGACTGGATCACAGAATCACAGAACCTTAGAGGTTGGAAGGGACCTCCAGAGACCATCGAGTCCAAACTCCCTGCCAAGGTAGGATCACCTAGGGCACTTTGCACAGGAACACAACCAGGCAGGTTTGGAAAGTCTCCAGAGAAGGAGACTTGAACAGTGTCTCTGGGCAGCCCGTTCCAGGGCTCTGTAACCCACATTGTAAAGAAGTTTGTCCTCATGTTGAGCTGAAACCTTCTCTGTTCCAGTTTGTATCTATTGCTCCTTGTCTTATTGCTGCTGACCACCAAAAAGAGATTGGCCCCAGCCACTTGACACCCACCTCTCAGATATTTGTACACAATGATCAGATCTTCTCTCAGTCTTCTCCAGACTAAACAGCTCCAGGGCTCTCAGTCTCTCTCCATAGGGGAGATGCTCAAGTCCCCCAGTCATTCTCATGACTCTCCACTGGACTCTGTTTAGCAAGTCCCTGTCTCTATTGAACTGGGGAGCCCCAAACTGGACACAGTATTCCAGGTGTGGTGTCACCAGGGCAGAGTAGAGGGGGAGAAGACCCTCCCTAGACCTGCTGGCATCTTGCAGTTTCTAAAAATTCTATGGTTAGTCAAATGCTGGCAGAAATAAATGTCACTAGAAAAAGGAATGTGCAAAAAATAGCATTTAAGGACTGTTAAGATGCCCAGCTTAGATTTAATCTTGTACTTAACCACAGTTTGAGAAAGGTGCCTGCAGTCATTCCCAGCACAGCATGTAAGGAGCAATGAAGGGATTTTACCTTGGCAGGTTGGCTTCCATCACTTCCTGGGGCAGACACTGCATCATCCTAACCATTGCAAAAGCCAATGGAATACGAACTACCTCATCATCATTCACAATGTTGGACTTGACAAGCTTGTGCTCCTCATCTCTTTTAACCTTTTGAGAGAGAAAGACACAATACACTCTCAATTTACATACAGACATTCTGCTTTTCCTCATCGAATCCCAGAAGAAGCCCCAAAGGCAAGCTTTAGACCCCTGCTGGCTACAGGAAAAGCCCAGGCAGCTACAGTACTGTGTGCAGTTCTGGAGCACCCAACACAAGATGGATGTGGAACTGCTGGAGAGAGTCCAGAGGGCCACCAAAATGCTCAGAGGGCTGCAGCAGCTCTGCTATGAGGACAGGCTGAGAGAGTTGGGGCTCTGCAGCCTGGAGAAGAGAGGCTTTGAGAAGACCTTATAGGAGCCTTCCAGTATCTGAAAGGGGCCTACAGGAGGGCTGGACAGGATCTATTCACAAGGTCTTGTAATAACAAGATGCGGGGGAATGGGTTTAAACTGGCAGAGTGGAGATTTAAACGGGACATTAGTAAGAAGTTCTTTCCAGTGAGGGTGGTGAGATACTGGAACAGGTTGCCCAGAGAGGTTGTGGAGGTGGTCAGGGCCACGTTGGATGAGGTCTTGAGCGACCTGTTCTAGTGGGAGGTGTCCCTGCCTATGGCAGGGGGTTGGACCTGGATGATTTTTGAGGTCCCTTTCAACCTAGACCATTCTATGATTCTAAAGTAGAGGTGAGATGGATCCCTCTGTTTCCAACCCAGAAGCTGAGTTGGGTGCTAGCAAGTGGCTGAGACCTTTCCAACAGGCTGCACAAAGTGAACTGTTTCACTTGTGTGGTTCAAGCCAGCTCTCAGCAGGGAAGCAGACACCACACTCAGGTTGACCAGAAGGTCTGTCAGTAACCTCCAGGAAAAATCAAAGGGCAGGAAGCCTTTTTCATGCTTTCACTTGGTCTCTGCATTTTCACTAGCTCTGAAGTAGCAACCCAGCATTTCCAGCAGCAGCACAGCCCTGCAAAACACCAATGCCAACTGCTCACCTTTGCAACAATGCACCTGTGCAACTTAGGCAAGATGTTGGCTGTAACTGTGTCCTGAATGTGTTTGATTAGACACTCCAGCTCCTCTTTGTTTCGGGGTAAGAAAGAGACAGGTTTGGTCACTTCCTTAACATCTTCAGCTGTCTCAGCTGCTTGGTCAGGTTCTGCTGGCTCCTGAGGAAGCCTCTTCTCTTTCTTTTTTTCAACCTTTTCCTCTTCCTCTTCACCCTGCTCCAGTTCCATAGCTTCTTCAGCCTCCACCACTGGCTCAAGGTCCATGGCAGCAGCTTCTGTCAAGAAACCATCACGAGCACAGGTACATACATAAGGCCACAAAAATCAAACCCTTAAAAAGAGACATTTGTGATGGCTTTGTTCTGGACCTATCATCAGTGGCAGCAAACAATCAGTAAGCATCACAGTTGGCTTTAGAAGTTTTGGCATGCTGGTTTCAGATAATTGCTCCTCAGGGCTAGGCTTACAGCAAAGCCCAGGTTACTGTGTACAGTTCTGGAGCCCCCAACACAAGAAGGACATGGAACTATTTGAGCCAGTCCAGAGGAGGCCACAAAGATGCTCAGAGGACTGCAGCAGCTCTGCTATGAGGTCAGGCAATGAAAATTGGGGCTCTGCAGCTTGGAGAAGAGAAGGCTTCCAGGAGACCTTGGAGTGGCCTTCCAGTATCTGAAGTGGGCTACAGGAGGGCTGGGGAGGGACTGTTCACAAAGTCTTGTAATGACAGGATGAGGAGTAATGCATTTAACCTGGCAGAGGAGAGATTTAAATGGGATGTTAGGAGGAAGTTCTTTCCAGTGAGGGTGGTGAGACACTGGCACAGGTGGGACACTGCTGGCTCCTGTTCAGCTCCTGTCTCCCAGCACCCCCAGGTCCCTCTCTGCCTGGCTGCTCTCCAGCCACTCTGTCCGCAGTCTGTAGTGCTGCCTGGGGTTGTTTTGGCCAAAGTGTAGAACCCTGAACTTAGCCTTATTTAATCTCAGCCCATTGACCTCTGCCCACCCATCCAGCCTGTCCAGGTCCCTCTGCAGGGCCCTCCTACCCTCTGACAGATCCACACCTGCTCCTCACTTGGTGTCACCTGCAAACTCACTGATGATGGACTTAATCCCCTCATCTAGGTCACCAATAAAGACACTGAATAGGATGGGGCCCAGCACTGATCCCTGGGGCACACCACTAGTGACTGGCTGCCAACTGGATGTGGCACCATTTCCCACCACCCTCTGGGCCTGCCCCTGCAGCCAGTTCTTGACCCATTTCGGAGTGGATCTGTCCAAGCCATGAGCTGCCAGCTTTGCCAGGAGCTTATTGTGGCAGATGGTGTCAAAGGCTTTGCTGCAGTTCAGGTAGACTACATCCACAGCCTGCCCTGCATTCACCAGGCAGGGAACCTGATCAGGGTGGTCAGGCAGGACCTGCCCTTCCTAAACCTGTGCTGGCTAGGCCTGATCCCTTGGCTGTCTTGTAAGTGCTTTGTGGTTGCACTCAAGGTGACCTGTTCCATAACCTCTGAGGTGAGGCTGACAGGTCTGTAATTGTCCAGTTCCTCCTTCCAGGCCTTCTTGCGGATGGGCATCACCTTGGCAGCTTCTGGTCATTAGGGACCTCTCCAGTGAGCCAGGACTGTTGATAAATGATAAGAGAGCAGCTTGGCCAACTCATCTGCTAGCTCTCTCAACACCCTATGATGGACCCCATCTGGTCTCATGGACTTGTGAGGATCGAAGTGGCTCAGTAGGTCCCTTACTGTTTCCTCCTGGATTACAGGGATGGACTTAGGGAGGCCTTGGATGGAGAAGTAATGTAGAGATGTAACACAGACCCTGCACCTGGGTCGGTGCAATCCCCAACACAGCTCCAGGCTGGGTGATGAGTGGCTGGAGAGCAGCCCTGAGGAAAAGGACCTGGGGGTCTGGGTGGATGAGAGCCTCAACATGAACTGACAGTGTGCACATGAGGCCCAGACAGCAACTGTGTGCTGGGCTGCAGCAAGAGCAGCTGTGGCCAGCAGGGCAAGGGAGGAGATTCTCCCCCTTTGCTCTGCTCTCCTCAGACCCCACCTGGAGTACTGTGTGCGGTTCTGGAGCCCTCAACACAAGAAGGACATGGAAGTGTTGGAGAGAGTCCAGAGGAGGGGCACAAAAATGATCAGAGGGCTGCAGCAGCTCTGCTATGAGGACAGGCTGAGGGAGTTGGGGCTTTTTAGCCTGGAGAAGAGAAGGCTTCCAGGAGACCTTACAGCAACCTTCCAGTATCTGAAGGGGGCTACAGGAGGGCTGGGGAGGGACTCTTCACAAGGTCTTGTAATGACAGGATGAGGGGGAATGGGTTCAAACTGGCAGAGGGGAGATTTAAACAGAAGGTTAGGAGAAAGTTCTTCACAGTGAGGGTGATGAGATGCTGGAACAGGTTTTCCAGGGAGGTTGTGGCTGCTCCCTCCCTGGAGGTGTTCAAGGCCAGGCTGGATGAGGTCTTGAGTGTCCTGATCTAGTGGGAGGTGTCCCTGCCTATGGCACAGGGGGGTTGGAACTGGATGAGCTTTGAGGTCTCTTCCAACCTAAACCATTCTATGATTCTATAGCCTCCATTGCTCCTGAGGAGGTGAGTCAAACCAGCTCCCAACATGCACAATTTAAAGAGCTGGGAGTAGCTGACCTCAAGAGTAGGAGACAAAATTTTGATGAGCTGCACTTCAGGCATTTAAGAGGAGCAGAAAGCTCACCTTGGCTGTCAATGGTCACCAGCTGCTTTTCAAGTGTTTCATGGTCAAAGTGAAAGGCTTCCAGTACCGTCTCTAACAAGCTGCAGGAGGAAAACATGAAGAGAGGTCAGGCCTCTGAGCAACAAAGGAGAGGCTGGATAGACCAGCACCACAGAAAATCTTAGAAGCACTTTTTAGAAAACTGCAGGCTCAATGATACTGCCTCATCCTGAAATAACAACCCAGGAAACAAAAATTGGTTGCTTTTCAGCTAGCTGCATTCTGTGCCCTCACTCACTGTGCACCTTCGCGGGCAGTGGTACCAGGGCAATGGAGCTGTCTCCCAGGAGGGACAGAAGAAGAAGCTGCTAACTGGATGATCTTTGAGGTCTCTTCCAACCTAGACCATTCTATGATTCTATAATGCTGAGATGCACTCAGGGAGGTACAGTGTGAGGAAGGCAAATGACCTCACTTCTTCAGAAGTAAGCCAGCAGGTCGAGGGAGGTGATTCTCCGCTTCTACTCGGCTCTGCTGAGACCCCACCAGAGCATCCAGTACTGCATGAGTACAGCATCCAGTACTCCAGCATGGATACTGCATCCAGTTCTGGAGTCCCTTTTACAAGAGGGATGTGGACATGCTGGAGTGTGTCCAAAGAAGGACCATGAGGATGCTGAGAGGGCTGCAGCACCTCTGCTATGAGGAGAGACTGAAAGAGTTGGGGCTGTTCAGTGTGGAGAAGAGGAGGCTCCCAGGTGACCTTCTTGTGGCCTTCCAGTATCTGAAGGAGGCCTACAGAAAAGCTGGGGAGGGACTTTTTAGGCTCTCAGGGAGTGACAGGACTAAGGGGAATGGAGCAAAGCTGGAGGTGGGGAGATTCAGATTGGATGTGAGCATGAGAATGGTGAGAGCCTGGAATGGGTTGCCCAGGGAGGTGGTTGGGGCTAGTTCCCTGGAGGTGTTTAAGGCCAGGTTGGATGAGGCTGTGGGCAGCCTGATCTAGGGTAGGGTGTCCCTGGGCATGGCAGGGGGGTTGGAACTAGATGATCCTTGTGGTCCCTTCCAACCCTGACTGATTCTATGATTCATCGTTGCAGGCTGCAAGGCCATGCCAACTTTCACCTGCCTAAGCCCACCTCTAATCAGCAATGTTGCATTGCAGGAAGTGTACCATGGGACACTCCTTAAGACACTGAATTTTGGACACTCCTGAAGACACTCAATTTTGGATGCTCCTGAAGACACTCAATTTTGGATGCTCCTGAAGACACTCAATTTTGGACACTCCTGAAGACACTCAATTTTGCCTTACCAGTGTTTCAGAAGCCTTGAGCAGCACTGCTCACAGTACTTACCTGACTCCCAGCTTCGGGCTGATCTGTCCTGTTTGCAGGACATGGATGAAATGCTTCAAATGGTACAAGTATGCTGACCATGAGAGATGTTGGCAGACAGCTCCAACAACTTCAACTGAGGCTGTTACCATATTTTCATGCTGCCCAAAAGACAGAAATTCAGCTGCTGTTAACATTCACAATTAACATGTGTCTAAAGCTTACTTTCCTCAAAGCAACAGGAGGCAGAAGTAATGCCTGTCTCGAGGGGATGCTTGGCATGCAGTCATTTTAGGTTGTGCTGGTTTGAGGTTAATTGGAACATTTTAATAAGAGAAATTAGGTTACAGGCTGAGAAAGGAAAGCATTGGTGATGTCTACTCCACTCATAGGTTTGCTGACAGATATAAAAGTAAGAACACAAACATAGATAAGGAAGAGCCTCTCTGGTCTGAGCTCTGGACTGTTGGTCTCTCCTTTTCCCTGCCTTCCAGCTGGATCTGTGTAACCCAACTAATCAATTCCTGCTTCTAACCACCCTGGCGGATCTTCCCTGTTTACCTGGCAAATAAGGCAGATTCTGGGATAAGACTGGGTGGCAGGGGGAAGGAGGAAAGGGTGGTTGGGAACCCCTCTTCGGGACTCTGATCTCTGGGAGGGGTGTGGTGTTTCTGTATTACCTTTTAACTGTACATATCTGCAAATATCTGTAATATATTGCAAATATCTGCTTGTATATTGTGCTAAGCTGTAAATATAAAGCTTCATTCCTTAACTTCCAGCCTGGCTGAGTCTAGTCTGGGTGAATTCAAAAGTGTAGTGGGGCAGGGAACTCCCAAACCATCACACAGGTAAACAAAAACTAAATTTAAAAATCACAGCACATCTCCTGACCTACTTCCTCCAAATACTTCTGCATATAAACATTTCACTTTCTCCTTGTAACTAAATGTATGGGCTCACTCAGAATCAGAGAACTGTTTCAGCTGGAAAAGACCTCTCAGATCATTGAGTACAACCTTCAACCTAAGACCACCATAGGCATTAAACCATGGCCCAAAAGTGCCATGTCCACACATGTCTTCAACACCTTCAGGGACGGTGAGAAGAACTAAAACCAGTCAAAGTATCTAAGCCACGGCCAGATGGCAGATTGCTGGGCTATGCTGGTCACCTAGAAAACATATCAGTAACCCATTCTGAACTGCAATATGAAGTATTAGTTTCTTCACCAAGGTTTCACTCAATGCAGTTTGCCTCCTATCAAGACAAGGAAGGATTGCAGTGACTCTACTGACGAGCAGTCTGTGGCTGCCGGTGCTGTGTCCTGTGCTTAAGCTCTGAGTGTTTCAGCTGCAGAAGAGTATCTCTGACAGGAAGTGAATTAGACATTTGCTTGGTCTGATATAAACAGCTCTGGTGTTCTCCTGACAGTGTGCAGGGAGCTGCAGGAATGTGAAACCTTGCTTTTCCAGTTTGCAAGCAGGAAGTCTAGCCACGCTGCCACTACCAGTCATTTCACTGCAGGTGCTCTCTGTTATACCAGGGATGGTTAAGTGACTAACACAATGTTAGCCTTCAAATTTTAATTACAAAGCTGCTAATGAATGGAATGGAATGGAATGGAATGGAATGGAATGGAATGGAATGGAATGGAATGGAATAGAATAGAATAGAATAGAATAGAATAGAATAGAATAGAATAGAATAGAATAGAATAGAATAGAATAGAATAGAATAGAATAGAATAGAATAGAATAGAATAGAATAGAATAGAATAGAATAGAATAGAATAGAATAAGCCAGGTTGGAAGAGACCTCCGAGATCATCCAGTCCATCCTATCACCCATCCCTATCCAATGGCACTAAGTGCCCCATCCAGGCTTTTCTTGAACACCTCCAGGGATGGGGACTCCACCACCTCCCTGGGCAGTCCATTCCAATGCCAATCACTCTCTCTGGCAAGAACTTCCTCCTAACATCCAGCCTATACCTCCCCCGGGACAACTTGAGACTGTGTCCCCTTTGTTCTGTTGTTGGTTGCCTGGAGAAGAGACCAATCCCACCTGGCCACAACCTCCCTTTAGGTAGTTGTAGACAGCACAGAGGTCACCCCTGAGCCTCCTCTTTTCCAGATTAAACAACGTGCAGCTCCCCCAAAACTCTGAGGAAAACAGCATTTATGCCCACCTCAATTTTACTAGGCACAGCCTGTGTTCCCCACCACACATTCTGGTGCTAAACAGTAGTAGTAACTAATCTCACAAGTGAACAGGAAGAGAACAGTTTGGAGGTAGAGGGGAAAAAAACAAACCACAACACAAAACCAAACTCTAGAAAAAAGAAATCTGATTACAAAAAAACACAAACAAACAAACAAAAAACCCAACCTAAACCAACCTCAAGCCTCAAACAGTTAAGAGATCCACCTTTGAGAAACAGGACAGGTTTAGCAAATTTAGGAATGGGCCCAGACTGTATCTGAACAATCCCAAGTTAAAAAGTAATTATTAAACCTAAACCAACCTTCAGGCCTCAAACAGGCTTGAGAAACAGGACAGATTTAGCAGATTTAGGAATGGGCTCAGACTGTATCTGCACAACCCCAAGGTAAAACAAATAATTAAACCTAAACCAACCTTCAAGCCTCAAACAGTTAAGAGATCCACCTTAAGGAATGGGCCCAGACTGTACTTGTACAATGCCAAGGGAAAAGAACAATAAACCAAGACCAAGCCCCAAATAGTTAAGAGATCCATTTTGGAAGAACAGGACAAGCTTAGACAAATACAAGATTGGGCCCAGATTGTATCTGCACTTTCCCCTTTCTGCCACTGAAAAAAGCACAACCCTCTTGTGTGAAAGGGGAACACTGACTCCACGAACCTGCCAGCCTTTCACAGTGGTTAGTCTTTCAAGGAGAAGGGTAGACAAGAAAGGTGAAGATCTCCAAATGGATGCAATGTCCAAGCCTACCTTAAGCATTTTTTCATCAAAAATTGCAGTAGTGGCATAAGGCATGATGTAGTTCTGCAGGGATTTGGAAGACAGCACAAGCTTTTTCTCGGTGAGCTGCTTTGCCAGTTTCCTCAGAGCTCGAGCCCTCCTGTGGATCTGAGCCAAACAGGAGAGAGTGAGAGTGAGGCAGGTGCTGCTTGAGGCAACACACAATCACAGAACATTGAAGGACAGAAGGGACATCCAGAGATCATTGACTCCAACTGCCGGCCAAAGCAGGATCCCCTAGGATAGTCTACACAGGAATGTGTCCAGGTAGGTTTGGAAAGTCTCCAGAATAGACTCCACAACCTCTCTAGGCAGCCTCTGTCACCCTCATTGTAAATAAGTTTTTCCTCATGTTCAGGTGAAGCCTTCTCTGTTCCAGTTTGTAGCTGTTCCTCCTTGGCTTATCACTGCGCACCATTGAAAGGAGACTGGCCCCAGCCACTTGACCCCCACCCCTCAGATATTGATAGACATTGATCAGATCTCCTCTCAGTCCTCTCTTCTCAAGACTACACAGCCCCAGGGCTCTTACTCTTTCTCCATAGGGGAGATGCTCAATTCCCTCAGTCATCCTCCTGGCTCTAGCACATACATGCAGCAGCTCTGAAAACACCCTGGTTGTAAGTAACAACATAAACCATATGAACATATTTGGGTCATTTCCAAGGACTGGCCATGTTCTTTTCCTTCAGTCCCTGGGCTTTCAGTAGCCTTTTGCCTCCATGAATATCCCAGCTCAGTGGGATACTCTCCTCTTCCTGTCATTACAAGACTTTCTCAGTAGTCCCTCCCCAGCCTTCCTGTAAACCCCCTTCAGATACTGGAAGACTACTATAAGGTCTCCTCGAAGCCTTCTCTTCTCCAAGCTGAAAAGCCCCAACTCCCTCAGCCTGTCCTCATAGCAGAGCCCTCTAAACCTCTTTGTGGCCTCTTCTGCAATGGCTCAAACAGTTCCATGTCCTTCTTGTGTTGGGGGCTCCAGCACTGCACACAGTACTCCAGGTGGGGTCTGAGGAGAGCAGAGCAAAGGGGCAGAATCCCCGCCCTTGCCCTGCTGGCTGCACTGCTCTTGCTGCAGCCCAGCACACAGTTGCTGTATGGGCTGCACTCACACTGCAGGTTCATGTTGAGCTTTTCATTACCCCAGACCCCCAGGTCCTTTTCCTCAGGGTTGCTCTCAGCCATTCCCCACCCAGCCTGGAGTTGTGCTTTGGATTGTGCCAACTCAGGTGCAGGACCTCACAATCCAATCTAAACCCCCTCTGGTGCAACTTAAGTCCATTTCCTCTCATCCTATTACTTGTTCTAAACAAAAGGGGCTGCAGAGCCTCCAGACAAATCAGCAGCAGGCTGGAAAAACCCATAAAGATCTGTTCCTTGTCTGTGTCAAGAGGAATCCTCAGGACATTGCTGCTACCAGGATCACACAGGTTATAAATTGGATTTGCCTGCTCAGGGTCACAACCAATCATTTAAATTGAAAGCAATTCTTTCAGATGAATTGGGGAAAGGCAGAAACCACTGCTGCTAAATCATAAACCCAGGAAATGTAATCACTGCTGCTAAATCATAAACCCAGGAAATGTCTAGACAGAAATGAGAGTTTGATTCACAATCACACCCCTGTGTGATGCCCACAGCCCTTCTCTTTGAACAATACCTAATGGCACAGGATTAACTTCCCTGTGAAGACAGCCCAGAGATGCTTTGGAAAACATTAGCCCACAGTAAAATGCTTTTGCTTTGGCAGGGAGACAGAGGACAAAGTAAGGAATGCCTCCTGCCTTTTACCTGCATGTGTTTCATGTTCTCAAAGAAGTCCATGTCGGGATCGTGGCGGTTGGTCAACTGAACCAAATCCCGGAATTCTGGATTGGCTGGGAACGTTTGGATGAGGCAGGAAAGCAATGATGTGTAGTCCTGCTGGACACTCTGCAAAGGGCAAGCAGTGAAGGTTAGGTACTCCTCAGAGAGGCTGCTACACCCTCCTCAGAATAGCCGCACTGCCATTTAAGTGTTTCAGGCCAAGTAGTCCTATAGAATCACAGAATAAGTCAGGGTTGTAAGGGACCACAAGGAACATCCAGTTCCAAGCCCCGGGAAACTCTACCCCAGATCAGACTGCCCACAGCCTCATCCAGCCTGGCCTTAAACACCTCCAAGGATGTGGCCCCAACCACCTCCCTGGGCAACCCATGCCAGGATCTCACCACTCTCATGGTCAACAACTTCCTCCTTGCGTCCAGTCTGCATCTCCCCACCTTCAGCTTTGCTCCATTCCTCCTAGTCCTCTCACCACCTGAGAGGCTAAAAAGTCCCTCCCCAGCTTTTCTATAGGCCCTCTTCTGATACTGGAAGGCCACAAGAAGGTCACCTGGGAGCCTCCTCTTCTCCAGACTGAACAGCCCCAACTCTTTCAGTCTCTCCTCATAGCAGAGGTGCTGCAGCCCTTTCAGCATCCTCATGGCCCTTCTCTGGACATGCTCCAACATCTCCACATCCCTCTTGCAATAGGGGCTCCAAAACTGGATGCAGTACTCTGGGTGGGGTCTCAGAAGAGAGGAGTAGAGGAGGAGAATCACCTCCCTCGACCTGCTGGCCACATTTCTGATGCAGCCCAAGATATGGTTGGCTTTCTGGGCTGCAAGTGCACACTGCCAGCTCATGCTGAGCTTCTCATCCACCAGGACATCCTATCTTTGGTGCCAGCAAGTATCTCCACGTATTGGACTTGCACAAATGGAAGTCTCCTCTTCAAAGAATGAGCTGCAACTAAGAAAAGCTGGGGAGTGGCAAACAAATACAGGACACCTGAGTTCTGCAGCTTTTTCAATTTTTGTGAGATTTCAAATGCAGGATAAGTTTAGAGTGGATGAGTTTAGGATACAGAAGGATAATTTCAAGTGACATGCCTTACTGTGGCAAGGGATTCAGACAACTCATCCACAAATTGTTTCATGTACTCTGGTTGTCCTGGAGGCAGCTGGAGATATGTAATCAGACAGCACTGCCTTACCTCAGTCTTACTCTTCAGCCCTCTTCTGACAGACTCCAGGAGGGTGTGCTGGATTAGCTCCTTGTAGTCCTCCTCGGTGTGGTCGATTTCTGCCAGGCGGCGAATCAAAGCAGTCAAGCAAAGGTTTGCGTTGTCACTAAGGGCCATGTCCCCGAGCTGAGTGAAGGAAGAAATTGTACCACATGAATATGGATACATCTTTTTCCCCTCCAAAAGGCTGGACTGAACAGTAGCACTGAAGACAACATAGCAAGGCCTATCCTGCTGGATGTTCAGCAACTCAGGATCGCAGAATTGTTGGGGCTGGAAGAGACTTTTAGAGATCAAATCCAACTGCTTGCCTAAGAACTCAAATCTCACCACCACTGCCAAGCTAAACCACACAGCTTTCAAATACCTTCAGGGATGGTGACTCCACTACCTCCCTGGGCAGCCTGTTCCAATGCCTGATAACCCTTTCTGTGAAGAAAATTTTCTTAATATCCAACCAGAACCTCCACTGGCACAACCTGGCCCATTTCCTCTTGCCCTATTATTTGTTGCATGTGAGAACAGACCAACCCCCATCTCTTTCCAACCTCTTTTGAGGTACTTGCAGAGGGTGATGAAGTCTCCCTTCAGCCTCCTCTTCTGAAGACTAAACAACCCCAGTTTCTTCAGTTGTTTCTCATAAGACTTGTGTTGAAGGCCCTTCACCAACTAGACTAGACTAGAACTAAATGATTAGAACTTCTATGGAGTTAATGTCCACTCTTAGCATCAGGAAAAAACATTTTAGATTGACCAGCAGGCCCACACAACAGGAACATGCTGCAAGAAAAAGAAAAGCAGCCTTCCAAGACTGTAATATGCCTTTGATCCAATACAAACTGACCAAACAGTTCTAAGGCTCTCTGACAAACAGGTGCACTGCTCTTGGGTGAGCCACTCTGCCCCACTGGATTCTGGACACACAGAAGAAAAGGTAAGTGGACAACACATAAAAGCAGGTGCAGACTCAAATTGTTCAGCCTGGAGAAGAGGAGAAGTAGAAGGGACCTTATCACTCCCTACAACTACCTGAAGTTGTAGTCACGTGGGGGTCAGGCTCTTCTCCCAGGCAACTAGCAATAGGACAAGAGGGCATGGCCTGAAGCTGCACCAAGGAAGGTTCAGGTTGGACATTAGGAAGCACTTCCTCACAGAAGGACTTAAGAGGCACTGGAATGTTCTGCCCAGGTTGGTGGTGAAGTCACCATCCCTGGAAGTCTTTAAGAAAAGATTGAAAGTAACACTTGGTGGCATGGTTTAGCTGGTGTGGTATTAGGTTGTAGGCTAGACTTGATGATCTCAGAGCTCTTCTCCAGCCTTGGTGAGGCTGTGATTCTGTGAAATACGCTTGCTGAGTGTTTCACAGCATCAAAATAGGATAGGATAGGATAGGATAGGATAGGGGATAGAGGATAGAGGATAGAGGATAGAGGATACAAGATAAGATAGGATATAGGATACGATATACGACAGGATAGGATATAGGATAGGATATAGAATAGGGCAGAACATAGAATAAGGTAGAATATAGAATAGGGTAGAGAATAGGATAGAATATAGAATATAGAATAGGGTAGACAAAAGGATAGAATATAGAATATCGAATAGGGTAGAATATAGACTAGGGTAGAATAAGCCAGATTGGAAGAGAAAATGCAACCAAGCAGTGAGATTGTTCATGGAGATATGGTGCACAAAGCAAGAGAAGGACGAGTCAGCCAACCTGGATGGTGTAGAAGCAATTGTGCATAACAGGGATGAGGAAGTCTCTGTCCACTGCTTGCATCTCCTTGATGTGGGCTGTGATTGACTGGAAAGCTGAGAGGCGCACATCGAAGTCGATATCGTCGAGATGTCGTTTATCAAAGGCATTCAGCTAAGAGAGAGCAACAAAAGTGTTTGTGAGAAAGGTCAACAACGAGACAGTACAAGTTGGGGATGGGGAGGGAACAACGAGCAAAGAAGCTGTGCATACCTTAACAACATCAGTGATGTATGTCAAAGCACCGTCCAAATCAGACAAAGTCTACAAAGAAACATCGAACAGTTTAGCTGCTGCAGTCGTTAAAAATATGGAGAGCTCAAGACAAAAAAAAAAAATAAAGCACCAATCCTTCTCCTGTTAGAAGTTTAATAAAAGCCTTTCTTGCATAAAGTTGGGAGAGGTGTTTTAAGTTTCTAAGCATCTACAGAGTGTTCCCTGGGTTTTCCTGCTGAAAAGAAAAAGCTATGGAAGTCACCGCAAGGAAGTACAAAGCATCCTGACTGCTATCAGTTTGAGAGAAGAATACAACTGAAAACCATCCTTGGGACAATGAAATTCATTTTTATTTCATAAAGATGCAGGATTCTCTGATGGATGAAGTGTGTGATCTATTTGGCTTCTCTCACACAGCAGAACCCTGGAGGATGCTCACATCAACCAGGCTGTAAGCCAAAGCTTTTACTCATCTTAGTGCAGCTCCTTAATTTCTGCCACACACAGTTCTGCTACTTTCACTCAACAGGTGATATAGATTAAGTAGTTTTTTAAAGCCCATGTACATGAAAGATAAAACACTGCTGTGTGTTGTTCAATGAGCTCTTAAAGGAAGGGGGGAGGGAAAAGCACAGAAAGAGAGATTAAAATGCAATACCTGAAACACCAAGCACAACTTGTGCCGAGACAGTTTGTTCTGGATGACAGAAAAAAGCTTTGCCAGGGGTTTGAGAAAGCTTGTAGGATTTGAGCAATGCTTCAGCAAGTTCTGCACTGTCTCCAGAATGTCAATCTCTGTACTCTGGAAGAGATGGACAACTGTCAATAAATACTGAAACTTCACAAAATCATTTCATTTCCTTGGGAAGTATTTCAAATACTCAAACTTCAGGAGATCATTTCGTTACCTGGGGAATTACTTTGAGACACTTAATCACTTTGTTGTGTTTTACACAGCTCAGATACTGACTGAAAACCAAGAATGAGGAGGGCACACTCAATGCAGCCACCAAATCTCCCAGAAATACTTGCAGCCTTGTCAGTGAGACACAAGCACAGTGTTCAAGAAGAGTGCCACTGCAATAAAGACTTCCTTTGGGAGTCTTTCCTCAAAGGACTGGGAAACTACTGGAGCTTTAAAAAGCAGTCTGTCTTTGACCTATGAAATGAATCATAGAATCAGTCAGAGTTGGAAGGGACCAAAAGGATCACAACCCCCCTGCCATAGGCAGGGACACCCTACCCTAGAGCAGGCTGCCCACAGCCTCTGCCAGCCTGGCTGCAAGCACCTCCAGGGATGGGACCCCAACCACCTCCCTGGGCAACCCATTCCAGGCTCTCATCACTCTCATGCTTAACAACTTCCTCCTCACATCCAATCTGAATCTCCCCACCTCCAGCTTTGCTCCATTCTCCCTAGTCCTGTCACTCCCTGAGAGCCTAAAAAGTCCCTCCCCAGCTTTTCTGTAGGTCCCCTTCAGATCCTGGAAGGCCACAGGAAGGTCACATGGGAGCCTCCTCTTCTGCAGACTGAGCAGCCCCAACTCATTCAGTCTGTCCTCATAGCAGAGGTGCTGCAGCTCTCTGCTCATCCTCGTGGCCCTTCTCTGGACACACTCCAGCATCTCCACATCCCTCTTGTATTAGGGGCTCCAAAACTGGACACAATACTCCAGGTGGGGTCTCACCAGGGCAGAGTAGAGGGTGAGAATCACCTCCCTCGACCTGCTGGCCACACTTCTCCTGATGCAGCTGAAAATCTGAACACTAATAGTACCCTGTCTTCCTGAATGGAAATCATATGTGGGCCTTTGGTAATTCAGAGTCTTAAACCCCAAGAATCCTCTGTGAACAACTAAATGACTTCTTGCAAATCAGAAGCTACAGGTCACTGTCAAGCAGTTCTTTCCAGAAATCTAAGATCTCTCATTGAGTCCCATGAGATGAGACTATACTTCTGAAAGAGAGCTAGACTCCCATCAGACTTGATGGGACTGCACTTCTGAAAGCAAGGTTGGGCAGCAAGAGAAACCCAGTGCTTGCTTTATTTAACAGCTGACAGAAGCTTAAGCCATAGAGAGCTCTGCTCTGCTTCCTTCAACTGCAGCCCATAAGCTTTGTATGCCTGAGGGCAGTAAGATTTTAGGGCAAGTGTGTTGGTTTGAGCTAATTGGAGAATTTGAGTGAGAAATTAAACACTGTGTCACTTCACCCAGTTTGACTGAGAGAGAAGAAGATTGTTTCGAGAATGTTCCCAAAACATCCAGATAAGCCAGTGTGCTTGCGCAGTTCAGTCGGCTCTGGGTCCGTGCAGGCTTCAGCAGCTTCTTTCCTTTGTCTCTCTGCCTTTGAACTAATTCAGAGTAAAATCACTAAAACCATTCATTCCTTCCTGCCACTAATCTTTCTGACCGATCTTCAGCTTATCTGCAGCATCATCAAGTGGTGAGATAAAGCTGGGGAAGGAGGGAAAGGTGGTAGGGGGGAGTTTGGTTTCCCTCTCTTGGGGATTTTGGTCTCCAGGAGGGGTGTGGTGTCTGTATTTCTTTTTTACTGTATATTTCTGTAAATATCTGTTATATCTTGTAAATATTTGCTTGTATATTTGCATTGCTGTAAATATAAAGCTTCATTTATTAACTTCCAGTGTGTTTCTCGGAGTTTTAGCCAGGGTTTTAAAAGGTGGGGGGGCAGGTCACTGCAAACCCACTACAGCAAGCTTCAGTTCTTGAAGCGCATCTGTAGTCACAAACGGATTCCTTAAGAGGGGAAGGAGAGCAGAATGGAAGCAGGAGACATGGGAGCAATGCTCATGGTACTGTATGTTTGCCTTTCCTCCTGCAGCAGACTAATGCAGCGCTGCCCGTCACGCTGTTTACTCAACCACATGTATCCATATTGCTCTCCAGGTGCTCTGGATTTACACTTGGAGTGCATAAAACCCACAGAGCATTTATTTCAAATACTGCAAGGAATGTGGTGGACTGTCTGCACTGGTAAAGCAGGTGAAGACTGCATGTCTGCAGACCTTCCCCATGAGAACGGGTAACGGGTTTAAACTGACAGAGAGGAGATTGAAATGGGATGTTAGGAGGAAGTTCTTCACAGTGAGGGTGGTGAGACACTGGCACAGGCTTCCCGGGAAGGTTGTGGCTGCTCCCTCCCTGGATGTGTTCAAGGCCAGGCTGGATGAGGTCTTGAGTGACCTGATCTAGTGGGAGGTGTCCCTGCCTATGGCACAGTGGGGTTGGAACTGGATGATCTTTGAGGTCTCTTCCAACCTAAACCATTCTATGATTCTAAGTGAGTCAGCCTGAGCACTGGCATCCTTGCAAAGCATCCAGTGCCTTGCACACATTAAGAGACAATGGCACAGTGTTCCATGCCACAGATTGTGTGCAGTTCTAGAGCCTCCAGCACAAGAAGGACATGGAAATGCTGGAGAGGGTCCAGAGGAGGGCCACAAAGATGATCAGAAGGCTGCAGCACCTCTGTTATGAGGACAGGCTGAGAGAGTTGGGGCTTTTCAGCTTGGAGAAGAGAAGGCTTCCAGGAGACCTTATAGCAACCTTCCAGTATCTGAAGGGGGCCTACAGGAAGGTTGGGGAGGGACTATTCACAAGGTCTTGTAAGGACAGCACGAGGGAGAATGGGTTCAAAGTGGCAGAGGGGAGATTTGAATGGGATGTTAGGAGGAAGTTCTTCACAGTGAGGGTGGCGAGGCACTGGAACAGGTTGCCCAGGGAGGTTGTGGCTGCTCCCTCCCTGGAGGTGTTCAAGGCCAGGCTGGATGAGGTCTTGAGTGTCCTGATCTAGTGGGAGGTGTTCCTGCCTATGGCACAGGGTGGGTTGGAACTGGATGATCTTTGAGGTCTCCTCCAACCTAAACCATTCTATGATTCTATGATTCGACTTCAAGCTGGTCTTGAGAACTGACAATCAATGTAATTTGCATCTTGAACAAGTACACTTTGCTGAAAGAAAATCATATGTTTGACAGGCTGGGAAAGAAACTTCTACCTACCTGCTCCATGTTACTCTGATATAGGAAAGGCAGGAGAAGGCTCACGAGCACTGAGTTCTGACTCTTTTCTTGTATAAATTTGCTGATCCTGAAAAACAAAACAAGGGAGTTTGCTGTTTTATATTAATCCAATCAACAGTACAGAGCACAGAAGAACTCAAGTCAGCAGTAGTGCCACATCACAGGGCTTTGTCAGTCTACCCAGGCTAATGGCCCATACCCATCAAAGTCAGACGATCAGTCCAAGGATTCAGTTCCATGTGACTGCAGCCATTTCTGTGCTTTTTCCTAACCCCAACGGGCACTGGTTTTGAGCACCAGCAGCAGAAACAGCCAGCATCAATTTCTGAAAACTTTTCACTTCAGTCCCCAGCAACTTGCACAGTCAATGACAGCTGCAGGTAGTCTCAACTCTTCTGAATTTACTTTGAGACGGAAAGGTTTCGAATTTGGAACCTAGTACAAAAAGCCTCTTTCTTCCTCTCTCCTTCCTAGTTTTAAGCTCTAAAGAAATACTTACTTGGAAAGTATACTCAGCTCTTTGCTGACTTGAGCTCTGTACTTCTTCTTTTTCACCTTCTCTACATTTAACATTGTTTTGCTGAAGTACTGAAGGATGGCAGGAACGTGAGGCAGAACCAAGCGGCAACCTAGGCTGGGGGTCTCTGTAAGGGATACAACAGTTAGCAACACCCAGCTTTGTGCTGCAAGCCACGGGAGGCAGATCCAACCTTGCACAAAGTGGGAAACACAGACAGAGAAGGCTTCATCAGTGAAAGGAAGGAAAAAAAAAAAAATCAAATGGGAGTTAGGAATCCAGAGCAGCTGGATGTTGGGAACACACATGCACCACTTGCTGAGACTACCACGTCTGAGCTAGGACCAATCAAAGCACACACAAAGAATAAAAGCTCTCCTCAAGTGGGGCTGTTACTGAAATCTAAGTGTGAGCTTATCAAAAAGGTACCAAGGGACTACTTACAAGGTCTTGTAATGCCAGGACAAGGGGTAATGGGATCGAACTGGCAGAGAGGAGATTTAAACTTGATGGTAGGAAGAAGTTCTTTAGAGTGAGGGTGGTGAAATACTGGAATGTGTTGCCCAGGGAGGCTGTGGATGATACCTCCCTGGAGGTGCTCAAGGCTAAGTCAGATGAGGCCTTGAGTGACCTGTTCTAGTGGGAGGTGTCCCTACTTATGGCTGGGGGTTGGAACTAGATGATCTTTGAGGTCCCTTCCAACCTAAACCATTCCATGACTCTATGTTCCTCAAAGGCAGCAGCTGTCACCTAAAATGGCTGGAGCATCTATTTACAGATGTAGTTTTCTTTATTCTACCACTGATCTCTTGTGCAAATCTCAGAGGTGCCAGGACAAGGGCACAGTGGTAAGTGGTCTCCTTTCCACTACCTTTGAGCATTAGAGGTGAAGGATGGTTCCACAGCATCAAACACACCACACCACCATCTACTACTACCCAAAGATCAAAGGAATCAGTTGTTATTCTTTCTTCTCAGGGAGCACAGACTAAACATCACTGTGATACATGACCACAGGCATATGGGGAGTAGACCTTTCTGTAAAACTTGATGTTGGGCTCAGAGCCAAGTCAGCAATGCAATTGTAGAAGTTATCACCACATTGGTCAAAGCCTCACAGAAAAAAAACCAGGTCAACAGCACAAATATATTGCTTTTTCATAAGGAATTTCTCCATAGTCAGGACTCCGATGCTCAAATGTGAATCTCATCAGTCATTAGACAAGCAGGACTTGGCAGCTCTTGAGCATGCCAAGAGGAATCTGTACATTGACACTTCCATCTCCACTGGGAGGTCTCATTCTCTGGCACTGTTAACCAGTGCAGAGGCAACCTCATCATAACCATAATGACAGGACAAGGGGGAATGGGTTCAAACTGGCAGAGGGGAGATTTAAATGGGACGTTAGGAGAAAGTTCTTCACAGTGAGGGTGGTGACATACTGGAACAGGTTGCCGGGAAGGTTGTGGCTGCTCCCTCCATGGAGGTGTTCAAGGCCAGGCTGGATGAGGTCTTGAGCATCCTGATCTAGTGGGAGGTGTCCCTGCCTATGGCAGAGGGCTGGAACTGGATGATCTTTGAGGTCTCTTCCAACCTAAACCATTCTATGATTCTATGATAACCTACCAGTGTAGTGTTCAGTTTTTGGCACCTCATTACAAGAAAGATGTGGAGGCGCTGGAGTGGGTCCAGAGGAGGACAACGAAGCTGGTGAGTGGCCTAGAGAATAAATCTTATGAGGAGTGACTGAGGGCCTAGAGAATAAATCTTGTGACTGAGGGAGCTGGGGGTGGTTAGTCTGAAAAAGAGGAGGCTGAGGGCAGACCTCATTTCTGTCTTTAACTACCTGAAGGCACATTGTGGAGAGGCTGCTGCTGGTCTCTTCTCACAGGTAATTGGAGACAGAACAAGGGGGAATGGCCTCAAGCTGAGACTTGGGAGGTTTAAATTACATATTAAGAAAAAGTTTTTCATGGAGAGAGCGGTCAGGGACTGGAATGAGCTGCCCAGGGAGGTGGTGGAGTCACCCACCCTGGATGTGTTTAAGGGTTGTGTGGATGTGGTGCCTGGGGAGATGGTTTAAGGTGAATCCTGTAGAATAGGGTTCTAGGTTGGACTTGGTCTTTTCCAACCTGGATATTTCTGTGATTCCATCCAAAGCACCCACCAGATTGCTCCTTGGACATACCTTCTGTCGTATCTCCAGGGAAAACACAGCCAGTCACACTCAGGCTGGAAACCTTGTCCGTGGGTTCAAAATCTGGGCTGTTGAGAAGGCTATCAGCTATGTCCATCACCATGCTGGATGTAGCCTCTGACAGATTCTTGGCCGACAGCACAGCAAACACATTTGACAGTATATCATACTCGGGGTGATTTGGCTTCTGCTTGGCCAGCAAGGCAAAATACCTGAGAGGAAGATTGTAAAAAAAACAGAAGTCAGTTGAAAATTTAAGTTCAGAACTTTAGAATTCCTTTTACACAAAAAAAGATGTGAACTGTCTTGTACTTCAAACAAGGAAACAGCATTTTAAAATACCCACAAAACCCACAGAATGGCAGGGTCATGAAAAATAGAGTGAATGGAGGTTGAAAAGTCATCAAGAGCCTTTTCCTGCTTTGAGACAGCATCATTTAAATCCCTTTCTCCGTAGATGTTTGTCCAAGCCTTCTGTTAGTCTGTTCCCAACCTACTGATCCAATTTCATTTTTAACAGAAGTTTGTATCCAAGTTCTTCATGCCCGCAAATGATGTTTGGAATCAGATACTGGATACTCTAGCAAAGGAAAGAGGCAAAGACCACTCAAAAGGCAGCTGAGCTGCTTGCATCAAAAACCCATCTTTCACACTGGATATTAGAAAGAAATGATTTGCCTTGAGGGTGGTGAGACACTGGAACAGGTTGTGCAGGAGGTCCTCGAGGCCCTCTCCATGGAGGTGTTCAAGGCCAGGTTGGATAAGGCAATCTGGCCCTCTACTCTGCCTTGGTGAGTACTGCATCCAGTTCTGGAGCCCCTATTACAAGAGGGATGTGGAGATGCTGGAGCGTGTCCAGAGAAGGGCCACAAGGATGCTGAGAGGGCTGCAGCACCTCTGCTATGAGGACAGACTGAAAAAGTTGGGGCTGTTCAGACTGGAGAAGAGAAGGCTCCCAGGTGACTTTCTTGTGGTCTTCCAGTATCTGAAGGGGGCTTACAAGAAAGCTGGGGAGGGACATTTCAGGCTCTCAGGGAGTGACAGGACTAGGGAGAATGGAGCAAAGCTGGAGGTGGGGAGATTCAGAGTGGATGTGAGGGAAGTTGTTGAGCGTGAGAGTGATGAGAGCCTGGAATGGGTTGCCCAGGGAGGTGGTTGGGGCCAATTCCCTGGAGGTGTTTGCAGCCAGGCTGGATGAGGCTGTGGGCAGCCTGATCTAGGGTAGGGTGTCCCTGGGCATGGCAGGGGGATTGGAACTAGATGATCCTTGTGGTCCCTTCCAACCCTGATTCTATGGTCTTGTGGAAGATGTTCCTGACCATGGCAGGGGGAGTTGGAACGAGATGATCTTTATTGTCCCTTCTAACCCAAACCATTCTACAAACATGAATAATATCAGAATCTCAGTCACAGATTCTGTGCTGAACTTGCCCACATAATTTCATAAAATAGGAAGAAACAGGGAATCAAAAAGCATGACTGAAATGATACCTTGTAAAACTGACTTCCCAAGACTAAGAAGTCGTCTTCAAAACAGAGACCTAGTCTAAGAAGTCAGCTCTCTTCCTCACTTATCATCTCGGTTTTGGCTACACATCTGCTTAGTTGCTAATACCTGGGAAAAGCAGCCCACTAAAGAAAGGAAGTGCATAAACTGGAAAGCTTCCCAGCTGCATCTGGACTGCAAAAAGAAAATAGGGGGTTTGACACAATCAATCATAACCTGTTAGCATCCTCTTTTTACCCTGAATTTTGTGTGCTCAGGGAGAACGTTTCTGCTTCTTTGCAAGGAGAACACTTACCTGGGATTTTTACTCCAGGTGTGAATGAGTTTGAGAAGAAAGGTTGGAGAATATTGACTCTCTGAAGCCAATCTGCAGACCTAAGGGAAATTAAAAAAATCAAATACCAATGCAACACAAGCAGGTAAAGCCACTTAGAAACCTCACCTCCAATAAAAACTTCACTAAGTAACTTAGAAACCTCACCTCTAATAAACACAATCTATAGTTTACCTCCACTACAATCTGTAGTTTACCTTTTTTAGTAACCTGGTAATCATTTTCCCAGCTTCCTCAGTATCAGTCAAATCACTCTTAGCCCTTACTCTTATTTCTACACTAGCCAGCTACCAGCTCTGTCCTCTTGAAAGTGGCTCTCCATGCAGCCTCATATTTGCTGCAAAGACCTAGCAACCTCTCCTGGACATAACTATGAGATCTGAAGTGCAACATCTGAGATTCAACTCCTCCCACACTTTCTACGGCCTGGCCACAGAGCCTCCCATTCTAGCATCTGCTTTAGGTCTCCCTGCTCTCACTGCTACAAAAACACCCTCTCTTCTCAGGGAGAGGCTTGAGCAATGCACCACATCCCAAAAATGGGATCCGGAATGGGATCCTCTAGCAGGGTTCTGTGTCCAGAACAATGCCACCTAAGAGCTGTTCAGGCGTAGCCCTGTGGATATCCAGATTCATAATGAAACAGGTGTGCTGTATCAAGAACTGGAGATAAAGAAGCCTTGGTAATGCAGGAAACAGAATGCAGGAAAAACAGAGGGGGTTTAAAGGGATGACACACAGGCTCTAAACTGCAGGAGTTGACACGCAGGCTCTAAGTGTTGGCCGTGCAGGAATGTGGTGTCTGGTGGAGCCAAGAGCAGGATGGCCTTAGAGGTTGTAAAAACTCTGACAAAGAAAGTAAAACAAAGAACCCACCGTTTTCTGATATTAAGCAGATGTATTTTTGTATCAGGTAGAGATGTGTGACTACATACTTTTAGTTAAGCCAATCACTGTGTTAGCTTTAGCTATTCGGATAGGTAAATAGCCAATAGAATAGTTACACGCTGCCTTCTTTAGAATATCTAAGCCTATATAAGATGAACAAATGCATGTAATAAAGGGAATTAGTTTGTGTCAAACCGTCTCCCCGTCTCCTTCTCACAGCGACATAGCCCCACCCAGCAGCTGCTGCACCTCCACATGACTGGACAGAAGCAAAAGAGTCCCAGTGCACAGCTCTGGCTCCCTCTGCCACTCCGTAACCCAGCAGGCTGCATGCCAGTCACACAGCTGTGATTCTACCCTGACCACAGCTGGACTGTCAGCAGGGCACCACTAGAGAGTATACAAGCAGGGCAGGCTCCAGTGAATTTGGGATCAACAGTTAGGATGGTGTATGTGGGGTTTGGACTGGCAAGGTATGAGCTCAAGTCCTGAGCATAACAGAAAAGAAGGCAGATTTGAATACTGCAGATGAGGTCTTAGAAAGTTTCTTCTCCTTCCTCTAAAAGCTGGCTCTGCATTAAACAGCTCTTCTGAACTGTGCTGGTTTGAACTAACTGGAGGATTTGAACGAGAAAGTAGACTGTAGGCTGAGAAAGGAAAACACTGATGATGCTACTTCACTCATAGCTTTACTGAGAAAGAAAAAAAATGTTTCAGAGTTGTAACCCAAACATAGATAAGACAGAGCTGCTGGAGCTGTTTGAGCTTCTTGAGCTACTCTGGCTGCCACATGTCTCCTCCTTCATAGCTCGATCTGAATAATCTCACTAACTCCTTTCTTTCTTGCTGCTAATCCCCCTGGCTGATCTACTTTAGCTTATCTGCTGCATAAAACAGATGGTGAGATGAGATTGGGAAGGGGAGGGAAGGTGGTAGGGTGGTTAGAAACCACTCTTAGGGATTTTTGATCTCTGGGAGGGCTGTGGTGTTTCTGTATTACCTTTTTATGGTACATATCTGTAAATATCTGTTCTATATTGTAAATATTTGCTTGTATGTTGTGCAAAGCTGTAAATATAAAGCTTCATTTATTAACTTCCAGCCTGAGTCCTAGCCTAGGTTATTGTGTGCAGTTCTGGAGCCCCCAGCACAAGAAGGACGTGGAATTGCTGGAGAGAGTCCAGAGGAGGGCCATGAAGATGATCAGAGGGCTGCAGCACCTCTGCTATGAGGACAGGCTGAGAGAGTTGGGGCTTTTCAGCCTGGAGAAGAGAAGGCTTCAAGGAGACCTTATAGTAACCTTCCAGTATCTGAAGGAAGCCTACAGGAAGGCTGGGGAGGGACTGTTCACAAGGTCTTGTTATGACAGGATGAGGAGTAATGGGTTTAAGCTGGTGGAGGGGAGATTTAAGCAGGACATTAGGAGAAAGCTCTTTACAGTGAGGGTGGTGAGACACTGGAACAGGTTGCCCAGGGAAGTTGTGGGTGCTCCCTCCCTGAAGGTGTTCAAGGCCAAATTGGATGAGGCCTTGAGCGACCTGTTCTAGTGGGAGGTGTCCCTGCCTATGGCACAGGGGGTTTGGAACTGGATGAGCTTTGAAGTCTCTTCCAACCTAAACCATTCTATGATTCTATGATTTCAAAGTGTAGGGGAGTGGGGAACTGCCAAACCACCACAGGAATGATGCGCAATCAAGAGTTAATTGTTAATCCCATCCTGCAGGAGTGCTGCTGTGCAGGTTAACAACAACATTGAGCCTCTGCAGCAAACTTCTAAGGGATGACAAGCAGCAAACTCCAGTTCCAAGTGCAACAGGCTTAAAATAATTTGCACTCCCTACCAGTTGTTACAGAGCTCAGCTCCCTTGCCTTAACAAAAGAAAGCAGAGGATTCCTCTGCCGAAACCAAATCTCTGGTAGAGATTCCCTCTAGAGGGAGCTTCGGGATCACCTACCATCCAAGATCCCCAACTAGCTGTCCTCCTGACATCCAAGAGGACAACAGGAATGCTAACTATTTGCCAACACTTGTACAGCTTGTCCAGATTTCCCCAGTGTTTCCAAACACCAAAGTCCCCAAAAGCATTAAGTATTTTGCTGACTTAATGCCTGAAACGAAACACTTGAACTTCTCTGGGACTGCAATAAATGCTCAGTGCTTGGCCCACGTAGCACCCTGGACTTGGGAAGACTCCATGGACAAACCCAGAGCATAAAACTCTCTGTTGCACAGCCCAGTGAAATACAGAGCTATATACACTGCTTGAGACTACTTTATCTACTCTTTGTCCACATACACATAATAAACAGGCCTTGAGTGACCTGTTCTAGTGGGAGGTGTCCCTGCCTATGGCAGAGGGTTGGAACTGGAAGAGCTTTGAGGTAATTTCCAACTTAAACCATTCTGATACCTCAAAAGCCTCAGTGGAAGGGCTTGGCTGCAGTCTAGCCCATCTTGCTCAATTGCCCTGTTGGTGGAGGCAACCTCTTTGAGGTCCCTTCCAACCTAAACCACTGTATGATCACAGATTATTACTGGGAGAGCAGAGAAATCATAGAATGGTAGGAATTGGGATCGCTGCAGATCATTGAGCCTAATCCCCCTATTAAAGCAGGACTACCTAGGGCAGATCATGCAGGAATGCATCCAGATGGGTTTTGAAAATCACCCCAGATGACTCCACAACCTCTCTGGGCAGCCTGTTCCAGGGCTCCAGCACACTCACAGTAAAGTTTTCCCTCATGCTGAGGTGGAACTTCCTCTTTGTGCCTGTTACCCCTTGTCTGTTTTTACAGGACACCACTGAAAGGAGGCTGCCTCCTCCTTCTTGACACCCACTCTTCAGAGATTTGCAAACATTAATAAGACCCCCTCACAGTCTTCTCTTTTGCAGATGGAAACGTAAAATGTGTAGGAGTAAATGAAAATGGTGTTATGAGTGAACAAAATCAATGCCTAGGGAGGCAAATTCAGGGTTTTACAGACCACAGCAGTCACTTTGGGTGCTGTTTGATAGCCTTTGCTGCTGCCAGAAAGTTGGGGCATTTGGATACCTTGAGGTATACCTGAGGCCTTGAGCGACCTGTTCTAGTGGGAGGTGTCCCAGCCTGTGGCAGGGGGTTGGAACTGGATGATCTTTGAGGTCCCTTCCAACCCAAGCCATTCTATGATACCTCAAAAGCCTCAGTGGAAGGGCTCGGTTCAGTCAGCCCATCTTGCTCAGTTACCCTTTGGGTGGAGGCAACTCAGCATCTGGCACAGGATTCCCTGACAACCTCAGAGCCCAGTGCACTGAACACAGCCAGACAATTCCATTTCAAATACTGTGTGCCCTCTCCTTCTCTCAGAATACAGCAATCTAATAGCAGCCTTCCAGTACCTAAAGGAGCCTACAAGACAAGCCAGGAAGAGACTTTCTATAAGGGCTTGTAGTAACAGGATGGTAGGGAATGGATTGAAGCTTAGGGAGGGTAGATTTAAATTGGAGATTAGGAAGAAATTTCTTACAGTGAGTGTGGTGAGACACTTGCCCAGGGAGGCTGTGGCTGCTCCCTCCCTGGAGGTGTTCAAGGCCAGGCTGGATGAGACCTTGAGCAACCTGTTCTAGTGGGAGGTGTCCCTGCCTATGGCACAGGGGGGTTGGAACTGGATGATCTCTGAGGTCCCTTCCAACCTAAACCGTTCTATGATACCTCAAAAGCCTCAGTGGAAGGGCTTGGTTCAGTCAGCCCATCTTGCTCAGTTACCCTTTGGGTGGAGGCAACTCAGCATCTGGCACAGGATTCCCTGACAACCTCAGAGCCCAGTGCACTGAACACAGCCAGACAATTCCATTTCAAATACTGTGTGCCCTCTCCTCCTCTCAGAATACAGCAATCTAATAGCAGCCTTCCAGCACCTAAAGGAGCCTACAAGACAAGCCAGGAAGAGACTTTCTATAAGGGCTTGTAGTAACAGGATGGTAGGGAATGGACTGAAGCTTAAGGAGGGTAGACTTAAACTGGAGATTAGGAAGAAATTTCTTACAGTGAGTGTGGTGAGACACTGGCACAGGTTGCCCATGGAGGCTGTGGCTGCTCCCTCCCTGGAAGTGTTCCAAGGCCAGGCTGGATGAGGCTTTGAGCAGCCTGAGCTAGCAGGCAGTGTCCCTGCTGTGCTGGCTTGAACTAACTGAAGGATCTTAATGAGAATTCAGACTATAGGCTGAGAAAGGAAAACAAAATTTGATTCTACTCCACTCAAAGCTTTACTGAGATGGTATATAAGTTAGAACCCAAATAAAGCTAAGACAGGGCGGTTTGAGCCATGCTGGCTGCTGCATCTCTCTCCCTTCTTAGCTGGATCTGTGTAACTTCACTAAACAGTTTCCTCTACTAACCCCCCTGGCTAATCTACCTCGCTTACCTGGCACATAGAACAGGCAGTGGGATAAGATTGGGAAGTGAGGGGGAAGGTGGTAGGGTGGTTGGAAAGCCCTCTTGGGGACTCTGATCTCTGGGAGGGCTGTGGTGTTTCTGCATTACTTTTTCACTGTATATATCCGTAAATATCTGTAATATATTGTAAATATCTGCTTGTACATTGTGCAAAGCTGCAATATAAACCTTCATTGCTTAACTTCCAGCCGGCTGAGTTTAGCCTGGACAATTTTAGAGTGTGGGGAGGGTGGGGAACTCCCAAACCATCACACTTGCCCATGGTGGGGGGGCTGGAACTAGATGATCTTTAATGTCCCATCCAACCCATTCCATGAGCGTAACACTGCATTTTCCTAACACAGAGGTGATCTGAATTTCTCTGATGAAGGCTCTGTCTCAGCACACAGCCCACTGACACACCCTGCTGAGTCCTTCCTTTCCTGTGGTAGCATTTGTTTCTGCAGTCCCCTACCCCAGGCCCAGTTAAGGGTCACACAGAGAAGTAGCAAAGAGCACCTAGAAGTGAGCAGTATTATTTTCCTTCCCTGAAGCATTCAAGGAACAAGTCTGCCTCTCTGGTTAAAGAACAAAGAAATGGCATCCATTTTATTCAGATGACTTCATCTGTACTTTAGCCTGTGGCTTGATTATTCCAGGATGAAACTGGCCTTGGAAAAACACACAGGATGCCAGCATCGGTCTGAGGTCACATCCAATCCTGTGATGGACATAGCTGACACCACAGACTCCAGTGCAACCGAAGCTCTCTGCAGGGTACATGCAAAGCTGCTTGGAAGAACAAGAAATCCTTACCTGAGGCCACACCACTGCATGGAAAACTGCATCAATCTCTTCCACACTAAAGCTGTAGGTCTCATAGTCAGTAAAAAACTCCACCACGAGCTTGAGCCCAAGACGTCTCAAATTTTTCAGTGGATTAATCAACCTAGGCTGGACCTGTGAAACAAACAAACAGAAAACAACAGCCCCAAGAGTTAAGACCTTGCAGAACAACCAGTAACTATTTGATCTGAAATTAAATACAGCAGTTCACTGACCACAGGTGCAACCTTTGCTGGAACTATCACAATGTTCTTCTGTGTGTTTCTCCTGTAACCTGATCACAGAAGCAATCTGCCTCTCACAGCTGACCTCAATTTTTCTAAGAGGTGCCTGTTTCTACACTGAGTCAGTTGAGCAGAACTCCAGAGCTCATGCAAATCCACCCTGAGAGGTCAGAAGCAGCTTCTGCCCTTTGTGGACAAAATGCTACAGCAGAGTTATAAATCCTGACACCTAAATAATTCTGTTTTACACAGGAAAGAAGTCAAATCAGCTCCTGAAAGCTAACTTCTGACTTTGCACACCGAGATCTACTAGGATGAAAAGAAATCAACAGACATGGAGAAGGGGGAGGAATAGAAAGGGAAGAATGTGAATCACCTCCTCCAACAGCACAGGCGGAAATACTCCATTTGGATACAGGAGGATGCTGTCTGTATAGAATCACAGAATAGTTTAGGTTGGAAGGGACCTCAAAG
>VWZI01012357.1:60917-86303 GCA_013396835.1 Psilopogon haemacephalus | reverse complement strand
ATTACAAGACCTTGTGAACAGTCCCTCCCCAGCCCTCCTATAGGCCCCCTTCAGATACTGGAAGGCTACTATAAGGTCTCCTGGAAGCCTTCTCTTCCCCAGGCTGAAGAGTCCCAACTCCCTCAGCCTGTCCTCATAGCAGAGGTGCTCCAGCCCTCTCATCATTTTTGTGTCCCTCCTCTGGACTCTCTCCAGCAGTTCCATGTCCTTCCTGTGCTGGGGGCTCCAGAACTGCACACAGTACTCCAGGTGGGGCCTGATGAGAGCAGAGTAAACGGGGAGAATCCCCTCCCTTGCCCTGCTGGCCACAGCTGCTCCTGCTGCAGCCCATCACACAGTTGCTGTCTGGGCTGCACTCACTCTGCAGCCTCATGTTGAGCTTTTCATCACCCCAGACCCTCAGGTCCTTTTCCTCAGGGCTGCTCTCAGCCATTTGACACCCATCCTGAAGTTGTGCTTGGGATTGCTCTGACCCAGGTGCAGGACCTTACACTTGGCCTTGTTGAATTTCAGGAGGTTGTCCTGGGCCCACCTCTCCAGGTCCCTCTGGATGGCATCCATTTAGCTATTCTGTTCCACAGCCATTCTTGGGAAAACAGGTAAGAAAATCTGCCACACAACTCATGATGAAATTATTCATGCACCGCTGCATTCTGACTCTTCTCCCTGAGAAGAGTCCTGACCTGAGTAACCTAAATTATTTCCATATTGTGCAATGCAGCTCCCAGCACCAATAGATGAAGTAGCTTCACAGTGAAGAGGGACAGAACTCCAATCTCAGAAACAACAGAGACATGTCAGAGCAAATAAAGGCTGCTGTCCAAGACTGCAGCTATGGTTTTGGGTTCCTCAGAGTCTTTAGCATGTACAGTGATCTACTACACAGAATAATATATCTTATTTCACAAAGCAGCTTTGGTGTCAAAGCCTCACTGAAAGACATTTTTTTTGTACCTGTGGACTTCTGAAGACACTACCCTTTACCATGCAACACATTTCTACACTCATCACAGGTATAAAGACAAAGAGGAGATAGTGAGAAAGGATCAAAGTGTGTTCTTGCCCGGGAGTGAAGGTGACAGAGCACTGGAACAGGCTACTCAGAGAAGTTGTGGAGTCTCCGTCTCTGGAGACATTCAAAACGTGCCTGCATGCATTCCTGTGTGACCTACTCTAGGTGACTCTGCTCTGTCAGAGGGGTTGGACTAGATGATCTTTTGAGGTCCCTTCCCACCCCTAACATTCTGTGACTCCCAAGCTGTGCTGAATGTGAACTAATGATGTCAATCATCTTCCAATCAGCCAAGATGCTTCTCAAAGGACCAAAGAAAGCACAAACCAGGCTGCTACTGCTAATGGTGACCCTCAACAGAAATAATTTTGGGTCTCCCACTGCTCAATCACCATATGAGAAGTCCTCTAAGAGCATAAAGAAACTCAATACTGAACAGAACCAGTAGGAAATGGTAAATGAATAACTTGGCTTTAAACGGTCAAAGTTGGTGTTTAACTCTCCAGGCAGTATCAACCTGCAATAAATTACTTTGAAACTTTAAGAATGTCCTCTAACCATTAGCCAAGATAAATAGATTTCTCACACTCTTCCATGAGCTTTTAACATCTCATGGGCTAATGAAGTGCTAAATTAAGTCCAGACAAATGACAGACTGTCACTTGGCATGTAACACAGCCATGACAGCCTTATCCTAGTAACCCCAGCCCAGCAATGAATGAGGCAGCTTTTAAAACCCCTTTCCCTGTTTAAAACATGGATTGCATGTGCCTGAGTATGGGATGCTGCTGTCCTACAATTTGCTCATCCCCTTCATACATAAATTTACAAGGTTCTGTGCAGCCTTCAGGCAGGCAGACAACCTTGGATGCTGCCTGACTGCAAGGGCTTGCTTCCTTTGATGGACTACTTTCAAGGCAACTTCTAACCTCAAATGCTCACAGATGGGTCTTGGCCAAAATACTCATGCAGGGTGACTAAACTTTCATTACCCAACACCACTTCCTCAGTCTATCAATCATGTATTTGCTTTCAACACACCACTTACTCAGTCTGCCACCTCAAAACTTCTTTCAGCACTGCAGTGATGATGATGTCTACAGTTTGCTTGTTTCACACCTAATAGATGAACAGGTACTGCAGTGATGATGATGATGTCTGTGCAGTTTGCTTGTTTCACACCTAATATATGAGCAGGCACTGCAGTGATGATGATGACTGTAGTTTGCTTGTTTCACACTTAATACATGCAGTGATGATGATGATGATGACTGTGCAGTTTGCTTGTTTCACACCTAATAGATGAGCAGGCACTGCAGTGATGATGATGATGTCTGTGCAGTTTGCTTGTTTCACACCTAATAGATAAACAGGCACTATAGTGATGATAATGATGTCTGTGCTGTTTGCTTGTTTCACACCTAATATATGAGCAGGCACTGCAGTGATGATGATGACTGTAGTTTGCTTGTTTCACACTTAATACATGCAGTGATGATGATGATGATGACTGTGCAGTTTGCTTGTTTCACACCTAATAGATGAGCAGGCACTGCAGTGATGATGATGACTGTGCAGTTTGCTTGTTTCACACCTAATATACAAGCAGGCACTGCAGTGATGATGATGATGATGATGATGATGACTGTGAAGTTTGCTTGTTTCACACCTAATATATGAGCAGGCACTGCAGTGATGTCTGTGCAGTTTGCTTTCACATCTAATCTATGAACAGGCACTGCAGTAATGATGATGAGGATGTCTGTGCAGTTGGCTTGTTTCACACCTAAAAGATGAGCAGGCACTGCAGTGATGATGACTGCAGTTTGCTTGTTTCACACTTAATACATGCAGTGATGATGATGATGATCTCTGTGCAGTTTGCTTGTTTCACACCTAATACATGCAGTGATGATGATAATGACTGTGCAGTTTGCTTGTTTCACACCTAATACATGCAATGATGATGATCTCTGTGCAGTTTGCTTGCTTCACACCTAATACATGCAGTGATGATGATGATGACTGTGCAGTTTGCTTGCTTCACACCTAATAGATGAACAGGCACTGCAGTGCAGATGATGATGTCTGTGCAGCTGGCTTGTTTTCACACCAAATATATGAGCAGGCTTTGCACTGAACCGAACTTGAGCTTTCCTTCTCCTGTTTGGATTGAAGCCTGGCAAAGGCACTGGTTTCAGACCGACAGAAAAGCCTGTCATAGCTTCCAAACACCTAGCAACAGCCCCTCCCTGAGCCAGCTGGGTTTGAGCTCAGGGATCTCTGCACTGCTCCTGGACACAGGGCAGCAGTAATCCATCACAGCCCATCTTTAGGTGCAGCCAATCTTTAACAGAACGTTTACCTTACCTGACCCTCTCTGCACATACAGCCACTGCACAGCAAGGGGAAAAAACACTTGCAGTACTCTGCAGATACCTGGCTGAGACCCAAATTGTAACACTGGATTAGCATGACTACTGACACCGAGCTGAACATGCTTCATGCTGATTGTGCTAAAGCCTGGCTGGTAGCCACACACTCCCTGTGTCTCATGACAGCAGACAACCACTGCAGATAATCACTGTGATGATCTACAATGCTGAGCTCCTCTGGGGTCTAGCACCACAACAAAACACCTACAGAGACTGGTTTGCACTTAAGTCCCCAGGCAAGGAAATGTACATCCCCTCCTTCCCTTGATCAACTGCTTTATTCTTGCAGCCAAGAAACTGCATCTTTAGGGCTAATTTCAACTTCCAGCCACAAGATCTTTTTATCATCTTACTGAAAAAAAAAACCATTTAGCTCTCCTTCATGCCCATCTCTACATAGTGCTGGCAGGTGGCAATGCAGAGAGATCACCTCCAACTCCCTTTTCAGTAACTCAGATGAAAAAAAAAATCTGCCTGCACTGCCTGAGCCCTGTAGCACTTTCAGGCAAATATCATTTGCCTCTATCAGGCAATGACAGGACTCGGGGGAATGGAGCCAAGCTGGAGATGGGGAGATTCAGAGTGGACATGAGGAGGAAGTTCTTCACCATGAGAGTAGTGAGGCCCTGGAATGGGTTGCCCAGGAAGGTGGTCAGGGCCACATCTCTGAAGGTGTTTGCAGCCAGGCTGGATGAGGCTGTGGCCAGCCTGCTCTAGGGTAAGGTGTTTGGGGCCACGGCAGGGGGGTTGGAAGTAGATGATCCTTGTGGTCTCTTCCAAGCCTGACTGATTCTATGACTTTCATGAATCACAGAATGGTAAGGGTTGGATGTAACCTCTGAAGACAGAACCACAGAAACACAGATCAAGTCCAACCTCCTGCTTGCCAGAGCAGGATCACCTAAAGCAGATCACATAGAAACACATCCAGGCAGGTCTTGAAAGGCTCCAGAGATCCTCTCTGGGCAGCCTGTTTCAGTGCTCTGCCACTGAAATTCCCTCTTATGGAACTTCCTATGTTGAAGTTTATGCCCTGTCACTGGAGACTGCTGAGAAGTGTCTGGCCTCATCTTCCTGACACCCACCCCTTAGCTATTTGTAAGCATTAGTAAGATCCACCCTCAGCCTCCTCTTCTCCAAGCTAAACACCCCCAACTCTCTCAGCCTTTTCCTCATATGACAGATACTGCAGACCCCTAAAATAACATTTTGACATTTAATTACTGTTTCACTCCATGCTGCCATTAAACTTCTCTTTAACTGAACCACTGAAGGTGTGTGCACATGTGCAAGCTAAGGAGGGAGGGAGGAAAGGAATTCAGTTTACCTTGAGTGACCTGTTCTAGTGGGAGGTGTCCCTGCCTATGGCAGAGGGTTGGAACTGGATGATTTTTGAGGTCCCTTGCAATCTAAATCATTCTATGATTCTATGATTCTGTGTTTGTTTTGTACCTTCTCTCTTTGCTGAAGGATGCAGGATACCACAGCTGTCATGCAGAGCAGAATCTGTAGAATTTCAGGCAGGTACTGATGGATCAAATGTCCCATGTTTTTCAACACAACTTCAAGACCATTGAAGAGGCTATGCTGACGCCCAAGAGGCAAGACTTTGGCTAAATCCAGCTCTGACATACTTCGAAGCACTGCGCTCTGACAAGGTCCTGCAATAGCCAAAGGATCAGTGATTAATCTAGAGAAGCATCAGGAAGATATCCAGCACCAAAAAGAATTTTCAATGAGAAGTGGTGCAATCTGGCCCTAAATTACAGATTTGCTGAGAGGACAAGTCTGAGCCTCTGTGACTCAGCCATATCCCACCGCTACAGCATCAGAGAACACTTTACAGCCTCTGTTTATTGCCATCATAAGCAGGCTAGCCTACACTGCCAGTAACTGCTCATTCCTAGCCTGCTCACTTGCACAATTCTTCTGATCTTGAACCTGTAAAACAGAGCAATCATGCTTTGTAAGAACAAAGCAGCTTGAGGGAATCCCAGCCCTCATCAAAAGTTTACTTTCATCCTTTCATCGTTCCAAGGCACTGCTAGAGACCTCTGAAGCATATAACGGTGCTAAGCCTACTCATCCTCCCACATGATTCTAGGATCTCTACAGGTCAGGAATTACCCTACCTCCAGATTCAACTGCCTGTACCTACCATTACTGAACTGCTTCACAGCTTCAAAGAGCAGATCCAAGAACATCCTTATCTCTTCTGGCAACGAGCCGGCCAGGAACCGCAGAACGATTGACATGCGAGTGCCCGCTGAAGACTTGCCCTGGGTTTTGGTCCCTGTTTTGTTTCTCATTCTGCCATAGAGAATTCTTCAAGAGCCAAAAAGAGGTTGTGTTAGCTTTCAGTAAACCAACTGTGCTGCTTTGAACTAATGGGAGGATTTGAATGAGAAATTAAGACTAGAGGCTGAGAAAGGAAAACACTGATGATGCTACTTCACTCACTGAAAAAGAAAAAAAAATGTTCAAGAACTGTAACTCAAACAGAGATAAGACAGAGCTGCTAGGGCTACTCTGTCTCTCCCTTCCTCCTTAACTGGATCTGAGTAATTTCACTAACTTCTTTCCTGCTGCTAATCCCCCTGGCCAATCTATCTGGTGCCTAAGACAGATAAGTCTTGAGATAAGATTGAGAAGGGGGGAAGGTGGTAGGGTGGTTGGAAACCCCCCCCCCCACCGGGGACTCTGATCTCTGAGAGGGGTGTGGTGTTTCTGTATTACTCATTTTCACTGCATATATCTGTAAATATCTGTTACATGTTGTAAATACCTGCTTGCATATTGTGCAAAGCTGCAAATATAAAGCTTCATTCCTTAACTTCCAGCCCTCTGAGTCTAGCCTGGGTTATTTCAAAGAGTGGGAGGGCAGGGAACTGCCGAACCACCACACCCTCTGTTTCTTATTCTGCAGGAGGAACTCCCCATTTAAAAATATTCTTTAGTGAGAATAAGCCAAGTGGAGACCCCAGGAAGGGAAGCTTCCACTGAATTGCCCACAAACATCCAGTGAAAGATCAGCTTCTGCTGCTACAAGGGAAGCTTTGCTGGTGGCTGTAGGTATAAAAGTTACCTGCACCGTAATTTGCATCACTGTATCTTAAAGATAAATAAGTGGCAATGCTCAGTGAACTGAAGTGTTCACACAGTTCCCTTTAAGTCTTAGCAAAACAATGGTTACCAGAAGGATGTTCGGAAAGAAATGTGTTTAGAAAGAGAAATGTGCTAATAAAGAAACCATAGAGAACATCAAAGTCATCAAACTATGCCTTTAACCACTGGTTTGCCTCAATTGTTTAAAATGAGAAGCAGCAACATTGCATCTCTGCTCACTGGCACTTTTGACATGAGACTTTCAAACCCACACTGCATGACAAACCTCATAAGCACAGGGATGAGATCTGGTCGATGCTCCATTTTTACTACTGCAGTCTCCTCAGAAATACTGAAGTGGACTATTTCTTCTTTGAAACTCTTGTCCTCCAGCAGCCTCTGCAAGTTCTCCCTGAGAGCAATAAATACTATGAGAGCAGGTAGGGGTTACAAAAGTAAAGAGCCACACAGATTCTGTGAATCCTGTTCCCTCCCCTAAGGAGCTCCTTTCAGCTGTCACTAAGGCCTTTTCTTCAGCAGCACTAGATGGGCTTAGCTTTTGATGAGAAAAAGAGCAGGCAGAGGTTACAAAAATAGAGACACACACATATATGCATCTCTATCTGTAATTACCTTCCTATCTAACCTATGCTGCATATAAAATATTAAAGTACTACGTTGTCACCCTGTTATTTAAAAAAAAAAAAAAATTAATCCCCCAAGTTCAACTGATAATGTAGGAAAGCACCCCCTGGGCAAATTATGAAGAGATGATTCAACAAGTTGAACTGATAATGTAGGAAAGCACCTCCTGGGCAAATTATGAAGAGATGATTCAACTACAAACTGCAGTTTTATGCTGGTGGTTATAAATCACCTCTCTGAAAACAACGCAACTACCAAGCACACAGTATCCTGGGATGGAATGGGAATGTCGCCTTCTTCCCCACAAACACTAAAGATACACTTAACCATCCTCAAAACCTTATTTCCTGGTTTAGATAGGGAATATGCAACTGGCTAAAATTAAAATTTACACATATCTCTTCAACTGAAGGGCTGGGGAGGGACTATTCACAAGGTCTTGTAATGACAGGATGAGGGGGAATGGGTTTAAACTGTCAAAGGGGAGATTTAAATGGGATGTTAGGAGGAAGTTTCTCCCAATGAGGGTGGTGAGACATGGGCACAGGTTGTCCAGGGAGGTTGTGGCTGCTCCATCCCTGCAGATTAAGCATCTCTTTGGTGTGATGTGGAAAATGTAAGCTGAAAGTTTTTACTTTCAAGGCAAGGTGTTCAAGGCCAGGTTGGATGAGGCCTTGAGCGACCTGCTCTAGTGGGAGGTGTCCCTGCCTATGTTAGGGGGTTGGAACTGGAAGAGCTTTGAAGTGCTTTCTAACCTAAACCATTCTATGATTCTATGAACAGGTACAGGATAGGCTCTTGAAGGCAACTGGCCCCAAACAAGGCTTCTGATTGACAGCAGGCTCATTCACAACAGCTAAAAGGCTATAAAAGCTTTTACCTGTATGGCAGTAGGTGAGGGTGCTTGTATGTCATTATGCAGTCAAGAGCTATTCTCTGTACATTCTGGTCTTGATGGGACAGTAACTGTAAATGACAAAGGAGAGAAAATTAATCCCTAGCTAAAAGACAGAAGTGCTTACTGAAAATGGTGAAACAAGCCTGCCTATGGCGGGGGGTTGGATGTGGATGATCTTTAAGGTCTCTTCCAACCTAAACCATTCTATGATTCTATAACCCCAAAGGCTCCAAGGTCAAGCAGGTTTAGACTAACTTCCAAGAGAAATTCTGCCTTGCCAGTATAGAGCCATTATAAGAAGGCCACCAATTGCTGAAGCAGGTCCAAAGGAGGGCCACAAAGATGATCAGAGCACCTCTCCTGCAGGGACAGGCTGAGAGAGTTGGGGCTGCTCAGAGAGAGCATCAAATTGCTGGAGCAGGTCCAAAAGGGGGCCACAAAGATGATCAGAGGGCTGGAGCACCTCTTCTGTGGGGACAGGCTGAGAGAGTTGGGGCTGCTCAGAGAGAGCATCATATTGCTGGAGCAGGTCCAAAGGAGGGCCACAAAGATATCAGAGGGCTGGAGCACCTCTCCTGCAGGGACAGGCTGAGAGAGTTGGGGCAAGCTATAAAGTCTCTGGGGAGACTTTATAGTTTGCTTCGCTGCCTTCTCAAGGACAGCTCCTTTTTCAGCTATCATGGCCTGGTTCAGAAAAGGACAGGCTTCTGTAGTCTCAGACACTTCATTCAAATAAGAGAGAGTTCATTTACTAGCAGCAGTGCTGCAAGCCAGCCCACAGCATCACCTGGGTATACAACGCGTTCAGCTTCGGCTCCAGGTAGAGCGCGCGGGGGTTGGAGAATTTAGAGAACACTTGCAAATGGGCTATCAGCTGCCTGAAAAACAAGACAAAACAAAACCATTTCTTTTTTTTTTTAAATGACCAGGAGAAACAATCCTGCACTGTCATAAATAAACTGGGAACATTTACTGAAACCAATTAACAAGAAAGAAAAAAACCCCAAACATCCAAAAAAGCAACACGAGATGATCTCAGGTCTGACAGGTTCCATTGCAGAGACACAGCTAAGAACAAGTTTGTGGATGCCACCAAGCTGTGTGGCACAGTTGACTTACTGGAGGGCAGGGATCCAGCCAGAGGGACCTTGACAGCATGGAGAGGTGGGCCCAGGCCAACCTCATGACACTCAACAAGGCCAAGTGTAAGGTCCTGCACCTGGGTCAGTGCAATCCCAAGCACAAATCCAGGCTGGGTGGTGAATGGCTGAGAGCAGCTCTGAGGAAAAGGACCTGGGGGTCTGGGGTGATGAAAAGCTCAACATGAGCCTGTAGTGTGAGTGCAGCCCAGACAGCAACTGTGTGCTGGGCTGCAGCAAGAGCAGCTGTGGCCAGCAGGGCAAGGGAGGGGATTCTGCCCCTTTACTCTGCTCTCCTCAGGCTCCACCTGGAGTACTGTGTGCAGTTCTGGAGCCCCCAACACAAGAAGGACATGGAACTGTTGGAGCCAGTCCAAAGGAGGCCACAAAGATGCTCAGAGGGCTGCAGCAGCTCTGCTATGAGGACAGGCTATGAAAGTTGGGGCTCTGCAGCCTGGAGAAGAGAAGACTTTGAGGAGACCTTATAGTAACCTTCCAGTATCTGAAGGGGCCCTACAGGAGGGCTGTGGAGGGACTATTGACAAGGTCTTGTGATGACAGGATGAGGGGTAAAGAGGTTAAACTGGCAGAGGGGAGATTTAAACAGGATGTTAGGAGGAAGTTCTTCACAGTGTTGTTGGTGAGACACTGGTACAGGTTGCCACAACCAGGGAGGTTGTGGTTGCTCCCTCCCTGGAGGTGTTCAAGGCCAGGTTGGATGAGGCCTTGAGTGACCTGTTCTAGTGGGAGGTGTCCCTGCCTACGGCACAGCGGGGTTGGAACTGGATGAGCTTTGAGGTCTCTTCCAACCTAAACCATTCTGTGATTCTATGAATCCTGTTCCCTCCTCTAAGGAGCTCCCTAAGGAGCTGTAAGTAAGGCCTTTTCTTCATTAGCATTAGGTGGGACTTATCTTTTGATGAGAAAAAGAGCAGGCAGAGGTTACAAAAATAGAGAGGCACACATATATGCATCTCTATCTGTAATTACCTTCCTATCTAACCTATGTTGCAAATAAAACATTCAAGTACTGTGCTGCCACCCTGTTATTACAAAAATATTTTTAAATCCACCAAGTTGAACTAATTACACAGGAAAGCAACTCCTGGACAAACTATGCAGAGATGATTAAACCACAAACTGCAGCAGTCAGGATACAGCTTAGTTCTCTCTGTCAGTCCAGTTTGGAACACCACACAGGTGATCTGAACCCTTTGTTTATTCACTTGACCCTAACTGGTGCCCGTTTAGCTCCCATTGACATGAAGGCTTGCATTCAGCCACAGACTGTGGTGGGCTGAAAGCATAGATGGGGCTCAATTCCTCAGCTGTTTCACCCCATAACTGCCCCACACACTTTGTGGGAGGAGAGAGAGGTGATCAGGACAAGAAATGTGTGGCATCTCCTCTACCATGCTATCTGTGTCCTCTCCTTCAGCTGCTCCCCCTCCTGACTGAACTCTCCAGACACTCAGCTGGGCCACCCTCCTCCACGGCTACCAAAGGATGAGTATGATGACTTCCAGCAACTCCAGGTTGAGCCTGGGGCAGGCATGGATCCTCACTGACCTCAACTAGACTTCATGGGCTGCGGAGTGTAGCTCAGTGAGGGCTCTGCTATCTTGGGCATAGGCCTGACTGCACGAACTGTCAAGGACAATGACAAAAGGAGGTCACTCCAGAACTCATTAACGTCTCTGGTAAACCTTTTATGACTTTGTTACTGCTTCCAGGAGCCAACGTTTCCACTGGAATATGTGGACATATGGAAAGGACACTGGAACAGGTTGCCCAAGGAGGCTGTGGCTGCTCCCTCCCTGGAGGTGTTCAAGGCCAGGCTGGATGAGGTCTTGAGTGACCTGTTCTAGTGGGAGGTGTCCCTGCCTATGGCACAGGGGGGTTGGAACTGGATGATCTTTGAGGTCTCTTCCAACCTAAACCATTCTATGATTCTATGACATCCTGAGATGGAGGTTGGAAAAAAACCAAACATTTAAAAAATTGTTGGACTGTCACTGTGTTCTAACTGCTGATAATTCACAGACACAAGCCAGAATCTTGGAAAGAAGATGTTCAGAGGGCTGGAGCACCTCTGCTATGAGGACAGAGTTGGGGCTCTGCAGCCTGGAGAAGAGCGGGCTTAGAGGAGACCATGGTTTGAAGACATCAATGAACATGCACAAAGGAGTCACAAAATGACACAATGGTAGGGGTTTAAAGAGAACTCAAAAGCTGATCCAGTCCAACCCTGCTGCCAGAGCAGGATCACCTGTACCAGATTACACAGGAATGCATCCAGGTGAGTTTTCAGTATCTCCAGAGAGGGAGAGTCCACAACTTCCCTGGACAGCCGCTTCCAGTGTTCTGTCACCCTCACAGGGAAAAAAATTCCTCCTCATGCTTAAATGAAACTTCCTATACCTCAGGAAGTAGACCTGGACCAAGATTTTTAACAGATAGGCAGTTACAGAATCCCAGTACAAAAGCAGCTAAAAGAAGAGTCTCATGGTTCAGTGTGTTTGGTAATGACCATGGTTTGGAAACATCAATGAATACACACAAAGAAGTCACAAAATGACACAATGGTAGGGGTTGGAAGAGACCTCAAAAGATCATCCAGTCCAACCCTGCTACCAGAGTAGGTCACAGAGGAATGCACCCAGGCAGGTTTTAATGTCTCCAGTGGCTCAACAATCTCTCTGGGCAGCCTGCTCCAGGGCTCTGTTACCCTCATGTGAAGAAGTTTTTTTCCTTATGTTTATGTGGAACCTGGTCTGCTCCACCTTGCACCCTGTGCCCCTTGTCCTGTCACTGGACATCTCTGAGCAGAGCCTGGCTCCATCTTCCAGTCACTCACCCTTCACATCTTTATCAACATACAATCATAGAATCACAGAATCAGTCAGGGTTGGAAGGGACCACAAGGATCATCTAGTTCCAGCCCCCTGCCATGCCCAGGGACACCCTACCCTAGATCAGGCTGCCCACAGCCTCATCCAGCCTGGCTGCAAACATCTCCAGGGTTGTGGCCTCAACCTCTTCCCTCCACAACCTATAGCAGCGTCTCACTACTCTCATGCTGAAGAACTACCTCCTCACATCCAGTCTGAATCTCCCCACCTACAGCTTTGCTCCATTCTCCCTAGTCCTGTCACTACCTCATAGCCCAAAAGTCCCTCCACAGCTTTTCTGTAGGCCCTCTTCTGATACTGGAAGGCCACAGTATGGTCACCTGGGAACCTCCTCTTTTCCAGACTGAACAGTCCCAACTCTTTCAGTCTGTCCTCATAGCAGAGGTGCTGCAGCCCTCTCAGCATCCTTGTGGCCCTTTTCTCTGGACACACTCCAGCATCTCCACATCCCTCTTGTAATAGGGGCTCCAAAGCTAGATGCAGTACTCCAGGTGGGGTCTCATCAGGGCAGAGTAGAGGGGGAGAATCACCTCCCTCGACCTGCTGGCCACACTTCTCTTGCTGCAGCCCAGGATCTGGTTGGCTTTCTGGGCTGCAAGTGCACACTGCTGCCTCATGTTGAGCTTCTCATCCACCAGCACCCCCAGGTCCCTCTCCTCAGGGCTGCTCTCCAGCCAGTCACTGCTCAGCCTGCATTTGTATTTGGGATTGCCTTGACCCAGATGCAGGACCCTGCACTTGGCCTTGTTGAATCTCATGAGGTTGGCTTGTGCCCACATGAATGAGGTCACCTCTCAGTCTCCTCTTCTCCAAGCTAAAGAGCTCCAGCTCCCTCAGCCTTTCCTCAGCTAGCAGATGTTCACCTTAAGTCAGCTGAATGTAGGTACAATGGCCTCCAAATCTTTCAGGATGCCTTCAGATTAATTGTGACTTAAAGTAACACAAACCACAGACAGTCAGCAGATGGCAAGATACTTATAAAGCCTGGGCAGCACCTTTGGATATTTATTACTGCGCAGGCAAGTTTCTGACTCTAAAGTGCTTATAATCCACTGAAAAATTAAGTGCAAGCAGAGGAAGAAAAAGTATTTATATTTATAAAAACATAGCTTTTATCTCAACCTGAGCAGCTGAATCTGCCTTTCTGTGAAAACACTAACAAAGGAAACCCAAAAATACTTACTTAGCAGCAGCCCTTCTTGTTTTTCTTTTTGGTAGTCCTAGAGTGATTGGCTCCCCTTCTTCCTTTCCTTCTTCCTCCTCCTCCTCTTCCATAGCAACATCGTTCACCTCTTCACCAGGTACTTCTTTTGCCGCTACTGTACGAGTTTTCTTTCTGAGATCCTGAGATGGAGCCACTAATGAATCTGCTGGGTAATACTCATTTCTGTGTTTAAGAAAAGGCAAAAAGGAAGGAAATGAAGCAGCGTGGCCTTTAGCAAGGTGTCAGGGCAAAACCAACACAAAAAGCTCCACAATCCACCATTCTCACTATTAATGGCACCATGTCTTGGGACACTACATGGCTTCAAACTCCAAAGAAGTGGATTTCATGTGCTGCTTTGCCTGCAAGTGCAAGGCAGTGACCAAGCACACTGGAGATGCCAGGTGAAGAGGAGAAGAAATCACACAAATTACTAGAGCTCTCTTAAGGGGTTATGTGGAGGGCACCAGGGTTGTGTACGCTCAAGTGGGCAGTGTGAGAACAAGTGAGGAAAAGAACCTACTAAAGGATGGTTCCATTTTTCCAGGAGGAGCAAAACATAGGTTTTCTAGTCACAGAAAAGGAGTATCAGAAACCTTCCCCTGCCAAGAGATCATAACCACCCTGTGTGCATCAGACTGTGTACTTGCATGCCAGCACACTACTACTTTTCCTCCAGAGGCAGGAAATTGAATCAGCCACAACAAAACCAGAATTTTCTCCCCTTCTTCCTTTCAACAGAACAGAACAGAATAGAACAGAACAGAACAGAATAGAATAGAACAGAATAGAATAGAATAGAACAGAACAGAACAGAACAAGCCAGATTGGAAGAGACCTCCAAGATCATCCAAGTCCAACCTAGCACCCAGCCCTATCCAATAGCACTAAGTGTCCCATCCAGGCTTTTCTTGAACACCTCCAGGGATGGTGACTCCACCACCTCCCTGGGCAGCCCATTCCAATGGCAAATCACTCTCTGTGATTCCAAACCAAAATGTACTTTCATTTTAAAAATAAGTAACTTTCCTTCCACTGCAATCACTCCCTAATGAGGCAGTGAAAGTGGCAACTCAGTATATCAGAGAATCATAGAACAGGTTGGAAGAGACCTCCAAGATCATCCAAGTCCAACCTATTACCCAGTCATCTAGAGCATGGCACTAAGTGCCATATGTTAAAATGAGAGCCTGAGCAGCAGAAATGTCCTTCCAGTTTCATTTCAGCCTCCTTATTGTGGGGGTGTTTCTAGCATAACCCACGTTTCAATCAAAAGATGATCTTCACTGGAACAGACATCTCATCAGCCACGCATCCAGGAAATAAAGCCTCTAATAGGATAGCTACGGTCTCAAAGCTCAGCAACCCAAGTGAAAGCAATGTGTCCTCTCAAGTGAAAAAGAAATCTTCTTTACCTAATAAATCTCAAAAGCAGTGGGGAAAGTTCTCTCGACCTTGGCTCCACTCTGTCTGGAAACTTATCCAGTGCCTTCCACAGAAGAAAACGGAAGTTTGTGTGGTCCAGCCGCTCGCTGCAATCTGTTCTAACCCTCAGCTGCTCCAGGAAGACACTTCCCACCCCTCCTTCTGGCATCTTCTTGCTTTCTGTTTCAGCAATGCTTTCCTCCTGTTCATCTAGTTCGTTTTGCAGCTCCATTTCTACAGAACAGACAAAGAAAACCAGCCCTTTGTTACAGCAGCAGTACTTTTGGTGACAGCTACTGGCTTAAGCAACTGCACTGAACGCTCAGCTTGAAAGACCTGCACTCCTTAGGAATACTGGAGGGTGCCTTATAGCCCTCAGACACCGCCATTAAGCTCAGTTCTCTCAAATCATAGAATCAGTCAGGGTTGGAAGGGACCACAAGGATCATCTTGTTCATCATCTCCCCTCTGACAGTTTAAATGCATTCCTCTTTGTCCTGTCATTACAAGACCTTGTGAACAGTCCCTCCCCAGCCTTCCTGTAGGCCCCCTTCAGATACTGGAAGGCTACTATAAGGTCTCCTCAAAGCCTTCTCCGGGCTGCAGACCCCAAACTCTCTCAGCCTGTCCTCACAGCAGAGCTGCTGCAGCCCTCTGATCATTTTCGTGGCCTTCCTCTGGACTCTCTCCAGCAGTTCATGTCCCTCTTGTTGGGGGCTCCAGAACTGCACACAGTATTCCAGGTGGGAGAGCCCAGTAAAGGGGGAGAATCACCTCCCTTAGATCTTCTCTAAGTCTTCTTACAGGTAGAACTTCCTCTGCTGTAGGTTATACCCATTGCCCCTTGTCCTATCACAGGGGACAACTGAGAAGAGTTTGCCCACTTCCCTCTTGACCCCCAGCCCTCAGATATTTATACACATTGCTTAGATCTCCTCTAGGTCTTCTTGGAGGTGGAACTTCCTGTGCTGTAGGTTATACCCATTGCCCCTTGTCCTATCACAGGGGACAACTGAGAAGAGTTTGGCCCCTTCTCTCTTGACCCCCAGCCCTCAGATATTTATAAACATTGATTAGATCTCCTCTAAGTCTTCTTCTTTGCTAGACCAAACAGCCCCAGGCCCCTCAGCCTCTCCTCACAGGACAGTGCTCCAGGCCCTTTAACATCTTCTCAGCCCTCCCTTGGACTCTTTCAAGTAGATCCATGCCCATCCTGAACTGGGGATCCCAAAACTGAACATGTAAATGTGGAGAACATAAAAATACAGCCATGTCACTCACAATTAGCTGGGTTACTGGCATAATGATTAAGAGCCATGACTTACCAGCATAGGTAGCAGCCCTCTCCAAATGTTCATATAAGACCTTCCAGAACTGTTTATTCTCCATCTCCTTTGCATGAGAACTAACAAAGCATAAGGCAGAAAGAAATGAAAAGGAAATTTTTTAAAAAAGCCACACATCACCAGGCAAGTTAACAACTAACACAGGCAGAGGCTTTGATCACTGCTTTAATGTGGGTGTCCAAAGACAGGACATTTACATGATACAGCTGTAGCACTTCCTTGCCTTTATCATGGAGCCCAAATGTCAATTGTTATTAAATTAATCTGGCTGTATCTCGTGGCTTCGAGTGAACTCAATTTGAGTAAAAACGTTCCCCAGCTTTCTACTGACTTCTGTACAGTAACATCACACAGAACCAAAGGGAGAATTAGCAGGGACCTATCTTCTGAAGAGATGGGTCAGGATATTTTTTTTTTTAAATTAATTCACCAGTTTAAAAGAGGAAAATGTCATCCTTTTAAATCACAACAGAGGGGAAAACATGAGATGAAAGCAGACACTGATTTTGGTATTCTGCTCAGCTGCCACTGTGCTAAGTCTTCCCTACTCTTTAGGAAGGTCTAGAAGTTTTCCACTAAGGACAGAAAGGTCAGATAGGGAAACAGAGAGACTTGTTGCTTTCTAAGCATTTGGGAAACACTAATTAAATCCTGCTACTGTTGACTCAAAATGCTGATGCTGCTTGAGTATAATGGGTTTAAGTTCACTTAAACAAAGAGTCAGACCCCTATGCTGGAGATTTCTTTGAGAGAGCACGTCTGCTTCAGAAGATTTCACATGAAGGTTCTCATGCACAGGTGTCTCCAAACTAGACATTTTAACCTCAGCTTTTTGTTCAGGCAACAATGGAAGGAATGTTCTGTGAAACGACCACAGAATGCAGCATTCAACCACATATACTCACGTTATGAGCTCAATTACAGGATCCCAGAGAGGGCTGAAGTTAATATAAAGCATTCCCAGCAGATACCGAAGAGGCACCTAGGATGACAACAAAGACAAACCAACCTCCATTAACCTTCCTTTCTCTCAAACACGAAACCTGGGCCAAAGAAGTTCTCAAGCAAGTCACAGACATCATCACTCTTTGTCTAGCAGTTGCATGACAAAATCTAGAGCTCCTTTACTGTAAGCTGCACTGAGGGATACGAGGGCCACAAGGATGATGAGAGGGCTGCAGCACCTCTGCTATGAGGACAGGCTGAGAGAGTTGGGGCTTTTCAGCCTGGAGAAGAGAAGGCTTCAAGGAGACCTTATAGTAGCCTTCCAATATCTGAAGGGGGCCTATAGGAGGGCTGGGAAGGAACTATTCACAGGATCTTCTTATTACAGGACGAAGTGTAATGGGTTTAAACTGGAAGAGGGGAGATTTAAATGGGATGTTAGGAAAAAGTTCTTTACAGTGAGGGTGGTGAGACACTGGCACAGGTTGCCCAGGGGGGTTGTGACTGCTCCCTCCCTGGAGGTGTTCAAGGCCAGGTTAGATAAGGCCTTGAGTGACCTTTTCTAGTGGGAGGTGTCCCTGCCAGTGGCAGGCGGTTGGAACTGGATGAGCTTTGAGGTCCCTTCCAACCTAAACCATTCCATGATTCTATATTCATAGAATCAGTCTATGATTCTATATTCATAGAATCTAAACCATTCTAACCCAAACCACTCTATGATACTATATTTGTATAACCTAAATCATTCTATCTCAAACCATTCTATGATTCTATATTCATAGAACCTAAACCATTCTAACCCAAACCATTCTATGATTCTGTATTTGTAGAATCATAGAATGGTTTAGGTTGGAAGAGACTTCAAAGCCCATCCAGTTCCAACCCCCCTGTGCCATAGGCAGGGACACCTCCCACTAGAATAGGTCACTCAAGGCCTCATCCAACCTGGCCTCCACAGAAGGAGCAGCCACAACCTCCCTGGGCAACCTGTTCCAGTGTCTCACCATGCCTGCGCACCATGAACATGCAAAATGAGTGCAGCACAGCAGCAGGTGATTTGGATTGCCTCTCTCCTTCTCAAAGTCCAGGGCTGTCACAGCAGCAATAGGCTCCTCAGAAAGAGGGAAGTTTGCCCTGAGGCCTCTTCATGGCACTAGGTCTAGAAGCATGTCTTCTGGACTGGCTCCTTGCTGACCTACAACCCTTTCTCACAGGAGCTTAGAAGTCAAGATGAAAAAAGTCAATATGAAAAAAAAAAAAAGATCCTGGGCTGCATGAGGAGAGGTGTGGCCAGCAGGTTGAGGGAGGTGATTCTCCCCCTCTACTCCACCCTGGTAAGACCCCACCTGGAGTACTGCATCCAGTTCTGGAGCCCCTATTACAAGAGGGATGTGGACATGCTGGAGTGTGTCCAGAGAAGGGCCACAAGGATGCTCTGAGGGCTGCAGCACCTCTGCTATGAAGACAGACTGAAAGAGTTGGGGCTGTTCAGTTTGGAGAAGAGGAGGCTCCTAGGTGACCTTATTGAGGCTCCCAGGTGACCTTCCTGTGGCCTTCCAGGGCAGGATCTGAAGGGGGCCTACAAAAAAGCTGGGGAGGGACTTTTTAGGCTATGATATAGTGACAGGACTAGGGGGAATGGAGCAAAGTTGGAGGTGGGGAGATTCAGATTGGATGTGAGGAGGAAGTTGTTCAGCATGAGAGCGGTGAGAGCCTGGAACAGGTTGCCCAGGGAGGTGGTTGGGGCCACTTCCCTGGAGGTGTTTGCAGCCAGGCTGGATGAGGCTGTGGGCAGCCTGATCTAGAGTAGTGTTCCCCTGGCCATGGCAGGGGGGTTGGAAGTAGATGATCCTTTTGGTCCCTTCCAACCCTGACTGATTCTATGATTCTATGATTTTGAATTTGTTCACAACTTGCCTTTATTCCCAGGAGATCAAAACCTGATGAATCTGTTGTAGGCCATTTATCTAGATAGTACTGCTGTTCTGCTAAATACTCATGAAAACATAACAGTCTCAAGCACAATGGGACCTCAGAGTCCTACTAGCAAGTTTTCTAAAATCTAATTTGGGAACTAGCTATAATTTTTGTATGAACTCTCACTAAAAACTCTGCAATCTGCGTGATGGAATAGAGGAACATGACAACTGCTTTTTGACACTCAATGCTTACCTCTTGCAAAGATTCACTTGGTATTGCAGACTTCACTATGTCACATCTTAGTTTCCTCAAATGAAGAAGTTTCTCCCTGTAATCATTCACTGTTGCTGGCACAAGTTCTGCTTGGAGCAATATGGCAAATATTGGCTGGAGCTCCCCTGTGTCATCACCCTGAAAAAACAAGGGACACGAATTTTATTGAGTGTCCTTTTCTTACTGAAAGTTATTTCAACAAAACTACAGAGAAGCCCAACCATTTTGAGCCAAAAAAACAAAGCCAAGGGAATTGCTCTGCTTTCCTCCATTGAAGCAACAAACCTCACACATCTGAAAGCATCAGGGGGAGATAAAACCGAAATATGAAAGCACAAAGCAGAGGACAACTTCTAGCAGACATATGCTTTCTCTCTGAAAAGCAGAAAGCAGTTCACACTCAACATCACACACAGATGGCTTTGGAATGTTAAATGCAAAGTTTTAGCCCTACCTCAATCCGTGCTGAAGGTGGACTCTCAAAATGGTTTAGAATACGAACAGTCAACAGCCGGACCTAGCCAAAGCGGAAACATAAGTCAGAAGCATTCAGGGGAATGTAGGCTGTCATCCACAGACACACACACACACCTACACAGAGATTCCTGTTTTACACAGAGATTCCTGTTTTGCACAGGAGGCTGATTGATTTTCACCAGGTTCCTCCTAGATTTGAGAAGCAGATGAGGTCCTGCAGCCTAGCAGGCAAAGCCAAATGAATACCTTCAGCTCCCACTCCAATTCCCCTCCAGGGAAGAGAAAAGCTTCACAGGGCTAAAAGTTAACCTCTGTTAACTCCTGCCCCACGGCAGCCTCTTAGAAATGGGCACAGTCCTAAAGAGATACTACAGAAGCAGCAGGTTTACACAGGCTCATGTTTTAGCTCTCAGTTTTCTCTATTTTGATTGGACTTGGTGACCCTGAGGGTCCTTTCCACCCTGAATCTTTGATTCTGTGATTTCTGTGATTTAACTCAGGGTACTCAAATCACATCTTTAAAATGCAAATTATCTTGCACGTGCTCCAAAGAACAGATTACCTTGGAAACACCAGTGGAAATGTTAGGATGCAGCTTCTCAAACAAGTCCATCAGATTCTTTTGGGAAAGGGGTTCCTGGCAGCCACACAATGCCAGCCTCGTGTAGTAGAGATCCGCCAGCAGCAGCGCAGAGGGGTCTGAAGGAAAAGTGCTAAAAACACCCAGAGTGATTTAATGGCATACAGAGAGCACTGCAGCAACACAAGCATCTGAAAATACAGCAGCAGTGACAGTAACCACGTTAAGAGAGAATTCCATGTGACTTCAGACTCTGCTGGCACCAGCAGGCCAAGAAAAGCAGATGGATACAGCCTCAAAGCCCAGTTACCCATGACAAACCCAAGAAGCAAGAGATTCCTCCTGTCAAGCTGGGGCTAGAAGGCTAAACCCCCCCTACACACACACAGCTGCAGAAAACAAATCTGCATAGGTCAGGCAATAGCTGCTGCTATTGCCAAGGTGGTCAGCCAGTGATCAACTTCAGCCTCCAACACAAGAAGGACATGGAACTGTTGGAGCAAGTCCAGAGGAGGGCCACCAAGATGCTCAGACCAACCAACCTCCATTAACCTTCCTTTCTCTCAAACAGGAAACTCGGGCCAAAGAAGTTCTCAAGCAAGTCACAGACACCATAACTCCTTGTCTTGCAGCTGCATGGCTCCTTTAATGTGAGCTGCACTGAGGGATACGAGGGCCACAAGGATGATCAGAGCTGGAGCACCTCTGCTATAAGGACAGGCTATGAGAGTTGGGGCTTTTCAGCTTGGAGGAGAGAAGGCTTCCAGGAGACCTTATAGTAGCCTTCCAGTATCTGAAGGGGGCCTACAGGAGGGCTGGTGAGGGACTATTGACAAGTTCTTGTAATGACAGGATAAGGAGCAATGGGTTTAAACTGGAAGAGGAGAGATTTAGAATGGATGTTAGGACGAAGGGTGGTGAGACACTGGCACAGGTTGCCAAGGGAGGTTGTGGCTGCTTCCTCCCTGCAGATGTTCAAGGCCAGGTTGGATGAGGCCTTGAGCAACCTGTTCTAGTGGGAGGTGTCCCTGCCTATGGCGAGGGGTTGGAACTGGATGAGCTTTGAGGTTCCTTCCAACCTAAACCATTCTATGATTCTATGAAACAACCTAAACCATTCTATGATTCTATGAAATAACCTGGACTTAGGTGAGGCCACAGGAACCCAGACTGACCACACGGAAACCTCCTGCTGCTACCTAACATCCCTTGTACCAAATGAGTTTCACACCTCCAGCCCAAAGCTGGCAGAAAACCACTGGACCTAAGCTTGATGCCAGATTTCCTGCTTGAGCTGGGCAAGTTGTTTCACCTCCATCATGCCTCAGACATGGGGGCCACAATTTCCTAACTGACAAGGCTCTTTTGAAACTCAGGCTACCGAGGACTTGGAGATGATCCAGCTCAACAATGACAGGAGATGACATTTAGGAGAATTTTCTGGGAAAGTATCAGTCTCCTTCAATCCCTCAGTAAGGTGTGCTAATTTTAAAAATAAAAGAGTACAAAACCTCCTCCCACTTTGGAGCAAGCAAGGTGGCAAGGTGGAATTCCTCCAGGGCATGGTGGAATTCCAACACCACCACCAGACTGCAGAAGTTCAGGCTCTTGAAACAGATCAGAAGGGCTATTCCTGTCTGTTGTAGCACCAACACGTAGCACAGTTACCACAGGTAGTGCCCGCAGGCTAAACCAGAGCCACCTTATTTGGCACTGCTCTGAAGCAGCTATCTAGGAAAGCTTCAGTTTGCAGAGAAAGTGTCACTGGAAAGGTGCTATGCAAAACATGCAAACAAACAGTGCCTGTAACATTGCTGCCTTACATAATCCCAAAAATTGAGTGGTAATGGCAGCCTAACAGAACAGGCAGCACCCAAAGGGGCATTTAACAAGGCAAAGTCAACCCACTGCTACACCAAGGAGAATCACAAAGGATCACAGAGTTTACTTACGTCACTAAGCTCTTGACATGCTCCACAGGTAACAAATGGAGTATTTCAGAAGACTCTGCCAAACTAAGAAGAGTACTCACAGCTTGGCAGGCCACAAACAGGCTTCCTGGAGCAGAGAGAGAACAAGAACAACCTGTACATTTACCCACCTCTCAAGGACTTGTGTTTGTATGGTGCTTGTCCACCCTGAAATGGCTGGAGTCATAGAAATGGGGTAACACACAGGTCCCTGAACCAGCATGTGGTTTCTTTTAGCCATTACCATAACCCATAAAGGAAATGCTCCTTTAGTTATCAAAGTAAGTGCAGCTTCAATGAGTCAGCCACAAAAGCTGCAAGCAGCTTCCAGTTTGCATTTGTTTCCATCGCAGTCACATGCACAGAGAGCAGAGGTATGGAGCCAAGCACTGCTGCAAGAGTCTCAGCTCCAAGCTATAAATGGCTCTATTAAAATGAAGAAATGTCCAAACTGATACAAATGCAGTGAAACAGAAACAAGAATTTATACTCATGCTACCAACAGATGCCTACAAGCTGTGGCACTTTGGCAATGCACTGCTGGATGAGACCTCCAAAGCTGTCCTGGGCACTTTCAAACTGAGGATCTGCCAGTGAATGTAAGGTGGGTTTGCTGAATTTCACTACGTCAGGTGTGCCTTCTTCCCAAACCTCTCAGCCCCCTTTAGAAACAGAGGAAATACAGGAGACCCAGAGCCCTTCCAGGCAAGGAAGTGGAAAGGCAATTCCTTTCCCTTGCCACTCCTAAATTAGCAAGTAGGTTGTTTAATAAACTAAGTAATTCCCCTTTCCTCTACCTCTTCCCCAGCTCCTAAACCAGAATGTTTCAAAGGGCAGAATTTTCTTACATGCTACCTGCTGCCATGGTAAAAAAGGGGAACTGAGCACTAATTTCCCACTTACTCCCTTGAAAACATCCCTCTACTCCATGGGGCTCAGTTCCTCAGGTGTATGCTGAATCCTGCTCACCATTAAGCTCTATGAGGAGCTCCTCAGAGAAGAGAAGAAACAGCAAGCAATGGCAGGATGAAGCTTTCTGCATTGACAGTGTAAGGGCACAGGATTCCAAACTCTTAATTTGCATGCTATTGAGTAGTATTAATGTTGGTGCTAGACAAAGACAGAGGCTCCCACTTCACTGCAGACAGAACTATATGATCTGAACTTGGAGCTGGAGTGTGCCTTGCACAAGGAGTGAAAGGAAACTGGAGTCCTAGCACAGGATGAAGGAACTGTACAGATCATGGTGCTGCAAAGAATGCTGGAGGATGAAGAGAGTGTCCAGAAACCCTAGTTTGGGAGAAAGGTGAGGAAAATCAAGCAAAGAGGTGTAGGATGGGACAATGGGAGACAGGAGTGTAGAACTGAGGTTGCATTTTACAGACTCAAAGATTGCATTGGGTTGGAAGGGACTCTCAAAGGTCATCTTGTGCTAATTCCCCTGCAGTGAGCAGGAACCCACGAGCAACGAACTCCTCTTATGGGCAAAGGGAGAAATAGTCTTTTGCCTCTTGCACGAACACGTTGCTGATGCAGAGTTGCTACTATTGTCACCAAAGATGAGATGCAAAGAAGGTTTGGGGAGATGCAAAGAAGGCTTGCTCTGGTGAGACCTCACCTGGAGTACTGCCTTCAGTTTTGGAGCCCTCATCACAAGAGGTACATGGACATGCTGAAGCGTGTCCAGAAAAGGGCCACAAGGATGAGCAGAGGGCTGCAGCACCTCTGCTATGAGGACAGATTGAAAGAGTTGGGACTGTTCAGTCTGGAGAAAAGGAGGCTCCCAGGTGACCTTCTTGTGGCCTTCCAGTATCTGAAGGGGGCCTACAAAAATGCTGGGGAGGGACTTTTTAGGCTTTCAGGTAGCGATAGGACTAGGGGGAATGGAGCAAAGCTGGAGGTGGTCAGATTCAGATTGGACATTGAGGAGGAAGTTGTTGAGCATGAGAGTGGTGAGAGTCTGGAATGGGTTGCTCAAGGAGTTGGTGGTTGGAGCCCCATCCCTGGAGGTGTTTGCAGCCAGGCTGGATGAATCTGTGGGCAGCCTGATCTAGGGTAGGGTGTCCCTGGGCACGGCAGGGGGGTTGGAACTAGGTGATCCTTGTGGTCCCTTCCAACCCTGACTCTATGATTCTATATCTTCTTTAGAGTAAGTACATTGCCACTAAAATAATCAAACAGCATGCAAAGTGCAAGCAACGTAGAAGAAAGGGCTAAATCCAAAAGGGCCATGCTTGACAAAGGCTAGAGAAGAAAAAGCAACAGAGCTAATTGGTGGATACACTTGGGAATGCTAATAAAGGAATTATAAAGGGAAAAGTTCAGACAAGCCCTGCCAAAACAAGGAAAGATGAACACTGAACTTGGGGCATTCCAATACTTGCTCATGCTTTGGCACAAGGCCAAATACTTGCAATTCCACCAAAGTAACAACTGCCCTGCCCAGTGCAAGCTCACTTAAATTGCTGTGTTTTTGGGTTTTTTTTCTGGTCAGAAAGGGAAGCCAATCAGTGAGCACTCATGCTTAAAAGATAGAGCGTTTTGGAACTGGTGCTGTTACTTGATCAGGGCTGGACGATGTCCCAGACTTTGCCCTCTAGGTCTGGAATAACCTAACTGGAGCTTGTGAGTCAATAGTTTCTCCCTCACTTGACTGCTTCAGCCTGGATCTGGTTTAGGTTGATTTCCACCCTCGTTTTTTTCTCACTCTCTTCTTTTCCTACCCAATTATCTCTGTCCCCCACTTTGCAGAACATCTGCTGCCTCATTATTATTATGATGAGCAAATAGATTTCTTCCCACAGAATGTAATGTAATGGAATAGAAATAGAATTGGAATAGAATTAGAATAGGAATAGGAATAGAAATAGAAATAGAATAGGAATAGAAATAGAAATAGAATAGAAATAGGAATAGAAATAGAATAGAAATAGGAATAGAAATAGAATAGGAATAGGAACAGGAATAGGAACAGGAATAGGAACAGGAATAGGAACAGGAATAGGAACAGGAATAGGAACAGGAACAGGAACAGGAACAGGAACAGGAACAGGAACAGGAACAGGAACAGGAACAGGAACAGGAACAGGAACAGGAACAG
>VWZI01012357.1:17066-35818 GCA_013396835.1 Psilopogon haemacephalus | reverse complement strand
TATTCTATTCTATTCTATTCTATTCTATTCTATTCTATTCTATTCTATTCTATTCTATTCTATTCTATTCTATTCTATTCTATTCTATTCTATTCTAAAGCAGGTTTACCTAGAGCAGGTAACACAGCATCTGTCGATGTGGCTTTTGAATGCATCCAGAGGAGACTTCAAAATTTCACTGGGCAGCCTGTTCCAGTGCTCTGGCATCCTGAAAGAATTTGTTTCTTCCTATTCAGATAGAACCTCCTGTGTTCTAGTGTGTGGTCGTCACCCCTTGTCCTGGCACTGGGCACCAGTGAAAAGAACCCAACCCCATGCTCTTGACCTGCACTCCTCAGTTGTTTATAAGATCTCTTCTCAGGCTTCTCTTTCCCAGGCTAAAGAGCGCCAAGTTTCTCAGCCTCTCTTCATCAGAGAGATGCTCCAGCCCCCTAATCATCTTCTCATCTCTCAGCTGGAATCTTTCTGGTAGTTCCTTGTGTTTTCTGAACTGGAGAGCCCAGAACTGGACACAGTACTCCCAAATACGGCTTCACTAAGGTAGAGTAGAGGGAGAAGACAATCTTTGACTTGCTGGCCACATTCTTCTTGACACATCCCAAGAGACCACTGGCCTTGGCAAGAAGGGCACATTGCTGGCTCATTGTTAACTTTTTGTCCATCAGGACTCCCAGGTCCCTCTGCATTTTGGTGGAGCACGGATGACTGGGGCACCCCAGTAGCAGAGGGAGGCCCCAGCAGTGTCTCAGGAGAGTGCCAGGGAGAAAATGTTCCATGGGAGAGCACATCCCTCAGTGCAGTGGTGGTGGCTCGGTCTGAAATGGCCACCACCCAACTCCCACAGCCCCACTTTTAGTGCAGACTTTTGTCCAGATCTCAACTCTCCTCCCCAGATCCATCCCAAAGTACATGAAAACTGAACCCTGAAAACAGAAAACCACTTTGTGTTGCAGCTTCCAAGGCTTGGGAGTTTGTCCTTCCTTAGCATACCTGTCCTGCCCGTTACAGGCAGCTCAAGGCCCTCCTCCTAAACTAGGCTTGCAGGTTATCCAGGCAGCAAAACATGAGGTTGGATTTGAGCACAGTTGAAGTTCATTATTAGGAGCACATAGAGAACTACAACTTCAGACAGATCCAGCAGGATAAGCACTGACAGTTGCATGCAGAAAAGCTGCACCCGGGCAAGCAAGAAGCCATTAACAGTACAGACATCTGGACAGGCAAGAGAGCATGAGTGAATTATGAAGACTATGGAAACTAGGACTATGGGGGCTAGTGAAAACTTTAAAGTTTGCTGTTCTGCTGCTGGACTAGAAGGGCCTTCTGACATTTGCTTTAAGTGGGAAGAGAATGCCTACATTAGGTACTTCAGTTCAAAAAAGTTGGCTTAAGTGTTTCCAAGCCCAAATATATCCATGAGAAAGTGCAGCTAAAAATCATATGGAGAGGTCTAGATGCAGAGAAGGGCTCAGGCACCAATATGCCACTGTTGAAGAGCACAAATACATCTCCAGATGTGGTTAGTAAGTTCACCTGATATGTCTCCTACTTAATATTATTAACTCAGAGTTGCGGAATGGTCTTCAAAGCCATTCAAGGGACTGGGCAAAATCAAACATTCATGGAAAGCAGAGGAGAGAGCAGCTCAGGTGTGCACTGCCTGTTGCAGAAAAAGAGTCACCAGCAAAAGTAGAAGATGTTAGAGAAAGATTTTAAAGGTTATGAATTCAGTTAAAGACAGATGTTGAGGTATGGGAACATGTCCAGAGAAGGGAGAGGGGCCTGGAGCACAGCCCTATGAGGAGAGGCTGAGGGAGCTGGGGGTGTGCATCCTGGAGAAGAGGAGGCTCAGGAGTGACCTCATTGCTGTCTGCAGCTACCTGAAGGGAAGTTTTAGCCAGGTGGGGTTGATCTCTTCACCCAGGCAACCAGCAACAGTGTGAGGGGACACAGTCTCAAGTTGTGCTGGGGGAGGTACAGGCTGGATATTAGGAAGAAGTTCTTGACAGAGAGAGTGATTGGCATTGGAATGGGCTGCCCAGGGAGGTGGTGGAGTCACCATCCCTCGAGGTGGTTGAAGAAAAGACTGGATGGGGCACTTAGTGCCATTGGCTAGGGCTGAGTGCTAGGTTTCACTGGATGATCTTGGAGGTCTCTTCCAACCTGCCTGATTCTGTGATTCTATTCTATGAAATGCTTCTTCTTGTTTGAAAACTAATACCTTGTCCAAAGAGTGAGACAGGCTCAACCTGCAGCGGCTGAAATTCCTGAGAGCTTCTTGCCTACAAGAACTACTGATGAACTGCATTTCAACCAGCACTGAATATAGTGCTTGGAGATACAGCTGAGTGATGTTCAACCTCAAGTATCAATACCAGCATCCCAGCAGACCCAGGAGAGATGAATGTCTCCCATGGGCCATTCAGCCTGGAGAAAAGAAGGCTTCAAGGAGACCTTATAGTAGCCTTCCAATATCTAAAGGGGGGCTACAGAAAGGCTGGGGAGGGACTTGTAATGACAGGACAAGGGGTCTTGTAATGACAGGACAAGGGGTAATGGGTTCAAACTGGCAGAGGGAAGATTTAAACGGGATGTTAGGAGGAAGTTCTTCACAGTGAGGGTGGTGAGACACTGAAATGGGTTGCCCAGGGAGGTTGTGGCTGCTCCATCCCTGGAGGTGTTCAAGGCCAGGCTGGATGAGGCCTTGAGCGACCTGTTCTAGTGGGAGGTGTCCCTGCCTATGGCAAGGGGTTGGATCTGGATGACCTTTGAGGTCTCTTCCAACCTAAACCATTCTATGATTCTATGATTATGACAGCAGGTTTAACATTTCATCTGGGAAAATTCAGTGACCAAGAAGATCCCTTCACTACTTCTGTATGCATGACAGATAGGTTAACAGCTTCACTTCTACATATACTCCTCTCTGACTGCAGTGCCTCAAGCCTCAGGCCTTATTCTTATCCTTTTCCAGGAAGAGATGTGATTCTCCCTCCTGCTCTCTGGGCAGTCCCCACCTGTACCACCCTGTGATTATCTGACAGGCCCAGCAGAGTTTTTTTCTCCTCTGGAAATACACATTAATGTCAAGCAGATGACCTTCTGAAGAGTGATGGCTTCTTGGTAGTAATACCTGTAGAGGCACACAGAGGAAACCACTGGAAAACAGCACATACACACCTATCGGAGGAGTCATCTCTGCAGATCTGATTCCTTCAAATGCTTGCTGTGGGCTACATCTCCCAGTCCCTAACAGCAATCCATCAGCACTTCTGGGGAAGGTCTAAGATTCCTAAGTCCTCTCCATTCCTGCGGTTTTCAGTCCTGCTGTCCAAAATCTGTTTGCTGGACTTGGCAAGAGCCACAGCCATGCTCTGCAAATATATCTTACCTTCAGTCAGTGTGACACTTTGAATTGATTGTGGACAATTAATGAGGCAGGAATTACAAAATCATAGAATCATAGAATAGTTTAGGTTGGAAGAGACCTCAAAGATCATCCAGTTCCAACCCCCTGCCATAGGCAGGGACACCTCCTACTAGATCAGGTCGCTCAAGACCTCATCCAGCCTGGCCTTGAACACCTCCAGGGAGGGAGCAGCCATAACCTCCCCGGGCAACCTGTTCCAGTGTCTTGTCACCCTCACTGTGAAGAACTTTCTCCTAACATCCCGTCTAAATCTCCCCTCAGCCAATTTGAACCCATTCCCCCTCCTCCTTTCATTACAAGACTTTCTGAATAGTCCCTCCCCAGCCTTCCTGTAGGCCCCCTTCAGATACTGGAAGGTTAGGGGAGGGACTGTAGAATAGAAATAGAATAGAATAGAATAGAAAAGAAATGGGAATAGAATAGGAATGGGAATAGAATAGGAATGGGAATAGAATAGGAATGGGAATAGAATAGGAATGGGAATAGAATAGGAATGGGAATAGAATAGGAATGGGAATAGAATAGGAATGGGAATAGAATAGGAATGGGAATAGAATAGGAATGGGAATAGAATAGGAATGGGAATAGAATAGGAATGGGAATAGAATAGGACTATATAGTTATTTTTATTTCCTAAAAACCCTGCGCACAAACTGTGTGCAAACTAGTTAAAATTGGGTTCTAATTTGGTTGGGAAATCTTCACAAAGATGCTTATGGGCAATTCATTAATTTAGGAGAATCAAAACATTGAGAAAGTTTAGCCACAAAATGGCTCTGCCCCACTTATAAATAGGCACCCTGAAACCCTAGGGAAAGTCTGTTTTACTCATGGCAGTGGAGTAGAATTCAGAGATAGTCCCTGGCTCCTTTGTGGCAGTGTTGGAACTACTCAGTGTCTTCAGAGCTGTTGAGAGGCTTTCAGATCTTCCCCGACTGCAGTAAGGTGCTGGGGAAGAGACAGATGAGCTCTGACCTGATCCTGGTTCCTCTTGGCACGGAGGTTTGCAGAGAGGCAGGCAGGAGCTCTTGGAGATGTGCAGAGAGCACTTCTCACCACGGTGTGAGGCACTTAATGCCTTCTCCTGGAAAACCTCAGGCACTTAATTTTACAGGTCGTTCAAGGCCAAACATCAGAACGAAGCTGGTCTGAAGCAGGAGGCAGAGCAGACCACCTTGTCCAAGCCGAGCAGTGCGTAGAGCAGAGCAGCACACACTGAGGCAGAGCAGTGAGGCAGAGGCAGCACAGAGCAGCACAACTGCTTGCAACTTAGCTCCATTTATATTCTTTGCCTGAGTGCAAAGGCTCCTTTGGGCACAGAGATTCACCAATCAAAATGGCATTTGCTGACCATATTAGGTGAACCCAGGGCTTGCTTACCCTTATTTGGGCAAGACACTCACAAGTATCCAAACACCTGTGGGTACCTGCTTATCACTTTGGGAGGGGATATAAAGGCCCAAGCCTTTGTTTTCCTCCTGCCCTTGCTTCCCCCATCAGCAGAAGGGTGGGGCAAACCAGGCCTATTAGCATTCCGCAACACACTTTCCAGTTGGGTTTCTTTTGGTTGATTTGTTTTTTAAACAAGCACTGCTGATTTAGATTAATGACAATCATAGAATGGTTTAGGTTGGAAGGGACCTCAAAGATCATCCAGTTCTAACCCCCCTGCCATAGGCAGGGACACCTCCTACTAGATCAGGTCACTCAAGACCTCATCCAGCCTGGCCTTGAAACACATCCAGGGAGGGAGCAGCCACAACCTCCCTGAGCAACCTGTTCCAGCATCTCGTCACCCTCACCAAGAAGAGCTTCCTCCTAACATCCCATTTAAATCTCCCCTCTGCCAGTTTAAACCCATTCCCCTTCATCCTGTCATTACAAGACTTTGTGAATAATAACTTGGGTAAAATACCTCACAGGGCAGAATTCGTCTTGCCTAACCTGCAATGTCTGCCTGTGAGCAGTCATTTTAGTCTCCTTTTATAGTCTGTAAAACCTCTGTGTTAGGAGAAAATTCTAGACAGGCTACAGAAATGGAGTAAGGAGGACTTCATGACCTTCAGTACGGCAAAATGCAAGGTCCTGCATCTGGGTCAGGGCAATCCTCAATATCAAGACAGGCTGGGGGATGATGAGATTGAGAGCAGCCCTGCAGAAGAGGACTTCGGTGTAGTGATGGGTGAAAAGCTGGACACAAGCCAGCAACTGGCACTTGCTGCTCAGAAGGCCAATGGCAGCCTGGGCTACATCAAAAGCAGCATAACCAGCAGGCTGAGAGAGGTGATTCTGTCACTCTGCACTGGTGAGACCTCACCTGCAGTAGCTGTGCCAGCTCTGGGGCCTCCAGCACAAGAAGGACATGGACCAGAGGAGGGCCACAAAGATGACCACAGGGCTGGAGCACCTCTCCTGTGAAGAGGGCTGGGACTGTTCAGCCTGGAGAAGAGAAGGCTCCAGGGAGAGCTTATAGAGGCATTTCAATATTTGAAAGGCACCTATAGGAAGGCAAGGGAGGGACAGTTTAGAAGGGCTTGCAGTGACAGGCCAAGGTGCAATGGTTGGAAACTGGAGCAGGGTAGATTTAGGTTGGACATAAGGAGGAAGTTCTTTACAATAAGTGTTGAAATACTGGAACAGATTGCCCAGGGATGTGGTCGAGGGCCCATCCCTGGAGATATTTAAGGTCAGACTTGAAGGGGCCCTGAGCAACCTGATCTATTTGAAGATGTCCCTGCTCACTCACCCTGTGAATGCCTCCCGTGAGATGGCTCAACAGCTACATAAACACATGGCATTCAAACTATTGTAGAGTTGCCCTGTTTAGAATCATAGAATCAATCAGGATTGGAAGGGACTATAAGGATCATCTAGTCCCAACCCCCCTGCCAAGCCCAGGGAAAACCTACCCTAGATTAGGCTGGACAGAGCTTCATCCAGCCTGGCTGCAAACATCTCCAGGGAAGTGGCCTCAACCACCCCCCTGGGCACCCTGTTCCAGGGCCTTACCACTCTCATGCTGAACAACTTCTTCCTCACATCCAATCTGAATCTCCAGCTTTGCTCCATTCCCCCTAGTCCTGTCACTACCTCATAGCCTAAAAAGTCCCTCCCCAGCTTTTCTGTAGGCCCCCTTCAGATCCTGGGAGGCCACCTGGGAGCCTCCTCTTCTCCAGACTGAACAGCCCCAACTCTTTCAATCTGTTCTCATAGGAGATGTGCTGCAGCCCTCTGATCATCCATCATATTTCAGGTACATTAATGACAAAGACAACAAACACCTACTCCTGAAGCCTACATGATACTGGGTTTCTAACCTAAAGGATATGCAGCCAGTGAGCAGCCAGGGTAGCCTATTTTTAACCTCAAGATATTTTAGATTGCGCAGGTGTAAAATCAAAATTTCATCTTTCTACTGGACTCATGCAGGCAGGCACAGTGGAGATGTGCCAAGAAATGCATTTATAGAATCTTAGAATCTCAGAATGGTTTAGGTTGGAAGAGACCTCAAAGATCATCCAGTTCCAACCTCCCGCCATAGGCAGGGACACCTCCCACTAGATCAGGTCGCTCAAGACCTCATCCAACCTGGCCTTGAACACATCCAGGGAGGGAGCAGCCACAACCTCCCTGGGCAACCTGTTCCAGTGCCTCGCCACCCTCACTGTGAAGAACTTCCTCCTAACATCCCGTTCAAATCTCCCCTCCGCCAATTTGGGCCCATTCCCCCTCGTCCTGTAATTACAAGACCTTGTGAACAGAATGTTGAGGGTTCTAAGGGACCTCTGGAGAACATCCAGTCCAACCCTCCCTGCTAGAGCAGTGGCAGGCATGCTGGAGATGTGCCAAGAAATGCTTTTATAGAATCTTAGAATCTCCAAATGGTTTAGGTTGGAAGAGACCTCAAAGATCATCCAGTTCCAACCTCCCGCCATAAGCAGGGACACCTCCCACTAGAACAGGTCACTCACATAGGGAATTTCATTGTGGAAAGAACTTGGTTTTCAAAATTAAATGTGAGAGCCAAAGAAATCAAGAGAAACACCTGCACATTGAGGCTGGACGACTTCCAGGCTTGCATAGATTCCTCAACAAATACTGCAGACAGCGGCTAGAGTGCAGAAGGAGTCTGGAGTCTTGAGTGATTCCAGAGAACAACTTCAGGGGCACAGACTGCTTGCACAAGGGGCACAGATCGGGTACACAAGGCTGGAACCCTCACTGCATGACAGGAGATCTCCCAAACCCTCACTGAAGGGCAGGGAGCTGGGCTGAGTTGGGAGGCAGGTTACGCAAGCGCATAAGGTCCTTGGCGTAGTCTTTCAAGTGAAGCAGCCCAGTTCTGTTTATTTATTTTAATTTCTTCTGGAAAGCCAGAAGAGCCCTTTGAAGCACAATGACATATTTTCACTGCCAGTTTCCTCTTCAGCTGGCAGCTGGCGTTTTGCCTTGCCTTGGGGAAGAAAACCCCGGGGGGATTATGTAGGATGTTGTCGAGAGCACTTGGCGTTAACAAAAACCAAAGCGTACAAGATACTGGAATCCTGCTCTGCAGACTGCTGGGACTGTCTGGCCACATTTCCCCCCCTCCCCGCCCCCAAATGCCTGAAGGACAGAGATTCTGAAAATAATGCAACTCCACCTCAGTGCTCTGTCCCACGTGACATCCTGGTCACCAAACTGGAAAAACGCCGACTTGATTGGGTGGACAACTCGCTGGATAAGGAATTGGCTGGATGGTGGCATGCAGAGAGTGGTGATCAAGGGCACAATGTCCACCTGGGGACAAGTGGCATCCCTCATGGGTCAAGGCTGAGACCAGTGCTGTTTAACATCTTTGCCAATGATATGGACAGAGGATCAGTGCACCCTCAGCAAGTTTGCAGATGACATCAAGCTGTGTGGCACAGTCAACTTGCTAGAGGGCAGGGATCCATCCAGAGGGACCTGGACAGCATGGAGAGATGAGCCCAGGCCAACCTCATGACATTCAACAAGGCCAAGGCCCACCTGGGTGGCACAATCCCAAGCACAACTCCAGGCTGGGTGGAGAATGGCTGAGAGCAGACCTGAGGAAAAGGACCTGAGGGTCTGGGTAGATGAAAAGCTCAACATGAGCCTGTAGNGAGAGTCCAGAGAAGGGCCATGAAGATGCTCAGAGGGCTGCAGCACCTCTGCTATGAGGACAGGCTGAGAGAGTTGGGACTTTTCAGCTTGGAGGAGAGAAGGCTTCAAGGAGACCTTATAGTAGCCTTCCAGTATCTGAAAGGAGCCTATAGGAGGTTTGGGGAGGGACTGTTCTCAATGTCTTGGTTATGGCAGGATGAGGAGAAATGGCTTTAAACTGGCAGAGAGGAGATGTAAACTGGATGTTAGGAGGAAGTTCTTCACAGTGAGAGTGATGAGGCACTGGAATGGATTGCCCAGGGAGGTTGTGGCTGCTCCCTGCCTGGAGGTGTTCAAGGCCAGGCTGGATGAGGTCTTGAGCGTCCTGATCTAGTGGGAGGTGTCCCTGCCTATGGCACAGGGGGGTTGGAACTGGATGCTCTTTGAGGTCTCTTCCAACCTAAACCATTCTATGATTGTATGATTCTAACCGAGTCCTGGGGAGAAATTTAACAGCCTTTAGGTTTGCAGATCATAGAGGGGTTCAGAGAAGGAGCTGGAATATAGATCCCAGATTTCTGTAGCTGTTTGAGTATAGGGGGTGAGTGTTGGTGCTTGTAATGCCCTGAAATTAGGGACTTTCCTCACAGAAGGGGGCACTGAGAAGCTGATTCAGCTCCTCAAGCCATTTAGGCCAGTATATCCTCTTTTGCATGCCAGGGTCCTGCTGCAGATCCTGAACAAGTGAAGCTGTACTAGCACCATCTCTAGAATTTAAATGAGCAGTGCCAGAGCACAGGGATCATCCTTCCCAGTTAATCATCAACACAATCCCTGGCACAATTTTGGTTCATGCCAACTAGTACTATTCCAAGGTTTCTGCCTTGTAGGAAGCCGCACCTTGGGGTGGTTTGAAGTGAAGAAGAAAGCTTGAGAGTTAAATTTGTGCTGAAAAGAAAAAAAAGGCTCTGGTTTTTACACAGACAGCATTTATGCAGATGGCCCTGGGGCTAGAGTGGTTTGCGGTGGTTAGCACTGCTGTTCTTCATCCCAACTGCTCTGCCATGGAAGCAGCATCAGAACTCACATCAGCCTTGTTGAAAGCAAGAGAAGCAGGAGAAGGATGCACAGAGGAAGTAGGGGGTGTTGGAAGGGAAATGAACAGGGAGGGTGGAGTCTTGTCCTCCTAAAGGGAGGTGAATTCTTGCTTGCTTTCATCCTCAGCACTAGAAGAAGAGGCATCTGGATTTGACACAGATCATGAGAACTTCAGGCTGACTGCCAGTTATTTGGGAGCAAATGTCTGTTTGCAGTCTACCTTGGATTTCTGACAACTGGCCCCAAACCTGACTGTTTGGCATGTCCAGTAACAAAGCATAAAGCTTTTACAACTACCTAAAGGGAGGCTGTAGCCAGGTGGGGTTGGTCTCTTCTCCCAGGCAACCAGCAACAGAATGAAGGGACACAGTCTCAAGTTGTGCTGGGGAAAGTATAGGCTGGATGTTAGGAGGAAGTTCTTGACACAGAGAGTGATTGGCATTGGAATGGGCTGCCCAGGGAGGTGATGGAGTCACCATCCCTGGAGGTGTTCAAGAACAAACTGGATAGGGCACTTAGTGCCATTGGCTAGGGCTGGGTGCTAGGTTGGGACTGGTGATCTTGGAGGTCTCTTCCAACCTGGCTTATTCTATTCTATTCTATTCTATTCTATTCTATTCTATTCTATTCTATTCTATTCTATTCTATTCTATTCTATTCTATTCTATTCTATTCTATTCTATTGCAGGGAATCTGAATCTATGCTTCCAAATCTGTCCTTCTACCTCACCCCAAATCCCCCTGGTTTCTTTGGAAGCTTGAAATGACAACGTAAGGTGATGAATTGGTGCTGAGGGATCACAACTGTAATTTTTAAGGGAAAGTTAAACTTTCCACAAATAGGGAAGATTGAAAAATGTAAAAGTCTCTTTGAAACAGGTACACACAAAGGAATGCTTCCCTCCAAATCATTGCCACCTACCATATGTTGTTTTCTTTCTTTTTTATGTCTTATTCTGTTGTCTTTATTGGTCCCTTTATCTGTAAAAGGCCAGTGAGGAAATAATAAATCAATAATGCAAGACAGCTATTTCTTACAGTGAGGTTGAGAAGCCAATTTTGAACAGAAAACAAGAAATGTTAGAAAGATGAGGTCAAGGGTATTTCCTTTCTCAAACAGTTTCTGCCTTCAAACTAGCAAAGTCCATTGTGCATGGCATTCAGGGGCAAATAAGGCCAGGCTCATCATATTGTTACTAAAAGGAATGGGATGTTCCTGCCATTGAACAGAAAGTAACATAAAAAGCAATTCAACTATTACAGAATCACAGAACATTAGAGGTTGGAAGGGAACTCCAGAGATCATCGAGTCCAAACTCCCTGCCAAAGCAGAATCACCTACGGGAGCCTGCACAGGAATGCATCCAGGCAGGTTTGGAACGTCTCCAGAGAAGGAGACTCAACAACCTCTATGGGCAGCCTGTTCCAGTGCTCTGTCACCCACACTGTAAAAAAGTTTCTCCTCATGTTGAGCCAAAACCTTCTATGTTCCAATTTGTAGCTGTTGCTTCCTGTCTTATTGCTGCTGACCACTGAAAAGAGACTGGCCCCAGTCACTTGACACCCACCCCTCAGATATTTATAGGCATTAGTCAGACCCCCTCTCAGTCTTCTCCAGACTAAACAGTCCCAGGGCTCACAGTTTCTCTCCATACAGGAGATGCCCAAGTCCCTTAAACAAAGAATCATAGCATCAGTCAGGGCTGGAAAGGACCACAAGGATCATCTAGTTCCATCCCCCCTGCCATGGGCAGGGACACCCTACCCTAGATCAGGCTGCCCACAGCCTCATCCAGCCTGGCTGCAAACACCTCCAGGGATGTGACCCCAACCACCCCCCTGAGCAACCCATGCCATGGTCTCACCACCGTCATGGTGAAAAACCTCCTCCTCATGTCCAGTTTGAATCTCCCCACCTCCAGCTTTGCTCCATTCCCCCTAGTCCTGTCACTACCTGAGATCCTAAAAAGTCCCTCCCCAGCTTTTTTATAGGACCCCTTCATCCTGTGGCTTTCTACATTCTTCATGTCTGCATCCATCTTATTCACACAAGAAAGATTCAAAATTCAGGTACCTACATTTGATGCTTTGGCTATGTAATTTGGTTGTGGGTTGGTTTGGGTTTTTTTGTTTGTTTTTTTTTTTTAGATAACCTGCTTTGAAGCTTGAACAGTCCTAATACTCATTGCACTCAGATTCCAGTAGAGACAGTACCTCTCACCTGGAGAAGAGGAGGCTCAGGGCAGAACTCATTGATGTCTACAACTGCCTAAAGAGAGGTTGTAGCCAGGTGGGGGTTTGTTTCTCCTCCCAGGCAACCAACAACAGAACAAGAGGACACAGTCTCAAGTTGTGCCAGGGAAAGTATAGGCTGGATGTTAGGAGGAAGTTCTTGCCAGAGAGAGTGATTTGCATTGGAATGGGCTGCCCAGGCAGGTGGTGGAGTCCCCATCCCTGGAGGTGTTCAAGAAAAGCCTGGATGGGGCACTTAGTGCCATTGGCTAGGGCTGGGTGCTAGGTTGGACTGGATGAGTTTGGAGGTCTCTTCCAACCTGGCTTATCCTATCCTATCCTATCCTATCCTATCCTATCCTATCCTATCCTATCCTATCCTATCCTATTCCAATAATGGAAGAAAAGGTCTAATAATCTCAGCACTACAGAGCCCTTTAGGGAAAACAACATTTAAATTTATATGTACCCTTAAGCAGAGACTGTCATGAAACAGTCTACTTTGGTGTGTGCTGCTTGATAAAATATTTGTGGGCAGCTTAGAAAAATGGAGGTACTTACATGATACCATGAGACAAAGCAGCCCTTCTCACTGCTTCCACTGTGTCAGTGGTTCTTGGTACTGGCTACTGTATCGTAGGTGTCCATGAGAAAGTTCCAGTATTGATCTACAGAAGCCAGGAAAAAAAAGGAGGGAGGAAAAATTGCTGGATTTTTTGGTTAATCTCCAAAACGCTGTCAGCTGAACAAGAAGGACTTGCCACTAGAACCAGTTCTGTTTCCAGGCAATGTCATATGGCAGTAGGATTTTTAGGGGCACCTCAGATATGTGTCTGTAAATGTTGGCACCCCAAGCTTCTGCCAGGCAATCCCTGTTTGTGATAAAAACCTTACGAGGAGATACAACTGCACTTTGCTTGGAAAACAATCCTGTCTGGAGGAAAAGATGCAAAATTCTGTCAGTGCTCAGACTACAGAGATGCTGATGATACTAAGGAAGGAATCACAGAATCACAGGAACATCCAGGTTGGAAAAGACCCTCAAGATCACCAAGTCCAACCTAGAACCCTATTCAACAAGATTCACCTTAAACCATATCCCTAAGAACCACATCCACATGACACTTAAACACATCCAGGGTTGGTGACTCCACCACCTCCCTGGGCAGCTCATTCCAATGCCTGACCACTCTCTCTGTGAAAAACTTTTTCCTAATGTCCAATCTAAACCTCCTCAGTCTCAGCTTGAGGCCATTCCCACTTTGTTCTGTCTCAGATTACCTGTGAGAAAAGACCTGTCCCTTCTTTCCACAAAACTGAAATAAGCTTTGGGACCCTGCTGCTGTTTCTAATACTGACTTGTGGGTCTCAGTTATGATGGGGTCAAATAGGAGCCATTAGAACAACTGGCACAGCCAACAGATTGACAAATTGCATCAGGTTGGAAGAGACTCTCAAAAGTAATCGTTTCCAATGGCCCTGTAGTGAGCAATGACTACAATTAGATCAGGTTGCTCAGGGCCCCATCAAGTCTGATCTTGAATGTCTCCAGGGATGGGGACTGAACCACATCCCTGGGCAACTTGTTCCAGTGTGTCACCACTCTCATTGTAAAGAACTTCCTCCTTATGTCCAACCTAAGTCTGTCCTGTTCCAGTTTCAAACCATCACCCCTCATCCTATCACTACAAGCCTTTCTAAACAGTCCCTCCCCAGCCTTCCTTTAGGTCCCCTTCTGATATTGATCTACTGGAATAGTAGATCACTGTGCAAAATGTATCCAGATGGAGACTGACACTTCAGAAACAGAGGAAAAGAAAATTAACATCATCCTCCACGCAAGGGAAAAAAAAGGCAATGAAGCAGTAAACTCCTCATTGCTTGTACTGGGCAGACACCTACCACAAAGGTACAGTTCACCTCTGACTATAGGAGGGCTTTATTTAATCTGGAGTTCACAGCTAGGATCACAGGATGTTAGGAGTTGGAAGGGACCCAAGGAGATCATTGAGTCCAAGCCCCATGAAGATGGGCATTATGCAAAGTGCCACATTTACAGGTTAAGAGGTGCTGCATCACTGCCAATGGAGGCTACAAGGACAATTAAAGGATTGGAACATCTGTCTTATGAGGAAAGGCTGAGGGACCTGGGGCTGTTCAGTTGGGAGAAGATTGAAAGATCTGGGTAATATTTATAAATATTTGAAGGGTAGGTGTCAAGAAGAAGATGCCAATCTCTTTTCAGTTGTGTGATAGGATGAAAGACAGAAGATACAAACTGGAACACAGGAAGTTCCACCTCAACGTGAGAAGAAACATCTCTGCTCTAAGTGTGACAGAGCACAGGAACAGGCTGCCCAAAGCGATTGTAGAGTCCCCTTCTCTAGAGCCTTTCAAGACCCCTCTGGGCATGTTCCTAGGTGATCCTACTCTGGCGGGTGTGTGTGTGGTCTCCATAGATCCCCTTCCAAACCCTACCACTCTGTGATTCTTTGAATATCAAAAACGTTCCCTGCAAGAGTCCCATTGGAATACTGTGTACAGTTCTGGAGCCCCCAGCACAAGAAGGACATGGAACTGCTGGAGAGAGTCCAGAGGAGGGCCACAAAGATGCTCAGAGGGCTGCAGCACCTCTGCTATGAGGACAGGCTTAGGGAGTTGGGACTTTTCAGCCTGGAGAAGAGAAGACTTCCAGGAGACCTTATAGTAGCCTTCCAGTATCTGAAGGGGGCCTACAGGAGGGACTGGGGAGGGACTGTTGACAAGGTCTTGTAATGACAGGACGAGGGGGAATGGGTTCAAACTGGAAGAGGGGAGATTTGAACGGGATGTTAAGAGAAAGTTCTTCACAGTGACGGTGATGAGACACTGGCACAGGTTGCCCAGGGAGGTTGTGGCTGCTCCCTCCCTGGAGGTGTTCAAGGCCAGGCTGGGTGAGTCCTTTAGCCACCTGTTCTAGTGGGAGGTGTCCCTGCCTATGACACAGAGGGGTTGGAACTGGATGATCTTTGAGGTCTCTTCCAACCTAAACCATTCTATGATTCTCTGATATCAAAGCAGCCGTGTTTCTTTCCTTCATTTAGAAAGGAAACATCAGGAGCCAAGCTGTGTAACAGAAGTACCTATGCTGTACACCTAAACCAAACACACCTCAAAATAACACCAACTAGAAGGTGTGAACAGAGAGAGTTTGGATAGCAGGCGGCGGGAAAAGGGAAAAAAACAGCTGAAACAAAACAAGGAAGCTCAGAAAATGTGTACACGGAAACCCAAATATTTTTCATTGATCGTTCTGGTGAACGTTTGACAGCCCTTTCTCATACATTAACTGCAATTGTAACCACCTAGTTGAATTGTAATTCTCATGATGCAAAATCGAACACCTTAAATAAACAAAAGATCCCAAAGCCGCGAGAATAAAGTCCAAGTGTGTAACTTATTTATCCAGCTTGAGTTCAAGAAGTGGAGTCTGCGCCACAGTTTTATCCTCAGACTTAATTGTTCTCTTGAGCAAGTAACTCTGTGTGCCACCTGTCACTGCGTGGCCAATCCATAAAGGAATCCCAGGGATGTTGTTGAGGTCCATCCTGGAGATGCTCAGCGTGAAACTGGAGACAGTCAAGATGGAACAGTAGATCTCTGTGCAAAATGTATCTAGATGGAGACTGACATTTCAGAAACAGAAGAAAAGGAAATGAACATCAACCTCCATGGAAGGAAATCCCAAGATGAGACTGGAAACGTTCAGTGACAGGAGACATTGAAGATGAGAGAAGAGATGTTGAAGACAGAATCATAGAATCAGTCAAGGTTGGAAGGGACCACAAGGATCATCTAGTTCCACCCCCCCTGCCATGGGCAGGGACACCCTACCCTAGATCACGGTGACCACAGCCTCATCCAGCCTGGCTGCAAACACCTCCAGGGATGGGGCCACAACCACCTCCCTGGGCAACCCATTCCAGCCTCTCACCACTCTCATGCTGAACAACTTCCTCCTCACATCCAATCTGAATCTCCCCACCTCCAGCTTTGCTCCATTCCCTCTAGTTCTGTCACTCCCTGAGGGCCTAAAAAGTCCCTCCCCAGCTTTTCTGTAGGATCCCTTCAGATACTGGAAGGCCACAAGAAGGTCACCTGGGAGCCTCCTCTTCTCCAAACTGAACAGCCCCAACTCTTTCAGTCTCTCCTCACAACAGAGGTGCTGCAGCCCTCTGAGCATCCTGGTGGCCCTTCTCTGGACACACTCCAGCATGTCCACATCCCTCTTGTAATAGAGGCTCCAGAACTGGACGCAGTACTCCAGGTGGTGTCTCACCAGGGCGGAATAGAGGGGATGACATGAGACAAGAGACATTGAAGATGAGACATTTAAGATGAGACAAGACACATTCAAGATGAGACTTGATGCCTAGCCCCAGGCAACCTGATCAAGTCAGAGATGTCCCTGCTCTCTGCGAGAGTTTGGGCAAAATGACCTTTGAGGGCCCTTTCCAACCTGACGCAGCCTGTGAGGTTGTAAATTCTGAAACTTGTTCTTTTAAATGAAAGAGCAGAATGCTCCAGCAAGCACATTAGAGGCTCCAAATCAGATTTAAATATCCAGTAGTCAAGGCTAATTTCAGTACTTCCTTCAATCCCAAGGCCCTGACTATTGATTTTTCAAAGGTGTGTTGCTATTAGAGGGTTACACAATCTGAAGTTTTGTTCTTGAGAACATGAGGCACTCACATTTAAATCATTTTGCTCACAAACTGCATTCATTCGCCTTTCTGTGGAATGCAAAACGAGAGAAAACAAACAACCAAGGAGGTTTCCATTCAACCTGTCCATGTAAACATGATTTATTTCTGGGACTTGTATATATCTCCCTAGCTCTTTTCCCTCTGCTGATCCCAGTGCTCAAAATACAGGTGCCACTTGAATACTTCTAAAGGTCTCATCCAGATTGCACAAGAGCTGTTGAGGATTATACTGCACTTCTGAATACTTTTCCGTGCTCATTCTGTTATGTTCAGATAGCATTAACAGAAGGAATACTGACAAAATAATTGAAGAGACAGGTAAGAACTTCACTGAATGACACTGTGGGAGGTTTCTTTAAGGTTGCATTAAAGAAGAAAAAGCAAGGACAGTGATGATGGAGTACTGTGTACAGTTCTGGAGCCCCCAAGAAGAAGGACATGGAACTGTTAGAGCAAGTCCAGAGGAGGGCCACAAAGATGCTCAGAGGACTGCAGTAGCTCTGCAGTAGCTCTGCTATGAGGGAAGGCTGAGAGAGTTGGGGCTCTGCAGCCTGGAGAAGAGAAGGCTCCCAGGAGACCTTGTAGCAGCTTTCCAGTATGTGAAGAGGGCCTACAGGAAGGCTGGGGACTATTCACAAAGTCTTGTAATGACAGGACAAGGGGTAATGGGTTTAAACTGGCAGAGGGGAGATTTAAACTGGGTGTTAGAAAGAAGTTCCTTACAGTGAGGGTGGTGAGACACCGGCACAGGTTGCCTAGGGAGGTTGTGGCTGCTCCTTCCCTGGAGGTGTTCAAAGCTAGGTTAGAGAAGGCCTTGAGTGACCTGTTCCAGTGGGAGGTGTCCCTGCCTGTGGCAGGGTGTTGTAATTAGATGGTTTTTGGGGTCCCTTCCAACCTAAACCATTCTATGATGATGGCAGTCAGGTAAGTCAGCTATAATAAACCCTGCAATTCAAAGCAGGAGCACGTGGACAAGGAGAAGGGATTAGGAAGGAGCCAAATGCTGACTGACCTTCAGAAATAGAGAACACCAGCAGCAATGAACTTCCATTTGGGCTTTTCAAGGTGATGAGTGATGTTGTGCAGGATGCAGTTGTGGTTTCATTGACTCTAAGGGAATCAGAATCTTCCAGATGTAAAAGAAGTGCATTTTGACCTGAAAGCATTGCAATGTGAGGAAAAAAAAGGATTAATTAGGATTCAGTGATTAATGTTGATATATTATTCCTAATAATAATGATGAGCAAAAGGAAATTTAACAGGTAGCCCCACAAATAAAGGAATAAATGGAACCTTCATCCCTATAGTGATGTGTATTTTAATATGTGGAGAAGCTGTGCCTGCAGCAGGGCATTTCATATGGTTTCACTGTTACCTAATAGAGGTTCAGCTCCTGCTTTGATATCTCTGAGACTTCTAACCCTCTCTAAATTTGGTCATGGTGTTAGAAAACACTTTCCATATGCATATGCAGAGCATGACTCTAAGCCCCTAATTTCCTAAGCAAATCACCCGAACAAAAATAAACAGAAGTTTTCAAAATGACAAAAGTGTTTCCAGAAAAGGCCAAAGGGAGTACAAAAAAAAAAAAAAGTTTACAAATTAGTTTGGGCAGATTTTGGGTTGAAATGGTGTTGTTTGTTTTTACCAATGGCCAGATATTCTCTGGCAAGGTTGACAAACCTTTCTCCATGTAAGCAGAGGAGAAAAATGATCAGAGGGCTGAAGAACCTCCCCTATGGGGACAGGCTGAGAGAGCTGGGGCTGTTCAGCCTAGAGAAGAGAAGGCTCCAGAGAGATCTTACAGAAGCCTTCCAGTACCTGAAGGGAGCCTACAAGAAAGCCAGGGAGGGACTTTTTACAAGGGCTTGTAGTGATAGGATGAGAGGGAATGGACTGAAGCTTGAGGAGGGCACCCTCAGCAAGTTTGCAGATGACACCAAGCTGTGTGGCACAGGAGACTTGCTGGAGGGCAGGGATCCATCCAGAGGGACCTGGACAGGCTGCAGAGGTGGGCCCAGGCTAACCTCATGAAATTTAACAAGGCCAAGTGTAAGGTCCTGCACCTGGGTCGCTGCAATCCCAAGCACAAATACAGGCTGGGTGGTGAGTGGCTGGAGAGCAGCTCTGAGGAAAAGGAC
>VWZI01012357.1:0-16684 GCA_013396835.1 Psilopogon haemacephalus | reverse complement strand
CTGGATGTGTTCAAGGCCAGGCTTGATGAGGTCTTGAGTGTCCTGATCTAGTGGGAGGTGTCCCTGCCTGTGGCAGGGGGTTGGAACTGGGTGATCTTGGAGGTCTCTTCCAACCTAGACCATTCTATGATTCTATGATTCTATGATTTAGATTGGCTATTAAATACAAATTGTTTACAGTGAGGGCTTTGAGACACTGGAACAGGTTTCCCAGGGTCAGGTTAGATCAGGCCTTAAGTAATCTGGTTGAGTGGAAGGTGTCTCTGCCTGTGGCAGAGTGGGTTAGAACTGGATGATCTTCAAGGGCCCTTCTAACCCAAACCATTCTATGAATCTAAGAACTCAGCCCTGGCCCTACCCAGGAGTACCATTGAGCACCAGCTGCTCTTCAGGGGCAGTCTCAGCTCAGCTAGTGCAGGTACAGCTGAGCCCCATACAGCCTGAAAGTGGACACTCAGGCAAGAAGCCACTAGAAGGCTGCTCAGGGAAAACTGCAAGGGGTCTTGCAGCACTGCTGAACAGTGTTCACTGGGCCTTCAGTGCTTTCCTACCTCACTTCCACTTGGTTTTGCCTGTTCCCACGTTTGCCAACAAGCAGGGCAACCCTTCAAAGTGTATTTCCAGAGCTTAGTTGAAAGAGGTGGTGGAGAGATACGAGTCTCACACTTCCTGATATTAAAGACCATAATCCTGCTGATGCCAGTGAATCTCACAAAGACAAAGCCACAGAGTCAGTGAGATGAGGCAGTAAATAAGACCCAATGGTGATGAGATAAGGTGCTACAAAGAAAACACTGAAAGGTGTTCCCTGAGTTTGGAAGCTATTTAAATATCTATTGTAGCAATGAGGAAAGCAAACACCCACTGCTCTGTCTCTGTTACACAGCATAAGCCCACTCTGTTCTATGGAGCTGATTTGGTTTTGTGTATAAAAATCCAGAAGGGAAAAAAAACCCAAAACCATTTAGCTTTGAACTCCAAGGTACACTTACTGTGGTTTAGGACATAAGCATCATACAGATTCACTGATGGCTTCTAGGATAGGATAGGATAGGATAGGATAGCATAGCATAGCATAGGATAAGGTAGAAAAAGCCAGGTTGGAAAAGACCTCCAAGCTCATCCAGTCCGACCTAGCAACAAGCCCTATTCAATGGCACCAAGTGCTCAATCCAGTCTTTCCTTGAGCACCTCCAGGGTTGGTGACTCCACCACCTCCCTGGAGTGATTCCAATGCCAATCACTCTCTCTGGCAAGATCTTTCTCCTAACGTCCAGCCTATACCTCCCCTGGCACAACTTGAGACTGTGTTTCCTCATTCTGTTGCTGGTTGCCTGGGAGAAGAGACCAACCCCACCTGGCTACAACCTCCTTTTAGGTAGTTGTAGACAGCAATGAGGTCACCCCTGAGCCTCCTCTTCTTCAGATTAACCAACCCCAGCTCCCTCAGCCTCTCCTCATAGGGCTGTGCTCCAGGCCTCTCACCAGCTTCATCGCCAGAAACATCTGAATGGGAGGATCCAGCCTTTCTTGCCATATTGGTCATGATGACATTTGGGAGACAATTTGCTTAGTGCTCCTGTAAAAAAAATCAGATATCAGATGCCAGCTGAAATCAGTGACATCCATTTCCTCATAGCTGCTCGTGTTTCAGCTAAGAAACACAATTTGTTTTCCAATACATGTTATCACCTGTTCTGTTTACATTACGTCAGAGATGACAAAGCAGCAGAATCAAAACTGGATTAATCCTTCACAGTTAAGACACTAAATGCACGTTACTGTTTGAATGGTTTGAGCAACAGAAAACCCCAAAGAGTGCAAATAAGTGACTCCAAGCACGGAGCTCTGAGCAGTACAAGCTGTGGGCCTGGGCAGGAAGCTGCTTATGTCCATCCTGTAACAAAGTGGATCATGGTTTTTTGACAACACATCATTGTTGGACAAACACATCTTTGCTGGTTCCCTCAGTTCAAGAGAGATATTGAGGTACTGGAAGGTGTCCAGAGAAGAGCAGCAAAGCTGGTGAGGGCCTGGAGCACAGCCCTATGAGGAGAGTCTGAGGGAGCTGGGGTTGTTTATCCTGGAGAAGAGGAGGCTCAGGGGTGACCTCTTAGCTCTCTGTAACTACTTAATAAGAGATTGTAGCCAGGTGGGGTTGGTCTCTTCTCCCAGGCAACCAGCAACAGAATGAAGGGACACAGTCTCAAGTTATGCCAGGGAAGGTATAGGCTGGATGTTAGAAGGAAGTTCTTTACAGAGAAAGTGATTGGCATTGGAATGAGCTTCCTGGGATGTGGTGGAGTTGCCATCCCTGGGGATGTTCAAGAAAAGACTGGATAGAGCACTTAGTGCCATTGGAAAAGGCTGGGTGCTAGGTTGGACTGGAGGTCTCTTCCAACCTGGCCTATCCTATCCTATCCTATCCTATCCTATCCTATCCTATCCTATCCTATCCTATCCTATCCTATCCTATCCTATCCTATCCTATATCAGTTCATTGCATTGTTTGGGAAGGTGATGGTTTCACTTGAAGCTTTGCTGGGAGGGTTTCTCAGCTTTCATGTGGTTAAAAGCCAGCAACAAATTAGGCAACCACCTTAGATAATACTTCAATAGTCTAATTGGTAGGGATACAGGACACATTTCTTTCTTGTGCTTCCTCAACAAGACATCTGGAAGCTGTTGCTCATTAAGTAAGTAATTAAAGAGCAATTGGGCCAGAGAGGCTGACACACTAAGTTGCTAGGTTAGGACATGCTGTTTGCACCACAGTGGCCAGCCCCTGTGTTTGTCAGGGACACTTACACTCCCATATGGGCATCTAGATGCCAGATCAACACAGGTATGATTTCGTAGCTCAACTTCACAAGTCTGCCAGACTGGACTTCCACCTGTGCCCCCTCATTCCCACATGCAACCAGAAGTATCTGTAAACAGCCTGCCAGATCCAGAACTCCCACGGAAGTAGAAGTGCCCCGTGAGCTGTTTTTTTTCTGTCAATCATTTCTGTCTAAGATAGGGAATGCTGCTGAAAATTGTGTCTCAAGTTGGTCAGCTGCAGACAGGTCAGAGCACCTTGTGCTGAACTCACAGCACTTACAGCAAAGACTACTTCCAGCAAATCCAGCTGTGGATAAGAGGAAGAGGGAGAGGGAGAGGCTGAGCAGGAAAGGTCCTTATCTACCTGCTGACTTAATGCTGGGAAATCTTCTTCAGCATAGCACTTTCCCAATGCACAGTTCAAGCCAGAAAGCTGCTGTGCAGAGCTACTGAGTCCTGCTTCAAGGTGTGCCGTGTACAGCTGTCAGGCCCACCTTATGGTCACCCTTAGCATCTTTACATCTTCATCTCCTTTCTGGGGTTGCTGACCTAGGGCAAAGTGGCCCAAGGTGATATTTGCTGTGTGGGTCTGTACATGCTGCTAGCTAGAGCAGCAGTCATTTCTCTACCACCTGGCATTCATGGCCTTGGGATCCCATAGGTGCTTCTGATGCGTGCCCCTGTGGGTGAGATAGGTGAAGATTCCTCTGTGATATTTCTGTGCACTTTGACTTGTGAGCCTGCGATTAGTTGAAGAAGGTGAGCAAAGCTTCCTTGAGCACAGCACAGGTAGTGAAGCTTCTCTGTCACGTAACTGCAGTGTTCAGCAGCTCACCTTGACAATTGCTGATTCTCTGAGTTATCTTCCAGATTGCTCAACCCACAGAACTGCGGGTGGCGAACCATAATAAGCTGTGTTTTCACCAATTTCGTTTGGGGAGATGCTGGCAAATGCCGATGAAGAAGGTTAGGAAACACCGCCCTGGGCAACTGTCGGGTGAATTATCTTCCCTCCAAAAGCGCTGGACCGCGACCCAAGTTTGGGCTGTAACTTCAGGCGGGGCTCTGCACCGGGGTCATCCCACCAGCTCCGGCGCCGCAGGACCCGGAGGCACGGGGGCGGGTGGCTGTAACCCGCGATGGTCCCGCCGGGGCCGCGCCGTGCCGCGACGATCGCCGCCCCTTCCCGCTCGGCGGGGACGCTCACGGCCGCGGGGAGGAGCGGGAACCGGCACCGTATAAGGCCTGCCCGCTGACCCGGCTCCGGCACTCGCACTGCTTCAGCCGGCCCACGGAGACACACGGGCGGGGACCTGCGCGGGGCGTACCACACCGCAACTGCCCGGCGGTAGGGACCGCTCCGCACCCGTCTCGGCGGTAGGGATCGCTCCGCTCCGCACCCGTCCCGGCGATAGGGACCGCACCGCACCCGTCCCGGCGGTAGGGACCGTACCACACCGCAAGTGCCCGGCGGTAGGGACCGCTCCGCACCGCACCACACCCGTCCCGGCGGTAGGGACCGCTCCGCACCCGTCCCGGCGGTAGGGACCGCAGCGCACCACACCGCAAGTCCCGGCGGTAGGGACCGCTCCGCTCCGAACCGCACCCGTCCCGGCGTTAGGGACCGTACCACACCGCAAGTGCCCGGCGGTAGGGACCGCACCGCACCACACCCGTCCCAGCGATAGAGACCGTACCACACCTCAGCCGTCCCGGCGGTAGGGACCGCAGCGCACCTGCCCCGGCGGAGGACACCGCACCTCGCTTACCTCGTTGGCGTGCACCGCTGCGCCTCACTCCGTCTGGCGATTGCCCGGCGGGGCGCACGGTGTGGCGGCTTCCCTGCGGGATCCCGTCCCATCTCCGTGCTGTGCCGGCCTCCCCGTACTAGCCGTGCGGGGGCAGCCGCTGCCCCTCCGATTGTGGCTCCGGTCCTTGGCTCCAACAGCGAGTCTCTCCGATAGCATGAGGGGCTTCACCGTCTGGGACTATGTGGTCTTTGCGGCCATGCTGCTGATCTCGGCAGTCATTGGGGTCTACTACGCCTTCGTGGGAGGCGGGCAGAAGACATCTAAGGACTTCCTCACGGGGGGCCGCAGCATGAGCGCTGTCCCGGTCGCGCTGTCTCTCACCGCCAGCTTTATGTCAGCTGTCACCGTGCTGGGGACCCCTGCCGAAATTTACCGCTATGGTGCCATGTTCTGCATGTTCGCCTTCACCTACGCCCTCGTGGTGCTGTGCAGCGCCGAGATCTTCCTGCCTGTCTTCTACAAGCTGGGCATTACCAGCACCTACGAGGTAAGGTGGAATGGAAGGAGCCTTCAGGGAGCTGGAGGTCTTCTCAAGCCTGGTTTATATGGGTCTCCCCTAAGCCTCTTCCCTAGATCCCCTCACACTCTGTGCTCATCCATTTGTCCACGCTTCCAAGAGTAAGCTGGAGCCTGCCCTGTGCTCAAGCCCACCTGCACTGCCTGCAGAAAGAGGAGATCCTCAACCCTGCTGTGTTGGTTCAGGAGCTGTGCACCGTGTCGCATTTGTTTCCTCAGCTAGGAGCTCAGTTTTCCTTGTATAGATTCGATGCTGGCATGTCATTAATGGTGTATAATTAATATATCAAGTGCAGACCTCAGGAGCACTTATCATAGAAAACAGAGTTCTCACATCACACTTTCTCCAGAAAGGTTTTTAAGCTTAGATGCAGCCACAAAACTCCTCTGGCAGATTTGGAGGCAAATTGCTCTTTTTACAGAGCACATTGGGAAAGGACCATCTCCCTTGGCCTTTATCACTTTATTACATCGAGCAGGGGTGTTGCAGCACTGGATGCTGCAAACAAGGTTTCTCTTAGTAGATTTAGATAATAATTCATCAGCAAAAAAGTGCTGTTGGCTTCCAATATCTTTTAAACTGCTAATCTTTGGACTGTTCGTTACGATGATAGCACTCTTAAATAAAAACTTATTATCATGACTGGAAACTCACTGATAATCTTGAGGTTGGAGTAGGTGCAGCTATAAAAGATAAATCTTCTATTTGTGGGCAGAGTTCAGAGATTGAACGACTTCTTGGTGTCTGCCCAGGGGTTCATCACTCTTTCCTTGTGAGGACATGATTGCAGATGATGGTTTAAATGCTCAGTTGTTAAAGAAGCACTTTGAGGTACTTGAGGGTTTGTGCCAATTGAACAGACTGGCAGGCAGATCTCTTTTGTATAACCACACAGCCCAGATGGTTGTTAGAACAGAGGATGAGAAGATGCTGCATAACAAGCTCATTCAGAGGTTGTGCTGTCTCAGGCTGGGTAGAAAAGTGAGGGTTCCTCCTTTGCAAAAGGCTACATTTCCACTTACCTACAGAGCATGGCGAGCTGCTTCAGACAGCACAGAAGGTGAAGTGATCATAGAGAAAACAGCTACCGCTGGAGACCTTCTGCCATCTCTTGCAGCAGTTCAGCTGGAGACACATCATGCCAGAGTTTCCAAATCAATTAGAGCTCAGAGGCATAGCCACAATAGTTTCTTTTTTGTTTTCTTCTCTGATCTCACAACACAAGTTGGTTCTGTCATTTGCTGGTACATCATTGTGAACTCTCAGGTTGCCCCATGTGGAGTCTAGAGTTGGACTCGGAGATCCTTGCAGGTTCCTTTGAACTCAGGATATTCAGGGATTCTGTGCTGGTCTTTGCCAGGTCATGATGCACAGCTCCTCGTGCCTTGAGGCAGCTAGGTAGCATCAGCTCCCATCCTGCAGACTGTCATACTGAATAGCTCATGTCCTCTCGCACATGTGTCACTACTCATTTGTGAGCTCTGTAAAGAAAGAGCAAATCAAGTTGAAAGAAATGTCAGTCAAGGTGCTTCTAGGCATTTTGGCCATTCATGGACATGTAAAACGATGCTATGCCCCCGCTGTGTTGTTCATTGCTTCACTCCTGTCCTGTCAGTAGTGCCAAGTTTCAGAAACCTTTGCATTTTCTTCTCTCTTGCAGTACTTAGAGCTTCGATTTAACAAATACCTGCGCCTCTGTGGAACCATCCTCTTCGTTATACAAACGGCAAGTACATCTCAAAACTTCTCTCTGGTCCTTGTGGCCACCAGGATTCCTCAGATTAGTGTAACTGGCTGGTTTCTTGGAGTGGTTGGTGAGATTACCTCAATGCATGGGTGGCTGGGAGTGGGAGAAACAGAGCTCTTTCTGCCCCAAATCAGTAAGTCGGGGAGCAGATGCTGGGATAGCTGCCTCGAGTCTTTGTGTGCATTACTGAGCACTCAGAGCAGTCACTTGGCATCAGCCCCACGCCAAGAGATGAGTGACCCTTTGCTGCAGGGCAGCAGCATGAAGAGCAGTCCTTTGCCTGCCTGCTGGACAAACCCACAGTGGGTTTGAAACGTAAACATGCCCCAATTATCGACAGGGGTGCTTTTCATCCTTAGTCCTATGGGTTCTGAGAGCCTGACTAATTCTCAGGGATCTATGAGAGGGAGCTAAACAAGCTGTCAGGAGCTGTCATTTACTGCAGAAGGGGCTCGCACCACCACCATCACTGGAGAAAACCTGGGTGGGGATGTCCAACTGAAGCAGTCTCTGAAGTTATTGCTGGTGCAGCTTGCTGCATCCAGCCCATTTGGGGGAGTCAGTGTGAGACTGCATGTTTCAAAGGTACAGTGACCATGTGCCACGTGCACCAGAAACAAAAACACGTTACCTTTTCACACTTCTGAAGTAGACTTCTAAGGGAATTCAAACTAGAAAAAAAATATATATATGGTCAGAAAGCTTTTTAAGTTACATGCCTTTTTTTTTTTTTCCCCTCCTGATTTTGCATTAAGATACATCAAGAGTTACCAGGCAATCAGACTTGCTCCAACAAGATGGGGGTCAGTGCACTGCTAATTACTTATTTGAGCAGTGCTGGTGAGCTGGCACTTACAGATACACAAGCCCATAGGAAAAGTAGAGTGCTAGCATGTGTGAACCGTAGGATGGCTTCAATTGGAAATTACTTCTAAGATCACCAAGTCCAGCAGTCAACCTAAGACCAGCATAGCCATTAAACCATGTCCCAAAGTGCCATGTCCACACACATATCTTCAACACCTCCAAGGACAGTGACTCCACCACCTCCATGGGCAGCCTGTTCCAATGCTTGACCACTCTATTAGTAATTTTTCCTAATATCCAATCTCAGCCTGCCCTGGTACAATTTCAGGCCATTTCCTCTCCATCTGTCACCTGATACTAGGGAGAAGAGACTGACCCCCACCTCACTACAACATCCTTCCAGGGAGGAATAGTGAGGAAAAGAAACCCCTGAACATTTTAATGGTGTAGCTTTTAACAGCTCTGTGTACCACCACAAGAAGGACGTGGAACTGTTAGAGAGAGTCAAGAGGAGGGCCACAAAGATGATCAGAGGGTTGGAGCACCTCTGCTATGAGGACAGGCTGAGAGTTGGGGCTTTTCAGCCTGGAGAAGAGAAGGCTTTGAGGAGACCTTATAGTAGCCTTCCAATATCTGAAGGGGGCCTACAGGAGGGCTGGGGAGGGACTATTCTCAAGGTCTTGTAATGACAAGATGAGGGGGAATGGGTTTAAACTGGCAGAGGGGAGATGTAAATGGGATGTTAGGAGGAAGTTCTTTACAGTGAGGGTGGTGAGACACTGGAACAGGTTGCCCAGGGAGGTTGTGGCCTCTCCCTCCCTGGAGGTGTTCAAGGCCAGGCTGGATGAGTCCTTGAGACACCTGTTCTAGTGGGAGGTGTCCCTGCCTATGGCAGGGGGCTGGAACTGGATGATCTTTGAGGTCTCTTCCAACCTAAACCATTCTATGATTCTATTGGCACATGTTTAAAAATGGGAAGACTGTGCCATCAGTCTCATTTTAGTTGACACCAAAAAAGTGCTCATACTCGTGACAAATGTTTATTTCCTATAGCTCAAAGCTTCTTATTTGCCACTTTCTCATGCTGGATTGCTGATCTAGCAGGCTTGGAAAGGGTTTGGCTGATGGGTAAGGGATTGGCTGGAGTTGCAGTCAACAGCCAACTGTCTTAGTGGAAACCAGTAATATGTGGTGTCCTTCAAGGTCCTGTTCTGGGACCAGCACTATTTATTACCTTTATTAATGGCATAGATAGTGGGAATGAGTTGAGCCTCAGGAAGTTTGTGAATGACACCAGGTGGTGCAGATGATTGACTCGAGGGAAGGATGCCATCATCACAAGTACTTGTACAAGCTTCAGGAGCTGACCCATGTGAACCTCAAAATTTAACAAGGCAAGTGCAAGGTTCCCAATATCAGTACAGACTGAGAGATGAACTGATTAGGAGGAGCCCTGCAGAGAAGGGCTTGGGGATACTGATGGATAAAAAACTGGATATGGTTAGGCAGTCTGTGCTTGCAGCTCAAAAAGCCAATCAAATCTTGGGCTGCGTAAAAGGAAGCATGGCCAGCAGGTTGAGTGAAATGAATCTCCCCTCTTACTCTGTTCTTGTGAGACTTCACCTGGAGTACTGCAGCCACTTCTGAGGTCCTCAGCACAAGTAAGACATGGACTGGTTGAAGTGGGTCCAGAGGAGGGCCACAAAAAATGATCAGAGGGATGGAATACCTCTCCTATGAAGAAAGGATAAGAGAGTTGGGATTGCTCAGCCTGGAGAAGGGAAGCCTGTGGGGAGACCTTTTGCAGCCTTTCAATATATAAAAGGGGCCTATAACAAAGGTGGAGAGAGATGTTTTACCAAGGCTTGTAGTGACAGAACAAGGGGTAGTGGTTTCAAACTGAAGGAGTGTAGATTTAGATTGGATTTAGGGAAGAAATCTTTCACAACAAGGGTGGTGGGACACTGGACCATGCCAATCAACCTATTGAAGGCCAGGTTGATTAGGGCTATGAGCAACCTGATCTAGCAGAAAATGTCCATGTCCACAGCAAGGGCAGGCAGAAGTAGATGATTTTTAAAGGACCCTTCCCAACCCAACCCATTCCATGGGACATACTGAGAGTCACTGTATGGACAGCAAATCAAAGACTGTCTGGGCTTGGCAATTATCAGTAGTTAGCTGTGAAGTGATGCAGCTGGTTCCGAGCAGACATTCACCAGGGACCTGTCAGAACTGGCAGCTATATATGAAAACCTGGAGAGGACCCATGGAACCAAGAGACCAGGCTGCTCAAAATCTCAGCCAGCTTGGTCTTAAAAACTCCCAGGGATGAGGTGTCCACAACTTCTGGGTAACACCTGATTCTGCTTTATTTCCTTGTCCAAGTCTCACCCCTGTCAGTCAGGGAGCTGATGCATGTCAGCTCAGGGCCTGACTGCTACTTAAATCCTTTGCATCAAGACCACTGACCTTCACAGGAGTTCTCTGCACGTTGCAAGCTGCATTCCCCTGAACAATGTCACAACCGAGCTTGTCCTAGTAACAGTGATAGAAAAGCAATCAGAATGTTAAAATCCACAGTAACAAATTAGAGGCTGTGGCTGTATGAATCCTACTGTGCCCATGAAAGTGATGGAGCAGCTCCTTGACTTGTCAGTGCCTTTATTGTACTTGCTGAAAATAGAAGCTTGCTGATAATCACACGTGGCTTCATCTCACAGGAAAAGAATTCCTTATGATGCTATCCATAAGGATTAACTAATACTGGAGGTTTTTTTGGTTCTTACTCATAGAATCATAGAATGGTCTAGGATGGAACAGACCTCAAAGCTCATCCAGTTCCAACCACCCCACCAATAGGCAGGGACACCTCCCACTAGAACAGATCACTGAAGGACTCATCCAACCTAGCCTTGAACACCTCCAGGGAGGGAGCAGCCACAACCTCCCGGGCAACCTGTGCCAGTGTCTCACCACTCTCACTGGAAAGAAATTCCTCCTAACATCCAGTTTAAATCTCCCCTCTGCCAGTTTAAACCCATTCCTCCTCTTCCTGTCGTTACAAGACCTTGTGAATAGTCCTTCCCCAGCACTTCTGTAGGCTCCCTTCAGATACTGGAAGGCTACTATAAGGCCTCCTTGAAGCCTTCTCTTCTCCAGGCTGAAAAGCCTCAACTCCCTCAGCCTGTCCTCATAGCAGAGGTGCTCCAGCCCTCTGATTGTCTTTGTGGCCCTCCTCTGGACTCTCTCCAATGGTTCCATGTCCTTCTTGTGCATTATAGCTGCATACTGAGAGACATATAGAATCATAGTATAGTTTAGGTTGGAAGAGACCTCAAAGATCATCCAGTTCCAACCCCCTGCCATAGGCAGGGACACCTCCCACTAGAACAGGTCACTCAAGACCTCATCCAGCCTGGCCTTGAACACCTGCAGGGAGGGAGCAGCCACAACCTCCCTGGGCAACCTGTTCCAGTGTCTCACCACCCTCACCGTGAAGAGCTTCCTCCTAACATCCTGACTAAATCTCTCCTCTGCCTATTTAAACCCATTCCCCCTCATCCTGTCATTACAAGACCTTGAGAATAGTCCCTCCCCAGCCTTCCTGTAGGCCTCTTTCAGATATTGGAAGGCTACTATAAGGTCTCCTCAAAGCCTTCTTTTCTCCAGGCTGAAAAGCCCCAACTCTCTCAGCCTGTCCTCATAAAAGAGGTGTTCCAGATATTGATCCCAAGACTGAGAAAATAAATTTTAATAGATTCCTTGATATACCTCATCAAGTTACTTTTTTTTTCCTCCCCCTTGTTTCTACAATGTATAAAGCAATAAAATAAGTTAATTATCAAAGCCAGGAGAAGCTGAAGAGGGATTTGATATTTAAGAGTCCTTGGTATTTGTTTCAAGGATGCCAGGCTATGAAACCACAGCCTCAGTCACTCTCCAGCATTTTGTCTCCCAACAATTGGAGTTATTTTCCCACAGTTTTGAATTTAAGCGATATAGATTGCATAAGTGCTTGAAGAGAAATCATTTAAGCAGGCTATCACCTTTCCAGGAATTACATGTGTTTTGATCTTGTGTAATTTTTTTTTTCTTTTCCCTCCTCCTCTATAGACTTTATACACTGGCATTGTCATCTATGCTCCAGCTTTAGCACTAAATCAAGGTAAGATGAGTACACTGCAACTGTTCTTCTGCTACTATCATTTTCCCCTGCCTATAATACTGAGGTAATGGACACTTAAAAAAAAAAAATATACAGCTGAAGGCTTTATGGTTAATTCTTCTAAGATTTAGAATCATAAAATGGTTTAGGTTGGAAAAGACCTCAGAGATCATCCAGTTCCAACCCCCCTGTGCGATAGGCAGGGACACCTCCCACTAGATCAGGTCGCTCAAGACCTCATCCTGCCTGGCCTTGAACACCTCCAGGGAGGGAGCAGCCACAACCTCCCTGGGCAACCTGTTCCAGTGTCTCACCACCCTCACCGTGAAGAACTTCCTCCTAACATCCCGCCTAAATCTCCCCTCTGCCAATTTGAACCCATTCCCCCTCATCCTGTCATTACAAGACTTTGTGAATAGTCCCTCCCCAGCCTTCCTGTAGACCCCCTTCAGATACTGGAAGGTTGCTATAAGGTCTCCTGGAAGCCTTCTCTTCTCCAGGCTGAAAAGCCCCAACTCCTTCAGCCTGTCCTCATAGCAGAGCTGCTGCAGCCCTCTGATCATCTTTGTGGCCCTCCTGTGGACCCTCTCCAGCAGTTCTGTGTCCTTCCTGTGCTGGGGGCTCCAGAACATTTCTATTGATCCTGATGGGACCTCTGTTAGGAGGCCTCCTGTTTGTGATCCTAGTCCATTACAGTTCTCACTTGTAAGGAATTATAGAAGAGTTTCAAGGGGATAAACCTGGTCTCATTTATTCTGCCTCTCGTGTATTGGCTACATCCAGAAGTCACAGAATCACAGGACTTTAGACGTAGGGAAGGGCCTCCAGAGATCATCAAGTCCAACCCCCCTGCCAAACGTTAGAGACTGAAGTGAATACTGAAGGCAACAGAGAATCATAGAATGGTTTAAGTTGGAAGAGACCTCAAAGATCATCCAGTTCCAACCCCCTGCCATAGGCAGGGACACCTCCCACTAGATCAGGTCACTCAAGGCCTCATCCAACCTGGCCTTGAACACCTCCAGAGAGGGAGGAGCCACAACCTCCCTGGGCAACCTGTTTCAGTGTCTCACCACCCTGACTGTGAAGAACTTCCTCCTAACATCCCATTTCAATCTCCCCTCCACCAGTTTAAACATTTAATTCCCCTAGTTAAACACTCTTTTTAAGAGGAAAGTGAAGGGGGGGAAAAATAAATCTGTAAATATAGTTTTAGGCTACCTGGAACTGTTTAACCCAGCCTGTCATTTTGCTAGGAAAACCAAATCAAACAGCAAAGAGAGCTTGGATCTTATGAGCAAGTTCTTTACCATGAGGGCTGTGGAACACTGAGACAAGTTGCCCAGGGAGGTGGCTGAGGCCCCAATTCCTGGAAATATTCAAGGTGAGACTCTATAGGTGAATTGATTGTGGGTGATTGAAGAGGCAGAAATGATAAATTATTTAGTTTTTATAATTTCTAAAGCCCCACCCACAATCTGTGTGTAAATTATTTTAAGTTTGGGTTCTATTTCGGTCAGGAAAAGTCTTCACAAGGATGCCTCTTCAGGTAATTTAGGAAAAATCAGAAAAATGGGAAGGTTTGAGCATAAGACAGCTTTGCCCTACTTACAAACGGGAGACTGTCTCTAGGTCCGTGTTTAGGTCTGTTCAGGTCCCAGTGCAGGTCTCGGTTCAGGTCTGAATGCAGGTCCGAGTGAAAGTCCTGCTCCAGTCTGTCCAGTTGCCATATATACTGGGGCGATTTGTTCCCTTCCTGTTCAAGCCCACGGAGGGTAGGAGCAGGCACTTCACACCTATTCCAAACCTCCAGTGTCAGAGGTGGGGAGGGAGGAAGACCGTTTCCTGCCCCATTCAAGCCTCTGGTGGGGCAGTGGACTGGGGTGTGCCCTGCCACAGTTCGCACCCCATTCAAACCTCTGGTGGGGCAGTGCCCTGCCCTGCCCTACCACAACAGGGCTCTGATCTAGTCGAGGATATCCCTGCTCACTGCGGAGAGGGTTGGACCTGGTGGCTTTTAGAGGTCCCTTCCAGCCCAAGCCATTCTACGGTTCTCTGATTTTCAACTTAAGATCTTTGTTTTGACAGAAACATTCAATTTCATAACTATTTTCTGCTTGCAAAAAAAAGGGAGTCTTTGCTTTGGAAACAAGCCACATTTGTTTGCAAAGGAGAAACACAGCTTTAACGTGGAGCCAAATGAAACTTCTAATCTGACACAATTTGTCCACTTGGCAAGAAAAGGCAGTAGCAAAATGCAAATATAAAATGAATTATTTTGGCCAGGATGAAAATCATAATTATTCTGTTCATTGTTTTTGGGTTGTTTGGTTGGTTGGTTTTTTAAATCCCCCCCTTTTTTTGTTTGTTTGTTTGTTTAATTGAACAAAAAGGAATAAAAAACCCAACAAGGCCTCCAGTGGTTTCCTCCGGTGTAGGAGTCTCACAGGTTTTATGTCCCTGATGGTTTAAACCAAGATATGATCCAGCTGGCTGCCAACCAGCAGCAATCTTTCTCAGTAGCTCTGTTGCAGGGCTTCTCACTGGCACAAGAAGGACATGGAACTGCTGGAGAGAGTCCAGAGGAGAGCCATGAAGATGCTCAGAGGGCTGCAGCACCTCTGCTATGAGGACAGGCTGAGGGAGTTGGGGCTCTGCAGCCTGGAGAAGGCTTTGAGCAGACCTTATAGAAGCCTTCCAGTATCTGAAGGAGGCCTACAGGAAGGCTGGGGAGGGACTGTTCACAAAGTCTTGTAATGACAGGATGAGGAGGAATGGGTTTAAACTGGCAGAGGGGAGATTTGAACTGGATGTTAGGAGGAAGTTCTTTCCAGTGAGGGTGGTGAGACACTGGCACAGGTTGCCCAGGGAGGTTGTGGCTGCTCCCTCCCTGGATGTGTTCAAGGCCAGGTTGGATGAGGCCTTGAGTGACCTGTTCTAGTGGGAGGTGTCCCTGCCTATGGCACAGGGGGGTTGGAACTGGATGATCTTTGAGGTCCCTTCCAACCTAAACCATTCTATGATTCTAAATGTGCTGGGTGTGCAAGCTGCAAATGGGTAGGTTTCAACCAGATATTAGGAAAAAAAAAAATTTCCCAGCAAGAGTGGTGAGGCATTGGAATGGGCTGCCCAGGGAGGAGGCTGAGTCACTGACCCCAGGTGTGTTTAGAAGTCGTTTGGATGTGGTGCTTGGGGCTATGGTTTAGGGTGCACCTTGTAGAGCAAGGGTTATTGGTTGGACTTGGTGATCCTGAGGGGCTTTTCTCACTGGAATTTTTTCTGTGGTTCTGTGCAGTTTGACTGCATTCTTGCTAAAGACAAATAGCTTCTTAGGTCGTGAAATATNCAGATACTGGAAGGCTACTATAAGGTCTCCTCGAAGCCTTCTCTTCTCCAGGCTGCAGAGCCCCAACTCCCTCAGCCTGTCCTCATAGCAGAGCTGCTGCAGCCCTCTGAGCATCTTTGTGGCCTCCTCTGGGCTCTCTCCAGCAGTTCCATGTCCTTCTTGTGCTGGGGGCTCCAGAACTGCACACAGTACTCCAGGTGGGGTCTCAGGAGAGCAGAGCAAAAGGGCAGAATCCCCTCCCTTGCCCTGCTGGCCACACTGCTCTTGCTGCAGCCCAGCACACAGTTGCTGTCTGGGCTGCACTCACACTGCAGGCTCATGTTGAGCTTTTCATCACCCCAGACCCCCAGGTCCTTTTCCTCAGAGCTGCTCTCCAGCCACTCACCACCCAGCCTGGATTTGTGCTTGGGATTGCACTGACCCAGGTGCAGGACCTTACACTTGGCCTTGTTGAATGTCATGAGGTTGGCCTGGGCACACCTCTACAGCCTGTCCAGGTCCCTCTGGATGGATCCCTGCCCTCTAGCACCTCGACTGTGTGGTAGCTTTTTAGCACTTTCTAGTGTCCTAGAATCATAAAATGGCCTAGGTTGGAAGGGACCTTAAAGGTCATCAACTCCAACCTGCCTGCCACCACGGGCAGGGACACCTCTCAACTAGACTTGGCTGCTCAAGGCCTTAATCCAACCTGGCACTGAACACCCCCAGGGAGGAGGCATCCACAGCCTCTCTGGGCAGCCTGTGCCAGAGTCTCACCTCCCTCAATATCCATAACAACTATCTCACTGTCAGAACTGGTTAGGGCAAATCCCCTGGTTTAGAAACACTTTCATTGCCATTTTTTACCTTCTACTTCTGTGTTTAATCCTAGAAGCAGACAGGGTTGGAAGGGACCACAAGGAGCATCTAGTTCCAACCCCCCTGCCATGGGCAGGGACACCTCATACTAGATCAGGCTGATCCATGAGAGCCTCATCCAGCCTGGCTGCAAACACCTCCAGGGATAGGACTTCGACCACCTCCCTGGGCAACCTGTCCCAGAGTCTCACCACCTTCATAGCGAAGAATTTCTTCCTAATATCCAGTCTGATTCTCCACATTTCTAGCTTTGTTCCACTCCCCCTGGTCCTATCACCACTGGATAACCTCAAAAGTCCCTCCCCACCTTTTCTGTAGGACCCCTTCAGATACTGGAAGGCCTCAAGAAGGTCACCTGGGAGCCTTCTCCTCTCCTGACTGAACTGACCCAACTCCCTCAGTGTCTCCTCATAATAGGAGAGGAGCTCCAGCCCTCTGATCATCCTCATGGCCCTTCTCTAGACACCTTTCAGCACATAGATAAATGTATATTAAAAGTTATTTATATATATATATAGATATATATATATATCAACACCTTCCAGCACATAGATAAATGTATATTAAACATTATTTTATATTTATATATATATTTATATATATAAAC
>VWZI01012356.1:0-16348 GCA_013396835.1 Psilopogon haemacephalus | reverse complement strand
AAGGAAAAGGAAAAGGAAAAGGAAAAGGAGAAGCAAAGTTCCTTTGAGCTTTTTTGGTTGGCTGTCCCAGCTGCAGCTCTAGCAGTGGCAGCAGGTGATGCTCGCCAAAGAGAAAACTTTTGGTAAGTGCAGTTCTGGGCACAAAGCTGTTCACTGTGATGACTGATGTTGGATTTTAATCCTTTCTTTGAAATCCCTCCACCTGCTGTGGGTACAATAGCATGGGGACAGATGGGTCCAAAGAGTGTGGCAGAACAGCCAGGTGGGCAGAGCAGGTGGAGGGCTGCAGAGGAAGGGATCAGTAAGCAATGGCACCAATGGCAGAGCAGGCTGGAAGTGCAAAGAGCATGAACCCCAAATGCAAGGGGTTTCTGGTTCTGGCTTTGTCACCCAGTTGTCAGCTGATCTATTTTGCACTCCTGTCTGTGCAAACACTGTCCGGACTGTGTGCCTGGATTGCATAAAAGCAAGTGCTGTATAGTCTCCCCTCTTCACATGCAGCCCACTGACAAGGCTGTGACTGATTTACCATTCCACAGTCTTCCATCTGAAATGTTAAGCTCACAGCCACTATGTGAGAACAAAACCAGTGACAAGCAGCTGAGGCATCTGAGGTTGCTCAGCCTGGAGCAAAGGAAGATGAGGGGAGAAATTCCGTCTCTCTGCAGCTTACTGAAAAGGAGGCTGGTGTGAGGTGGGGCTTGGCACTGCTTCCAAGAAACAAGTGACAGGACACAAGGACATGGCTTCTAGTGTCACCAGGACAAATTTCTTTACAGGAAAAATTTCTTCGCAGAAAAACTTGTCGAACTCTGGAACAGGCTCCCCAGGGACTTGGAAGGAAAGGAGGACATTTGGGTTGGAAAATCGGTAGACCTGTTCAGTGAGGAGATTGGTTTCATGCTTTGTAACAGAGGCAGTTCAGTCCCTGCCTGAAGGTATAAACAGGTAGAGATATGTGCAGTGTGTACACTGAAGGGCACTGAGCTGCCAGGGCACTGGAGTTGTTAAAAAACTCTAGATCACAGAGTTGTCAGGGTTTGAAGGAACCCCAAGGGTCATCTGTTACAACCCTCTGCTGTGGGTAGGGACATCTCAGTCTAGATCAGGCTCCTCAGGGCCACATCCAGCCTGGCTGCTTTCATATAGGTCCCATGGGCCTGCCACAGGGAAACATTACTGAAATACTGACTGACTTCTTCTAACAGGCTCACAGAATGTTAGGTGTTGGAAGGAACCTCTGGACAGTTTCCAGTCCAACTCCTCTGCCAGAGCAGGACCACAGAATCTAGCACAGGTGGCACAGGAACATATCCAGAAAGGGCTGGAAAGGTTCCAGAGAAGGAGACTCCACAACCTCTCTGGGCAGCCTGTGCCATTGCTCTGTCACCTTTACAGCAAAGAACTTGATCCTCCTCTTGAGGTGCAACTTCCTGTGCTGCAGTTTCTATCCCTTGCTCCTTGTCCTATGCCAGGGCACAAGTAAGCAAAGGCTGTCCCTGTGCCTTCCTGCCTGACCCCCAGCCCTCAGCTCTTGAGAGACATTGCTCAGATCCCCTCATCCTTCTCCTTTGCAGACTGAACAGCCCCAGGGCTCTCAGCCTCTCCTCATCAGGTAGTGTGCTCCTTTAAGATGTAGCACTTGAGGCCAGAAGTCCTGGGTGGCAAGAGCTCTGTGGGAAGAGAGAATAAGATTCTGCATTTTATGGTTGGGTTTTTGGAGATTCTAATGGCCCAAGCCATTAGAAGCCCAAGTTTAGTGGTGGCTGTAAAGGTCAGCCTGTGCCAATCATAGTAAATAGCCAGGCAAGTTGTGTCAACAGGAAGGCCTCAGGCAAAACACATCACTTGAAGGTCAAGAGGTTTATGGTGCAAATATGCTGTTATCCAGGGCAGGTTTAGATTGAATTTTAGCAGAAACTTCTCCACTGAAAGGGTGGAGGAAGAGGCTCCTCAGGGAGGTGGTTGAATCTCCATCCCTGGAGATGTTTCAGAGAGGCAGAGATGTGGTTCTGAAACTTGTGTTAGCATCAGGCTTGGTAGAGTTAGAGGCTGGTTGGTCTCGATGGTCTTAAAGAGCTTTCCCAACTGAAACAATCCCTGATTGTATGAACATATTCTAGGCTTAGAGTGTAACCAAGAAATCAGAAGTCTTTTGAACCTGACTTCAGAGCAAATCATAAGATACACACTCCACAAGCTTGCAGTCATGGTTTTAAATGTGTGACTGGGGGTATGAGCAGATCTTTCCCAGGGATCCCAATATGCAGGAACTTGTTAGGCATGCTCAGACTCAAAGGCACTGATTTCCTTTACCTTCTCCATGGATCCGTATTACAGAAACCTGCCTCAGCAGAAAGAGACATGGCCCTTTGCTGAAAACCCTTGTAGAAACGCACCTGGAAATGTCTGTGACATCCTGGAACAGACTAAGATTTGCTAAAGTCAGCCTTTATTGCTCAGGTTCTGGTCATCAGGTGTTACTGAAGCACTCTGAATTATACACGAGGACAGGCTGAGGGAGCTGGGGGTGTTCTGCCTGGAGAAGAGAAAACTCCAGGCAGACCTAAGAGCAGCTGGCCAGGACCTGAAGGGGTTACAGGAAGGCTGCAGAGAGACTGTTTGCAAAGGCCTGCAGGGAGAGGACAAGGGCAATAGTTTGAGATGAGAACAGAACAGATTGAGATTGGACATGAGGAACAAGTTCTGCATCAGGAGGGTGGTTGAGGCCTCATCCCTGGAGATACTCAAGGTGAGGCTGGACAGAGCTCTGGGCAACCTGCTCTAGTGGAGGATGTCTCTGCTGAGTGCAGGGGGGTTGGACTGGATGATCTTTGGAGGTTCCTTCCAACCCAGCCCATTCTATGATTCTATATGGCTCTCCCCAGCAGAGACAAGAACCTGTGCACTTGAGCTCAGGGATGAGCTATTAATTGACAGGGGCCTTGCATCAAGTCCATATGCTCCACACAGCTTTCTGACTTTCTCTTCCTATGTTGCACTCGTTTCCTTCTTTCATTAAGCTCACTTCCCAGGTAGTTGGATAAGTTAATGTATTTGCACTTGGCTCCTGTATTAATCTCTGCAAAGGATGTGACATTCTGCATACTGCACACCTTGTCCCCAGTTATTACTTTCTGCACAGTACACATCACTCTCTATTTCCAATCCCTCTAGAGAAAGGCAAAGCGATGCATCAGTTACCAGAGAGTCCTGACAGAAGGAAGCATTCACAAACAAAGAAATAATGAAGATTTCTCTTCAATCTAATGGGCATTAGGGAAACTATTTTAAAGTTCAGCAAGTAGTTTGAATTTTAATATCCAAGTTTACTAAGAGCACTCCTAGATATGGCCTCAAATTCTAAGAAGGATAAGAAAATGTCACTGCACTATGAGATAAGGAGTCACTTAATCTTCTCTGTCTTACCCCTGCCTTTGTTCAATTTTCTTTTATTAACAAAAGAACAACAGGTTTCTCTAGGTCTTGCAGGATTATTATTTATTTCCCTCTGTTAAAGTTCAGTCCTGTACTGAAAAAAACAACTTGCTGAGGGTTTTCACAGTGCCTGTCACCCCTTCCCCTCAGCTGCTGCTGTATGTAACAAAGAAAGGAATTCATAGAATCAGTCAGGGTTGGAAGGGACCACAAGGACCATCTAGTTCCAAGCCCACAGCCATGGGCAGAGACACACTACCCTAGATCAGGCTGGCCAGAGCCTCATGCAGCCTGGCCTTAAACATCTCCAGTAATGAGGCCCCAACCACCTCACCCTCTTCAGATACTGGAATGCCACAATAAGGTCACCTCAGAGCCTCCTCTTCTCCAGACTCAACAGTCCCAACTCTTTCAGTCTGTCCTCATAGGAGAGGTGCTCCAGCCCTCTGATCATCCTCGTGGCCCTTCTCTGGACACGCTCCAGCATGTCCACACAGCTGATGCTGCCCAGGATCTGGTTGGCTCTCTGGGCTGCAAGTGCACACTGCTGGCTCATGTTGAGCTTTTCATCCACCGGCAACTGCTGGCTCATGTTGAGCTTCTCATCCACCAGCACCCCCAGGTCCCTCTCCTCAGGGCTGCTCTCCAGCCAGTCATTGCCGAGCCTGGAGTTGTGCTAGAGATTGCTTTGACCCAGATGCAGGACCTTGCATTTGGCCTTGTTGAACCTTCTGAGATTGGCTTGTGCCCATTTCTCCAGCCTGTCCAGGTCACTCTGAATGCCATCCTTGCCCTCCAGTGTGTCTGCTGCACCACACAGCTTGGTGTCATCAGCAAACTTGCTGAGGCTACACTCAATGCCTCTGTCCATGTCACCCACAAAGATGTTGAACAAGACTGGTCCCAGGACTGATCCCTGAAGGGCTCTGCTTGTCACTGGTCTCCACTTGGACATGGAGCCATTGACAGCCACTCTTTGGCTGTGGTCATCAAGCCAGTTCTTTTTCNACCTCTTCACTATTCTCCTGTCTCAGTAGTGCCTCCAGGAGGATCTGCTCCATGATCTTACCAGGCACAGAGGTGGGACTGACTGGCCTGTAGCTCCCCAGCTCTTCCTTCCTACACTTTTTGAAAATGGGAATTATGTTTCCCCTTTTCCAGTCAGTGGGGACTTCACCAGACTGCCAGGACTTTTGGAAAATAATAGAGAAGGGTTTAGCAACCTCATCCACCAGTTCTCTCAGTACCCGTGGGTGTATCCTGATGGGTCCTATGGACTTGAACACTTTCAACTTCTTCAGGTGATCAAGAACCTGATCTTCACTTATGATGGGCAGCTCTTCCTTCCAGTCTCTGCCATTATCTTCCATGGCTGCACGAGTGTGGCTGGAGGCCTTTGCAGTGAAGACTGAGGTAAAGAAGTCATTGAGAACCTCTGCCTTTTCTATGTCACTAATGACTATTTCACCTGTTTCCTTTCTGAGGGGGCCCACACCTTCCCTAGTCTTCTTTTTACCGTTAATACACCTATAGAAATTCTTGGTGTTCCCTTTGACCTCCCTGGCTAGATTCAATTCAAACTGTGCCTTGGCTTTCCTAACCAGGTCTCTAGCTGCTTGGGCAGCTTCCTTATATACTCCCCCATTCTAGCTGTCCTTTCTTGCACTCCTTGTAGAGTCTCTTTTTGTGTGACAGGCTTCCTAGCATTCTTCCCTGCTTCCTCTTTCTTGGTAGACATTGCTCCTGGACACAGAGGAGGTGATCCTTGAATACTGACCAGCTGTCCTGGGTCCCTCTTCCCTCTAGGGCTTCATCCCATGATACTTTGGCCAGCAGATCCCTGAAGTGATCAAAGTCTGCACACCTAGAGTCTAGGGCTTAGAAAACATCCTCCTTGTTGCCCTGAGGATGTTAAATTCAACTGTTTCATGGTCACTGCAGTCAAGGCTGTCCCTAAGCCTCACATTGGTCACCAGCCCTTCCCTGTTGGTGAGAACAAGGTCCAGCATAGCACCTTTTCTTTTTGGTTTCTTTACCATTTGGAGGAGGAAGTTGTCACCTATGCAATCCAGGAACACCCTGGATTGCTGATGCCTTGCTGTTCTGTCCCTCCAGCAGATATCAGGGTGGTTGAAATCCCCCACGAGGACCAGGGCTTGTGACCTGGAGGCCTCTTCTCTTTGCCTATGAAGGGCCTCATCTGCTTGGTTCTGCTGGTCAGGTGGCCTGTAGCAGACCTCTACAGTAACATCACCTTCCCCTGTCTTCCCTTTAATTTTAACCCACACACTCTCAACCAACTCATCGTTTCCCAGGTGGAGCTCCACTGATTCTATCTGGTCACTGATATAGAGGGCAACACCTCCTCCTCTCCTTCCCTGCCTGTCCTTGATAAAGAGCCTGTACCCATCTATCCCAACATTCCAGTCCTGGGAATCATCCCACCAAGTTTCAGTGACAGCCACTATGTCATAGTGTCCCAGCAGCACAGTGGCTCTTAGTTCATCCTGCTTGTTGCCCAAGCTCTGTGCATTTGTATAGAGGCACCACAGTTGTGCTGGCCCTGTCCTCCTTGTGTGCCAGTTTCTCTTGATTTCCTCTTATTGTCCTGGTGCATCACCTCTGGCTTGCCTCAGGGCAGCAAATTAAAGGCCCTCATTACCTCTCTGTCCCTCTGCCTTTGGTGAGCTGCCCCAGGGTTTGTCACCAGCCAGAAGGAGACTGTTAACCCCTTCCCCCTTCAAATCTAGTGTAGCCCTATCAATGAGCGCTGCCAATTCCTGCCCCAGGATCCATTTCCCCCTCTGGGACAAGTGCATCCCAGAGCTTTTACTGTCTGTCCTGAGCAAGGCTGTACAGGTTTGCTCAGAATCACAGAATCAAATAGGTTGGAAAACACCTCTGAGACCAACAAGTCCAACCTATCACCCAACACCTTCTGATTAATTAAACCATGGTACCAAGTGCCTCATCCAGCCTCCTCTGAAACACCTCCAGGGACAGTAACTCCACCACCTCTCCAAGCAGTCCATTCCAATGCCAATCACTCTCTCTATCAAGAACTTCTTCCTAACATCCAGCCTGAACCTGCCCTGCTGCAGCTTGAGTCTGTGTCCTCTTCTTCTGTCCTTGGGTGCCTGCAGAAGAGACCAACCCCACCTGGCTACAAACTCCTTTCAGGAAGTTATAGAGAGCAATGAGGTCTGCCCTGAGCCTCCTCTCCTCCAGGCTGAACACCCCCAGCTCCCTCAGCTTCTGCTTACAGGGCTGTGCTCCAGCCCCCTCATCAGCTTTAATGCCCTTCTCTGGACATGTTCCAGCACCTCAACATCTTTCTTAAACTGAGCGGCCCAGAACTGGACATAGGACTCAAGATGTGGCCTAACCAGTTCTGGTACAGGGCAGAAGGACTTGCCTACTCCTGATGGCCACACTATTCCTGATCCAGGCCAGGACGCCATTGACCTTCTTGACCACTTGGGCACACTGGCTCATGTCCAGCTGCCAACCAGTCCCCTCTAGGTCCCTCTCTGCCTGGCTGCTCTCCAGCCACTCTGCCCAGCCTGTAGCACTGCATGAGGTTGTTGTGACCAAAGTGCAGAACCTGGCACTTGGACTTGTTAAACCTCATGGCACTGGACTGTGCCCATCTGTCCAGGTTCCTCTGCAGAGCCCTCCTGCCCTCTAACAGATCCACACTTACTCCCAACTTGGTGTCATCTGCCTGCACTATTTGCCATGTCTGCAGAACCACTGGCAGAAAGGCTAAGAGAGAGGGAGAAAAAACAAGGGCAATAAAAAGAGGAAATGTCACTCATGAAATTGCCTTTTTTTGGTGAATGCTGCTTTGTAGAATATTTCAATGCTTTCAAAATCAATCCAAGACCTCTTCAAAATAATAAAGGGTTATAGTTCCATTTCTGCTATAAAATAAATGACATGAAAAAAAAGAGTTATGAAGCTATCTGGAAGGAATCCAGGCAAGAATGGTAGCCAGGAAATATTTGAGCAGAAGTACAAGGCATTTACTCTGGGAGATCCTTCTCTGGCAAGGATGCTGACCTGAGGTGACCTTCAGGAACAAGTTCTTTACCATAAGGGTGGTGGAGCACTACAACAGGTTGTCCAGGGATGTGGTTGGGGCCTCATCCCTGGAGATATTCAAGGTGAGGCTGGACAGGGCTCTGGGCAGCCTGCTGTAGTTGAGGAGGTCCCTGCTGACTGCAGAGGGGATTGGACTGGATGAGCTTTGGAAGTCCCTTCCAACTCAGACCATTCTGCGATTGTGTGGTCCTCAGACCAACCCTTCCCATTCTGTGGCACTGGAAAAGGCACCTAGGGACACAGTTACAAAGGGACTGCGCTGGTTTGAATGAATTGGAGGATTTGAATGAGAAATTAGACTATAGGCTGAGAAAGGGGAAAAAAAACCCTGATGATGCTACTTCACTCATAGCTTTACTGAGAAAGAAAAAAAAAATGTTTAAGAGTTGTAACCCGAACATAGATAAGTCAGACAGTTTGAGACTGCTTCAGACCACTTTGGGCTGTGGCTCTTGCATGGTTCTTTCTCCCTGCCTCTTGTAGCTGAATCTGAATAATTTCACTAACATTCTTCCTGCTGCTAATCCTCCTGGCTGATCTACCTTCGCCTATCTGCTAAAGGAGGAAGGTGGTAGGGGTGGTTGGTTACTCTCTTAGGGATTTTGATCTCTGGGAGGGGTGTGGTGTTTCTGTATTAACTTTTAACTGTATAGATCTGTAAATATCTGTTATACATTGTAAATATCTGCTTGTATGTTGTGCATAGCTGTAAATGTAAAGCTTCATTTATTAACTTCCAGCCAGATGAGTCCTAGCCTGGGTTATTTCACAGTGTGGGGGGCAGGCAATTCCCAAACCACCACATTACTTTTAATTGGCTTACCCAATGTTGGGTGGATGTAAATTATATTTGTTTGATTGCTAATTAATCCTGGAAGTTAAAAATGAAGCTGACCTGGCTGTTATACTCAGTCATTTCTTCTGTGATGATGTGGTTTTTCCATAGATGGTTTGTGGCCAAAATTGGTATTTTTCTCTGGGATTTGGCATGGAGGAATATTGAAAGAATATTTTGGAACTTCGGTGAATAGTTTCTTTCATTGGCTTAAATATTACTGAGATAGATTCCAATGCTATTTTTGATGCTTTTAATAAGTCAGAAAATATTAGTAATCAAATTAACTATTCTACAGCATTGGTATGTGTGATTCTCCCAAAGAACAGTGTTCCTAGCCCTTGCCAAAACTTCTATTCAAAGACCATGGTGATATATTTAACATGTGTCATCATTTTCTTATTAATTATGGATTTATTCTTAATTTCTGCTCTGGGTCTGAAAAACTCTGCTGTCACTTTAAAAAAACAGATAGTTTGTGCCAGGAAAAGAAAAATAAGAATGCAGCTGTCCAAATAGGGTCAGAATCTGGCTGTATGCCCAGACAATGTACTCAAAATAAACCTGATGATACCACAATTGTTTATGAAAATTAAGTACAAACAACTGATAACACTCAAAGCCTTCTTTCTGCTGGCAGTTCAAGTTCTCAGACAGCAATTTCTAATTCCAATCCAAAAGACAATTCTGATTCTAAGTGCCAGCAGCTCAAGGTCCCTAAAATTCAGATTCATTACAAGCTCCATCTTCCATTAAACTAGCCCCTGTGTGGATGAAACCTAAAATTGTGTGTGCAAAAACATTTTTCAAAGGAAGACATAGGGTCAGGTACCTCTGGTGACCAGAAGGAAGAAGAGGAGAAACAGTTTTAAAGATTTGACCGGTTTGCTGAGAACTAAATATGAGGACAATGTAGGATTAGCTACCAGGACTGAAGATGGCTCTCTGGAGATTAGGAATGATGTTAAGAGAGTTTTGTTTGGCTAGGCACCTATAGACCAGCAAGGAGAGAAAGAGGAGAAGGATGACACCCAGTGCTCAAATTATTCCCTCAGAGAGGTCAGGGAAGTTAGAAAGGAATCTGGAACAAAGTGTGAACTTAATTTGTGATACTATTTATTGTAAATATTAGATTAGGTAGGTAATTCTCAGTAAACTCTGAATGAAGCAGACGGGGTGGATTTTGCTGGTTTGAACTAATTGGGGGATTTGAATGAGAAATTAGACTACAGGCTGAGAAAGGGAAAAAAAAAAACCCTGATGATGCTACTTCACTCATAGCTTTACTGAGAAAGAAAAAAAAATGTTTAAGAGTTGTAAATCAAACATAGATAAGTCAGATGGTTTGAGACTGCTTCAGACCACTTTGGGCTATGGCTCTTACATGGCGCTTTCTCTCTGCCTCTCGTAGCTGAATCTGAATAATTTCACTAACTTCTTTCCTGCTGCTAGTCCTCCTGGCTGACCTACCTCTGCCTATCTGCTGCATGAAACAGATGGTGAGACAAAATTGGGGGAAAGGTCCTAGGGGTGGTTAGAAACCCCTCTTAGGGATTTTGATCTCTGGGAGGGGTGTGGTGTTTCTGCTTTATATTTTTACTGTATATATTTGTAAATATCTTTTATACATTGTAAATATCTGCTTGTATGTTGTGCATAGCTGTAAATATAAAGCTTCATTCCTTAAGTTCCAGCCAACTGAGTCCTAGCCTGGGTTATTTCAAAGTTGGGGGCGGGGAGGGGGGAGAGGGGAAGAGGTGGGATGTGCACAGATAACTGCCAAACCACCACAGGGACAACGATTTATTTTAAGGCAATTTAAAAGATTCATCAAGTACTCAAGTACTTATGTGAAGTGCTTTTTCTTAGCAGACAAAGGAGAGTTAACTTAAAGGGAAGTTCATGAAAAAGATTTCCTTCCAGGATTTTGCACAGTTGTTGTTCAAAGAACAGAAAGAGCAGGTGAGTAAATGCTTCTCAAAGTTCAAATGAGCCACAAACTGTGGGCTAAACACGACACAGGCCCTAGTGTGCCATGGTGCTGTGGTGGATGATGATTCACTATATAATGGACATAAATAAACATAACGAGATCAAAAGCTTGCATATCAGAAAATGGAATTGACAGAGCTGGGTCATTTATCAGTCAGTTACATCAGGAAAAATCATGGAATCTCAGAATCCCAGAATATATATGGTTGGAAGAGACATCCAAGCTCATCCAGTCCAAACTTCCACACTGGATTGAAGTCTCAACACTAAACCATGTCCCTAAGTGCCTAGTTCATTCTTCACATGCAGAGCCAGAACGACACAAGCACATCAATATGATGTATAATCCAGGCTGGACAAGGCCTTGAGCGACCTGATCTGGTGGGAGGTGTCCTTGCCTGTGGTGGGGCTTGGAACTGGATGATCTTTGAGGTCTGTTCCAACCTAAATCATTCTATGATTCTATAAAGTCGAATCTTTTATTAGTGACAGGATAGTTCTATTATAGTGTTTTCTTATCAGACTAAAACAATGTGCCTAAATTCTGATTGGTAACACGAGCTCTGCAGAAAGCTGTCCATGGTAATCAGAAGCGTATTAATTGGTGAGCATAATTAAGCAGAGTCCCATTCATTAATATTCATGATAACCTGTTATTCTATAACCAGATGTTTCACTACCTCTTTCCCTTGTGGGAGGTAGCTGCCATGTTATGAGAGCCAGAGACCTGTTGTAGTGGTTTAGCAGTTACCTGCACCCCCAGGTACCTTTGAAATACCTTTTGAAATAAAACCCCGGCTAGGACTCAGAACACTGGAAGTTGATAAATGAAGCTTTATATTTACAGCAATGCACAATACACAAGCAAATATTTACAAGATATTACAGATATATACAATGAAAAGGTAATAAAGAAAAACCACACCCCTCCCAGAGACCCAAATCCCCAAGAGTGGTAACCAACCACCCCCTACCACCTTTCCCCCCTTCCCCAGTCTTATCTCACCACCCGTTGATGCTGAAGATAAGCTGAGGTAGATCGGCCAGAGGGATTAGTAGCAGGAAAGTAGTTAGTAGAATTACTGAGAATTAGCTACCAAGACAGAGAGACAAAGGAGACCATGCAAAGAGCAGCCGCAGCCAGAGCGGTCAGAAACCATCTGATATCAAATGTTTTCAGTACAATTCTTAAAAAAAACTTTTTTTTTTCTTTCTCAGTAAAGGTCTGGGTGAAGTGACATAATGTGTTTTCCTCTCTCAGCCAATAGTCTAATTTCTCACTCAAATTCTCCAATTAGTTCAAACCAGCACACCTGTGTTAGATTGTTTTCCTCAATTGTGTGAGCCAAAGCCAGACTGCTCATTATTTCACATTCCCACTCCTAAGCACCAGCTCCAGGGTCTGCTTGAACACCTCCAGGAATGGGGACTCCAGCACTGCCTTGGGCAGACCATGCCAGTCTCTGAGAACCCTCTCTGGGAAGAAAGATTTCCTAGCATCCAGCCTGAACTTCCCTTGGGGCAGCTTGCAATCAGTTCCTCTGCTCCTGTCCTTTGGCACCAAGAGTAGAGGCTTGTGCTGGTTTGAACTAATTGGAGAATTTGAGTGAGAAACTAAACTATTGGCTGAGAGAGGAAAACATAGCATGTCACTTCACCAGAGCTTTACTGAGAAAGAAAAAAAAAATGTTTTTAAGTATTGTAACCAAAACATTAGACACCAGACGGTTTCAGACCACTCTGGGCTGCGGCTGCTTCTCTTGCATGGTCTCTGTCTCTGCCTTGGTAGCTAATTCTCAGTAATTCTATTAACTTCTTTCCTACTGCTAATCCCACTGGCTGATCTACCTCCGCCTATCTTCAGCATCAACAGGTGGTGAGATAAGATTGGGAAAGGGGGAAGAGGTGGTAGGGGTGGTTGGTTACCCTTCTTGGGGATTTTGGTCTCTGGGAGGGGTGTGGTGTTTCTGTATTACCTTTTCATTGTATATATTTGTAAATATCTGTTATACATTGTAAATATCTGCTTGTATATTGTGCAATGCTGTAAATATAAAACTTCATTTATCAGCTTCCAGTGTTTCTGAGTCCTAGCTGGGGTTCATAAAAAGGGGGGGAGGGGAGCAGGTAACTGCTTAAACCACTACAAGGCTGCCCCCTCCTCACTCCAACCTGCCTGCAGGGAACTGCAGAGAGCAAGGAGGTCTCCCTCAGCCTCCTCTTCTCCAGCCTGAACACCACCAGTAACCTCAGCCCCTCCTCAAAGCTTAGCTGCTACAGGCCCTTCTTCAGCCTTGTTGCCCTGCTCTGGACAGACTCTAGGCCCTCAATGTCCTTCCTGCAGTGAGGGGCCCAGAGCTGAACACAGCACTGGAGGTGTGGCCTCCCCAGTGCTGAGCACAGGGGATGATCCCTTCCTGTCCCTGATGCCCACCCTGTTGGCACCCTGATTCAAGCCAGGATGCCATTTTTTTTTTTTTTCCACCTGGACACTGCTGGCTCATATTCATCAACTGCCATCCAGCACCCCCAGGTCCCTCTCCTAGATGTATGCCTGTATCTTGTTGTGGCCCAAATCACAGCACTTTCCCTGGCCTCTGTCTCACAATTGCACTTTTGGACATATTTCCTCCTCCCCATCCCACCAGAGGTGGCTAGGCACCGGTGAGCAGTGGCAGGGTTTCATTGTTGCCTGCTGGGTGAGTTTAAACCATGGCACTCTTCTGCTCTGCCTAGCTCCAACTGTTCAGTTTATGATGTTCTTTACAAGAGAGCCTGGCCCCAGCTGGCCTACAACTGCTGCCCCTTGAAAGACAGGACCACAGCTGCTAGTGAGCAGTTTCCCAACAGCTGTGGTTCACTAATGCATAGCTCAGCACTGCACTTCCCATTGTCCTGCCTGTGTGACTATGACCACAACACCAGAAAGTCCAGGCTCTGATCCAGGCAGTCCTGACCTGGATCATGCCCTGGCGATGCACTGGCCAGGCAGCCAATCCCCTTTTGGAAGAGTCCTGAAGGCAAGCCTTAAGTAAAAGCAGTAGAGTTGGAAGCGACAGGATTCAGTGTGCCCAGTCTGACAAAATGGAACAAAGAGTGGAATATCAATGGGCACCCATTGGTAAAGTACAGCCTATGGATCTGCATCCAAGAAATACCCATCCCTTCATTCACTCCCTGTATTTTTGCCACTGTGAGTCAGGAGCAGATTCGCTGAACAGCCTTCAGTGTGCTGTCCTGGTAGGGCATAAAATCCTGCCAAATTAGTCCAAACCCCTGCTCTCCTCCTCCTGTAGCAACATCCAGGAGTTAATGGGTGTGAGCAGAACAGTGGAGGGTTTGGCCCAATAAAGTCCCAAAGGCTAAGTATTTGGCTCATGGCCAAGTCAGGTGTCTTGTGCTGTCCCTCAAGTGCTGAGGTGGACACCTACCCACAGAACTTTGGATTCATTGGCCAAAACAATGGATGCTAGTGCCTATTAGCCAGTTTCACCTTCAAAATAGTGTATTTAAGGGGATGATTTAGAGTCATTGTTCCTCTTTTCCTGCTGCCTTTCACTGGGACCTTAGGTCTATTCACAGCCCTTTCATGGCTGCCACGTGTTTGCAGTATGCATTGCAGTTTGCACCAGCAGCCAGCAGCAAGACAAATCTTTCCTCCTCTTCTACCAGGAAACTTTGTATCTATCACGTCAGTGAGTATATCCTCTATAGGCGTGGTTAGAATCTTGCCGGTTACCAGGTTCCTATTTTCCAAGTTCTGACTGTTTAAATGGTTTAAACTCTTTAATTCTGTGTTTATAAATAACCTTTGTGTAATTGCTTCTTGTCGAATGTACAAAGAATCTCAGGGAATTTTCCCAATTTAAAAAATATTAATAATAAAAATAATATTAATAAAATATTATTAATATTGATAGATGATTATTAATAATCATAATCATGTCCCAGATATAAACAAGAGAATCATAGAGTCATAGAATTGTTTTGGTTGGAAAAGCCTTTAAAAATTATTGAGTCCAAAAAGCATCTGACTCTATCCAGGCTGCTGCTAACTCATGGCCCTCAGCACCACATCTCTGCCTCTTTGAAAACCTCCAGGGATGGGAATTCAGCCACTTCCCTCACCAGCCTCTGCCAGTACCTGAGAAAATTTTCAGTGAAGAATTTTCTTCTAATGCCCAACCTAAAGCTGTCCCAGTGCAACTTGACGTCATTTCCTCTCATTCTGTCACTTGTTACGTGGGAGCAGAGCTCAGTCCCCATCCAGCTCCAACCTCCTTTCAGGAACTTGTAGAGATCCAGAAGATCTCCCCTCAGCCTCCTTTTCTCCAGGCTAAGCAACCCCGCATCTTTCAGGAACTCCTTACCAGCCCTTTTCTCCAGAAAATAACTGAAACTAGTTCAAAGCCATTTTAAGAGTAATTCCAAGGAGGAAGGTAAGAAAATAAATAATGAGGTAAAATCACACTCCAATTAGAGTTAAGAAATAGGGTTTTAAAAAATGCTTTTCTTTTGAGAACTCCCAGCCAGTAAGGGTACCATGAGGTTCCTGTGGGGAAAGGAAATGAACCAACAAATCTCTCCAGATTGCCTGAAACGAAAAATGCTCAGCACTGTTGTCAGTACAGCTTCCCTCTCATGTCTTGAACAGGATTTGACAGTGATGATTTGATCCAATCATAGAATCATAGAATGGTTTAAGTGGGAAGGGATCTCAAAGATCATCCAGTTCCAAGCCCCCAGCATAGGCAGGGACAATTCCCAGTAGAATAGGTGACTCAACACCTCATCCAACCTCATTGAACCTTCAGGGAAGGAGCAGCCACAACCTCCTTGGGTAACTTGTGCCAGCATCTCACCACCCTCACTGGAAAAAACTTCTTCCTAACATCCTGTTTAAATCTCCCCTCTGACAGTTTAAACCCATTATCTCTTGTACTGTCATTACAAGACCTTGTAAATAGTTTCTCCACTAGCCCTCCTATAGCTCCCTTCAGATACTGGAAGGCCATTCCAAGGTCTCCTGGAAGCCTTCTCTTCTCCAAGCTGCAGAGCCCCAACTCTCTCAGCCTGCATAGCTGCTGCATCCCTTTGAGCATCTTGGTGGCCTAGATTTTTCTGCAGAGATGGAACTTCCTGTCCATCATTTCCAGGTGACAATAATAATAAACAAACTCCAACAAATAAAAACACAGATGAAGGAAAAGAAAGAAAAAGCCACCAAAGAATGGATTTCTACATAGGAAGCAGGCGGTAGAATGATAAATTCAGTGTGAGTTTATTGCTTCTCTTTGTGAGTCTTGCAAAATGAGCTACCAACCATGGGTCCATTTGTATCACTCAGCCTTGCAAAACACAAGGAGATGTGAGCAATGCATTGAGCCTGTGCATGCAACCAGCAGATTTAATTCATCCAACACTTTAACTTCAGACAGTCCTGTACTTTTATGGGTAAGTTATGGCATTAGCTTTCCATAATGCAAATGGAACTGAATATTTGAAGCAGCCAGAGCAGTATTTTACCATACAGCTATAAGTTCTGTGTTAAGAGTGGGTGCCTATCCAAAAGCATATTTACTCCGTGTAATTTGGTCAGGTGCAAAGCAAAAGCTGCATTGAGATGTATTATTGAGCAGATAAATCAATACTTGATGCAATGCACAGCAGCAGCAGCTCCTGGGTGATTTGCCATTGTGCATAGGCAAAATGCATGTTTGTCAAGTATGGGAATGTGAAATAATGAGCAGTCTGGCCTTGGTTGACACAGCTGAAGAGGATACAGGACTCTGATTCTCATAATATGGCAACTGCCTCCCACAAGGGAATAAGAGATAGTGAGACGTCTGGTTAGAGAATAAAAAGTTATCATGCATATTAATGAGTGGAGTTCGCTTGCCTAGGACTCCAAATAAGGCCTCCACTGCCTGCCAGCTGTCACTCAGTGATCCACGACGCACTGGAGAAAGGTAAAGCTCC
>VWZI01012355.1:0-22079 GCA_013396835.1 Psilopogon haemacephalus | reverse complement strand
GAACTGTGTTTCCAGCCTTGAGGCAGATGATTAAACTGATACTGGTTTTCTCTCTGTTGCCTCTCTCGGGAGGTGTGACGACCTGGTTCAAGGGCAGCACGACAACCAAACCCAGGCTGTTCGGACCATTAGCTGGCTTCTTGCTTGTCTTTAGACTCAGCAGAATCATCTACAGGTTGCTGAGTTTGTGTAGCTGCCCCGACTCCCACTTGCGGAGCAATCTTTAAACCATTCCTCGCAGCCTTCCAGGTTTCCTGCTTTTGCAAATCTTTCTGCAAAGCCTGTACCATTTCTCCCCACAACTTAATGTTTTTACCACAACCCAAGGCCCTCGTCTCCTTGGCTAATAGTTCAGTGCATTTATCCCATACTTCATGGAGAGTATCCATTGCCTGGTCTATAACCCCAAACTGAAAAACGCTCTCGACAATGAGAGTAAAATTCTTAGCTTTACAATCAACACCGCACTGCTTATACAATTCTGATACGACCTTAACAAGGGCTTTCATCTTCCTTGATGGTCCGGGAGCATCCTCCCACGCTGGGCTGGACCCGCCGCCTCAGCTGCTGCTCGCCTGTCCAGGTGATTCCTGATCCCCAGCTTCTTTCTTCCCAGGTTTCCTCCCAGCTTTCTGCTTCCTGGCTCTCTGCTTCTTTCCAGCTTCTTTCTTCTCGGCTCTCTTCTTCCCGTGTTTCTACTTCTCGGCTCTCTGCTTCCCAGGTTTCGGCACCACTTACTGCCTCACTCGGGAGGTGTGACGACCTGGTTCAAGGGCAGCACGACAACCAAACCCAGGCTGTTCGGACCATCAGCTACAGGCATCAATGTGATGGATAACGAATGGCGTTTATTGAAACGTGGCAAGGCTTTTTATAGCCTACAAAACGTCACTTCCATCTGCTTATGTCTTAACTCAAGGCTATTGGCTATAGGGAGGGGCTCTACCTTTCTTTACATCACGATATCTTCAGAACGCCAGACCCTGACTACAACACCTCTCCAGGTGAATGCAAATTGAGGTCTGCATTCCTTGGCTATGGGAANCCTCTCCAGGTGAATGCAAATTGAGGTCTGCATTCCTTGGCTATGGGAATAGAGGAGAAAGCATTAGCAATGTCTATGGTAGCATACCATTTGGCTTCCTTCGATTTCAGCTCATACTGGAGTTCCAGCATGTCAGGTACAGCTGCGCTCATGGGTGGAGTCACCTCGTTGAGGTCAGAGGGATTAGTAATAGGAAGGAGTTAGTAGTTTTACTCTGAATTAGCTACCAAGGAGACCATGCAAGCAGAGCAGCCGCAGCCAGACACAGACAGAACCAGTCTGCTAATCTGGTTGTTTTGAGAACAGTTCTTAAAACAATTTTTTTTCTTTCTCAGTAAAACTCAATGAAGTGACACACTGTGTTTACCTCTCTCTCAGCCAATAGTCTAATTTCTCAAATTCTCCAATTAGCTCAAACCGACACATCTCCAGAGGAGACTCCACAACCCCCCTGGGCAGCCTCTTCCACTGTTCTGTCACCCTCACAGGGAAAAAATTCCTCCTCACGTTTACATGAAACTTCCTATGCCTCAACTTCCACCTGTTGCCCCTTGTCCTGTCACTGCAAATTGCCAAGCAGAGCCTAGTTCCATCCTCAAGATGGATGGTAAAGTGGAACAAGACACTTCTCATTTAGAAGAATCCTAAAGCATCTGCTCGGGAGAGCAACCTAGAGGATTATGAGAACGTGTATGTTCTCCAAACCTGTATGTGTCTATTTAGTGCAGGACATAAGCCAAACTCTCCAGGAAAGCAGCAGGATATTTTCATTTAAAGATTATTCTGATATTTTGGGCCTTTTCTGTAACGTTGTTTGAAGTATCTGGTAGTAATTTAAGTATAATACTCTCATTTAGAAAAGGAATGGGTTATTCAATCTGAAAATATCTTCTGGGGATGTCCAGGTGTGCATGTCTAATCTTGTGGAAGGTTGCACAGGATCAGACATTCATTTTCTGAATAAATAAGCTATTGTAAATCAGCCAAGTTATAATAGAAGAATTTATGATAATTTAATGTAGATGGTGGATAGAATGGAGAGATTGTAATTGAAACTAAATGAATAATACCAGTAAATGTAATGTATTTGGATTTATCCTGGTTTTCTATTCAGGGATTGTTTTTAATCACCCCCTTCACCCTTCCTCCCCATGTTTTATGTCTAACCAAAAGGATGAAAGCTTTCTTTGTTTCCTTATGTGTTGAATAGTGCTGGCACTGTGGCAATGTTGTTGTTTCATGACTGCATCCCCAGGCATGCATAGTTGGGACCCCATGCTTGGGGAAAGTCTCGCAAAGTTGATGGAGCTCTGCGTAGTACATTCCCACCATGGTAGCAATGCTTACAGAGATGTGGTGGTGGCTGTGAGTGCCATTCTCTGTAAACACCTCAAGCAATCCTCTCTGTGCTGTGTGACTCCTGGCACTACAGTGAGCACCTCTTCAAGGCAAGAATTACATGTATTCACAGAATCACATAATTAATGAGGCTGGAATAGGCCTCTGAGATCATCAAGACCAGCCTATGACTCTAAGAGAAAGCTGGGGATGGTTAGTTTGAAAAAGAGGCTGAGGGCAGACATCATTACTGTCTACAGCTACCTGAAAGGACCTTATGTAGAGGCTCCTGCTGGTCTCTTCTTACAGGTAATCAGTGATAAAACAAGAGGAAATGGCCTCAAGCTTCAACAGCGTAGGTTTAGAATGGATATTATGAAGAATTTTTTTTTCCCAGCAAGAGTGGTTAGGCACTGGAATGGGCTGCCCAGGGATGTGGTGGAGTCACCAACCCTGGATGTGTTTAAATGTCATTTGTATGTAGTGCTTGAGGATATGGTTTAAGGGTGAAGTTTGTAGAGTAGGGGTATGGGTTGGAATTGATCCTGGGGGTCTTTTCCAACCTGAATGTTTCTGTGATTCTGTGAAATGTGGGTTTGATTCTACATAGATAACCCACCCTCACTTCAAGGTGACACTACTTATCTTGAACCATTCTACAATGCTTTGAGCTCAGTGTTAATTTATAAAAGTAAATGAATTTAATAATGAAATGTATGAACAATAGTCCCATCTGTTCAGTGCTCAGATTTATTTTTTTTTATCGATTCCTATATTAATACTGGAGCAAAGACAGTAATTTCTGCTGCTTTTACAGCTGTAAAAACATACCTACGTGAAAAGAGACTGAACTCTACCAAAGGACTCACTGTGCCAACAATATTTAATACTGCATTGTAGGTCCACTCTTTCAAACACCTGTCCTTCATTTAGCATATTTTTAATACAGAGTTTTCAGTGTGGGCAAAAATGTAACTGTTTATAGTAAGATGGGTTTTTTTTGCTGCTGAGGAAAAAGCAACATAGGATTCTGTGAGAAAAAAAAAAAATCATGATTTATAGGTCACTTGCCTTAAACTTCCTAAATATAGTAAGGCATTTTCATTGAAATGAACTGCAGTACAGGTTAGGAGGTGATCTGCTGGAGAGCTGCCTTGCGCAGAAGAACATGGGAGTGTTGGCGAACATCAAGTTCTGCATGGGACAGCAATGTGCCCTGGTGGCCAAGAAGGCCAATGGGGTCCTCCAGCAGCATTAAGAAGAGTGTGTCCATCAGATTGAAGAAGGTTCTCCTCCCCATCTACTCTGCCTTGGTGAGGCCCCACATGGAATATTGCATCCAGTTCTGGGCTCCCCAGTTCAAGAGGGACAGGGATCTTCTGGAGGGAGTCCAAGGGAGGGCTACAAGGATGGTGAAGGGACTGGAGAACTGCCTGATGAGCAAAGGCTGAGAGCTTTGGGGCTGCTTAGTCTGGAGAGGAGAAGGCTGAGAGGGGATCTGATAAATGTCTATCAAGAGCTGAGGGTTGAGGGTCTGGAAGGAAGGGACAGGATCAGCCTCTGCTCACTTGTGCCCTGGCATAGGACAAGGGGCAATGGACGGAAATTGCAGCACAGGAATTTCCACCTCAGCATGAGGAAGAACTTCTTGTAAGACTTCCAGAACACTGGCACAGGCTGCCCAGAGAGGTTGTGGAGTCTCCTTCTCTGGAGCCTTTCCAGCCCTGTCTGGATGTGTAACTATGAAACCTGTGCTAGATTCTCTGGTTCTGCTCTGGCAGGGCAGTTGGACTGGAAGATCTGCAGAGGTCCCTTCCAACCTCTAACATCCCACAATCCTGTGAACAGATTTCTAAGACCAATGTGACTGATAAAGTAAGTTTCAGGAATATGGAAGCTGGAAAGGGAAGATTACTATGTAGCTCCCACATTCCATTGTGTATTGTGCATAAAATGCTTAAGTTCACAGGATCAGAGGATGTCAGGGGTTGGAAGGATCTTAAAGAGATCATTGAGTCCAACCCCTCTGCCACAGCAGGATCATTATCTAGCTCAGGTCATAGAGAAACACATCCAGATGGGCCTTGAAAGTCTCCAGAGATGGAGATTCCACAGCCTCTCTGCGGTTTCAGTGGTCTGTGACCCTTACAGTAAAGAAGTTCCCCCTTGTGTTGAGGTGGAACCTCCTGTGCTGCAGCTTACATCTGTTGCTCCTTGTCCTATCACAGGCCTGTCACTCCCTCCTGACCCCCAACCCTCAAATATTTATAAACATTTATTAAATCTCCTCTCAGTCTTCTCTTCTCCAGACTAAAAAGCCCCAGGTCCCTCAGCCTCTCCTCATAAGGCAGTGCTCCAGTCCCCTAATCATCCTTCTCCAGCAGACCCTGTCCCTCTTCATCTGGATGAGCCCAAAACTGAACACAGTACTCAAGATGGGGGTCTCACCAGGGCAGAGTAGAGGGGGAGGAGAACCTCCCTTGATCTGCTGGGCACACTCCAGGGATTGGCCACAAGGGCACATTCCTGTCCCATGGATAACTTGTTATCCACCAGCACTCCCAGACCTCCACAGGGTTGCTCTCCAGCAGATCACCTCCCAACCTGTAATGGAGGAGTTTATTATTCCTCTCCAGCTGCAAGGACTCTGCACTTGTCCTTGTTGAACCTCATTTGGTTACTCTGTGCCCAGCTCTCAGGCTGTCCAAGTCTCGCTGGATGGCACACAGCCTTCAGCTGCACCAGCCAAGCCTCCCAGTTTGGTGTCATCAGCAAACTTGCTGAGCAGACTATGTCTGTCTGTCCCCTCATCAGTGGTATTGATGAAGATACTGAACAGCAGCAGACCCAGAAGTGATCCCTGGGGGACTCCACTACTCTCCAGCTGAACCTGGCACCATTGATCACCACTCTTTGAACTCTGTCTTGTAACCAGTTCCTAATCCACCTGCCTGCTCTTCCATCCCACACTTTCTGAGCTTGCTAACTAGAATGCCATGGGACATGGTGTCAAAAGCCTTGCTAAGGCCAAGGTAGACTACATCCATTGGTCTCCCTGAATCTACCCATTCAGTTATGTCCTCATAGAATGCTATCAGGTTAGTAAAGCATGACTTCCCCTTGGTAAATCCATGCTCACTACTCCTGATAAACTTCTTCTCTTCGAAGTGCATTGAGATGCCCTCAAGAGGGAGTTGCTCCATCATTTTTCCAGGGATGGAGGTGAGGCTGACTGGTCAATAGTTCCCTGGAACCATTTTCTTGCCCTTTTCGAAGGCTGGAGTCATTCAGGCTGAGGCAGATGCAGCAGTCCCCTGCAGTAAAAGGGAAAAATCAGGAAATGAGTTGCTTGTGAAAGACACTGAGGTTATGACCACCTGATGTAGTTATTAATGCTTTGCAGGCATGAGAGTATTGTTCTGATTGGAAGGACTTGGAAAGTCATCCAATCCCATCAGAAACACATCCATATCAGGCCGCTGTGAAGGATGCACCATGGACTCCATGCAATTCAATGTGAATTAGTAAAAGCACTTTATTACCCTTTACACCTGTGTTTATATAGACTGAGTCCTGAGCACCATGCCTACAAATATTCATCCATTAACACAACCTAGGCAAGCACAACCGCACTCATTAATATGCATGGTAACCTGTTATTCTCTAACCAGATGTCTCACTATTTCTTACTCCCTTGTGGGAGGCAGTTGCCATGTTATGAGACTCAAAATCCTGTATCCTCTTCAGATATGTCAACCAGGGCCAGACTGCTCATTATTTCACGTTCCCACAGTTTCCCCTTTTCGCTTTACAAAAAGACGGTCTTAATCATCTACTGCAGAACCTATCACAAGAGATAACTACTATAGCATTTTGAACTCTATCATACAGAACAACTGGACCAACAAAATAACTGTTCCCATCTTTCTTAACCTTGAGCTGATATTCTATTTGTAGCATTGCCCATTTCTCCTAAAATAATTGCTGAAAGCTTATGCATTAAACCAATTAATAAAGCGTGCAAAAGTATCTCCTAGCATAGTATTTGCAACGATCATCCCGTGCATGCACACTTCTCCTTGCTTGTTTACACTTGTAGGTTACAATGTTTGATGTTAACAAGATTAACAACATCCATATTGCAGGATGTTGTTAATCTCAACATCTCAATTTCTTGCCACAATGTCTGTATGGCCATCTTGAGCAAGACTTCTGTTCACTGTCAAAGGCAGGCTGAACACAACAAGCTGGTATCCATTGAATACCTGTGGGCAAAACAAACACATACCTTCCCTATTCAGATTTTCTAGGCTGAACCTCCCCTATTCAGATTTTCTAGGCTGAACCTCTCTGTGTGATGTATCTCAAAAATTCCCTTTTATTTTTAAAATAAAATTTTATTTTATTTTAAAATAAAATACCAACCAAGCACGGCCAGCTTATTCAGATTTGTTACGAAAGGTAGAATGTGACAGGGTTCCTGTTATTCATGAAAAGAATTTGTTGGGGAAGTCCGTTTGGGTATTCTCCCCTTCAGGGGAGGCCACACCTGTCCGAGGGGTGGTCTCTGCTGAGGGACCTGGCCATACATACTGGGTTATGCAAAAGAATAGTGAAATATGATGTATTCCACAAAGGAACCTGACTTTAGCAGAGAGAATGTAGATATAAGTTGTTATGAGTTCTTTTGCAGATAACTGTGGAGCCCATAAAAAAAAACAAAACATGAAAAACACACCACAAATGAGCATGAACAATGTGAGTGTTAAGAGTCCTGCTCCATCCTATCTTCTGAAGAAAACATCTGACTGTTTCCTGAAAACCTCAGAGCTAGCCAACACCTGAGACAAATGGAAAACGAGGAGATCGATAGCCGAAAATTGAAGAAAATAAAATGCCTGAAGCCTGGATGACCACCATTCATGCTACTGATGTTGCCCCTAATTTAAATGGCATGACTTGATGCTCTAATTGAAATTATATTAAAGGGGTGGATTGTGACCGTTTGAGCTAGATTTCTAACTCAGACATAGAAAAAAGTAGTGAAGAGGTGAACATTCTAGGGATAGGCTATATAACAGCAACAATGGATAAGTTAATATAATTTGATTGAAGCATCAAGAGCCTTATGTCTGGGAAGTACAGCTTGTTCGCCTTTCTGCTGCTTACAGCTGCACCTGCTGCTATCTTCCCCCGCCGCTGTTTTGGCTGCTGCTTCTGCTGCTTTCGCCACTGCTTGACCCCTTCCCCATCCTCCTTAAGGTTATATAGATATATTTTTTTTTTTCCCTTCTTCTCTTGTAATAGTATATTCTTTTCATACTGTTATATTTAGTTTAAACTATAAGAAAATACAACTTCCTTTTTCCTGACTTTCTAAGAGAATCTGTGTTGTAGTGAATTTATTCTACTGGAGGGGGGGGGGGATCCGCTCTAACCCAATACAAAGTCAAAGGTGTCAAGTTGGCATAAGCATATGTATTAGCTATGCTGCAATATTACAGAGAATACTTCTCTTGTAAAGTGATCATCTATTATATGCTGTGTAGGTAGGTTTGCTGTCTGTTTTAATTTCTTCCTGTACTTTCATGGTTGCAATGTAACTCAACTGCATAGCTGTGATGGTACCTTTTATTAGTTGCAATGGCTTGTAGTAAGGCATCTCCTAGAAGCATCACTTCTCTCTATGCATCTGCTCTAGCAAGCTGGTAGCTAATCTAAAAGGCTGCAAGTGAAATCTCAGTGCAAGTGTGAAAACTGAATCCAACAACCTTTGAATCTTTGCCATTTAACTTGGCCAATATTTTGTACTAAATAAGGGTTTTGTTTTTCTTAGCTTAACATAATCTCTTATTCTACTATACTACTATTGATATGAAGTAAAAAATCCAAAACAATACTATAATATCTCTGTTCTAAACTCTTTACCTTACCTATGCTAATGCTAAAAATCTATAAACTAAAAAAAACTATGTTAAAGTTAGAACTCTTTGGAAATTGCCAGCATACAAAGAAAAAAAAAAAAAGGGTAAAAATTTTTAGATCTGTCAATCTAAAAAGAAAATTATTAACCTATAGACTTACAAACAACTTATTCTACTGAAATTTCTGCAAACTTATGTCTACTATAATATTCCACTGTAATAATTAACCACTTATCATATTCGATTACAATCATCAACTACTTAACATACCTTATTCTAATTACTTAAGACTTATAATTATCCAGTATTTATTACTTCTATTATTCCTATACTAACAGTGATGGAGAGGCAGACTCTGCCTGATACAAGCAAGGTGTCCGTTTATTGAGTGCAGAGCACTAACTTATATACCCTAAAATCAAAAGCCTTTTACATTATGTCAATAGTAATTGGTTAGCGCAGCTGTGTATAACAAACTATTGGTTAGTAATAGCTTACCGAAATGCAATCGCATATTCAGGCAGTGTTTACTTTCTCTTTAATCGATTCAGAGACAGTAGCTATCTCTAATACAAAACATCTCACGAGGTTCTGCTCTTACGTATTTTCAGTCCTTCACACTTATCTTTCTGTGTCCTAGCAGCAGTTTTCCATCAGCTCAGTGGCACCATGTACCCATAGCTTTCATTTCACTAAACTCAAAACATCCTTGCACCAGTCTCTGAGCAAAGGCTAACAAAGGAATTCCTACATTTCCCTCTTTTCTGTTGTATAAAAAAAAATTTTTACCAAGTCTTCTATTAACCTCTGCAGACATTGTAATATACAAGACAAAAACACTCTCATTGTAATAAGAATAGGAAGCAATAGCAAGCAACAGTCTTTAACATACTTTTAAAACATCCTGTCAATCCCCATCCTTAAAAAATCTTATCTAACCAATCCCATCTGTCTTCTTCTCGGACCTTTGATACACCATTCTTCAGCTGTTGGATATTAGCATGTATAGATTCTGAGTGATCACACAGATTCATACAACACATCCCTTTGAAATTCTCACATCCATTACCTTTGCTGAAAGCAAAAATTCTGTAGCAGCCCTATTTTGTGAAGTAGCATGTCTAACACTATTAACATCTAGTACTAATCTAAAGACAAGCTAAAGCCTTACTTGTAGCATTACTAAGTGAACAGCCAAGCTTATCTAAAAGTTCTACCATCTTTCCCACTGCTGCCTCTGGTACAAAAACAGCAACAGGGAATCTTTGGCTAAAAGATCAAAACTCTAATCTATCATCACAATTAGGAGTATATGCATGTATGCTGCGTTTACCTCTACATGAAAAGCTATGCTGTAAAATTCTAGATGTGTTTGGGGTTAACTAAGAGAGACACCCTAGACTACATGGACCTCCTTTTATATGCGAGGGGATAGCAATCCAAACCTTGTCCCCACTAAAATATCCAATTATAGGAGGATTTTCTTCTAGTAATGAGCAAATAAAAAATTTTAAACATATAAAGCTTTCTGTAACCACTCCTCCTGGGCTAGCCCTTCCGTGCTAGCCACCTGTTCCCCCTTTTTTCTTTATTTTTAATAATCAAAGGTGTCATGTTGGCATAAGCAGATGTATTATCTATGCTGCAAGTGAAATCTCAGCGTGAGTGTGAAAACTCAATTCGATAATCTTTGCCATTTAACTTTGCCTATGTGTTGTACCCAAAGAAGTTGTGTAGGTTTGTTTTTTTCTTTTTCTTTTACTTAGCTTAACATAATCCCTTATTCTAGTATACTACTATTGATATGAAAGAAAAAATCCTAAACTATAATATGTCTGTTCTAAACTCTTAGCCTTAGCTATACCAAATGCTAAAAATCTATAAACCAAACAGTTGTTAAAGTTAAACCACTGAGTTGACTCTGAAAAAAGAAAACCCAAAACTGAAAAAGCAAAAAGAAAAGATGTTACATTCCACAGAGCTCTCTGGACATTTTCTTCTTTTTACTATTATTATTATTAATTTATTATTATGATTATGATAGAATTATTATTAATAACAATAACACTATATTATTATTCTATNAAATTTCTACAAACTTAACCACTTAGCATATTATATTCTAATAATTACTTATCATATTCTATTGCAATAATTAATGCCTTATAATATTCTGTTACAATAATCAAAACAGTCTTATCCATTACCTTTTAAATTCTAAGATCTATTACAATTGAAAACTAACTCTAAAAAACAGTATTAGGATTTGCATTTGCAAAAGAAGTAAAACCAGTCAATAGTGAAATACAAACTTGACACTACCACCTTAAAAAAAATTACACAAATCTGCAAGAAAAAAGAGAAGGTGAAAGCTGTAGAAACAAAGCTACTTTATCTCTGCAAAGGAGAAACAGCAGTCGCGCAGGGGTGGAAGGGGGTGTGGGGGAAGCAGCCACTCAACAGAGCAGGGAGAAAGAAAAAACCCACAAAAACATGAAAACCAAGTCTTTTTACAAACTCAACAGGGAGGAAAACCCTCCAACAGTTAGTTCTGTGATGCAGTCTGAGATGGGGGGTGCAGACTTTCAGCAGCACTCGCCACAGGAACAATTACATCTTCTGCTTGGACCTGGGACCATCCTCTGAGATCTCCTGTGCTGCAGACATATGTACACATCCCTCTTGGCTGTTGCAATTGATCTGTACACAGCAGATCTTTCTCTCGCTGCAGACTCTGAGTAGCATTCGCTGTAGGACAGTCTCCAGATGGGTCCTGGACCAGCCAGGACCTGCCCAGACTCATGTCCATGATGGCAAATTCAGCTTTAGGTACCACAGAGCATGGTATATGTCATCAACAGCTCTTTGTCTCCTTGATGGGTTTAGGAATACAAGTCCTGAATCACTCTTCTTAAAAGCAAACTGAGCACCACATTAAAAACCAATTAGCAAAGTTCTTAGAGAAAGTCCAGTCTGTATCAGTCTTAGAGAGGATATCAACCTCATACTTAATCCCTTTCTTGGAAAAGATATGTGAGAGAATCTTCAGAATGCAATTTTCTTTCCTAATCACCGAATTCTCAGCCTCTCGCCCCCTTGCTGAGCCTTTAAAGACTCAGTAGATGCAGCAATGGAGGAGATCTTCAGTTTCACCCATTTAAGGATGATCTTAAGATCTTGCTCAGGAATTTTCTTCCCTTGTTTATTAAGAAGACTCTCCATTATTGCATAAGCCTCTCATGGGAATCCACCTGATTGCCCATTTAAGTTCCCCGCAGCTTTACCTCTATTCCCAGAGGGACCGGCCCATCTTCCTGCTTCTTCCAGCAGTTTATCTAATGGTGTGGGGCTCGCTGCCTGCTGCCTTCCCCCAGCAGTTTCGCTTCCTTACAGCAGAGCACCAATTAACAGCGATGAACAAGCAGACTCTGCCTGATACAAGCAAGGTGTCCATTTATTGAGTGCAAAGCACTAACTTATATACCCTAAAATCAAAAGCCTTTTATATGATGTAAATAGTAATTGGTTAGCACAGTTTTGTATAACAAGCTATTGGTTAGTAATAGCTTACCGAAATGCAATCGCATATTCAGGCAGTGTTTACTTTCTCTTTACTCAGTTCGGAGACAGTAGCTATCTCTAATACAAAACATCTCACGAGGTTCTGCTCTTACGTATTTTCAGTCCTTCACACTTATCTTTCTGTGTCCTAGCAGCAGTTTTCCATCAGCTCAGTGGCACCATGTACCCATAGCTTTCATTTCACTAAACTCAAAACATCCTTGCACCAGTATCTGAGCAAAGGCTAACAAAGGAATTCCTACACTATACCCCTATTAATATCACCTAATACCATTGGTGCTACTAGTATGCATTCTCTCTTTGCATTTCCCATATGAAAACAGTCTTATGCATATCAAAACAGTCTTATCCATTAGCTTATAAAGTCTAAGATCTATTACAGTTGAAAACTAACTCTAAAAACATTGTCAGGATTTGCACCCTCAAAGAAACTAAAACAATCTTCAGTAAAGTACAAATTCAACATTGCCACTTTAAAAGAAGAGACAGCTCTTGCAAGAAAAGGGAGGGGGGAAGCGGTGGAAGGAAAGCCACACCAGCTCCAAACAGCAGTCGTACGGGGTGGGGTGGGGGGGTGGTAACGAACAAATGGCTGCTGCTCGGCAGAGAAGGGAGAAAGAAACAATCTGCAAAGAAATTAACTGAACAGAGAGGTTTCTCCCTTTTAACAGTTAGTTCTGTGATGCAATCCGAGATGGGGCTCTGCAGGTGGATGTTTCTCTTGCTGACTCAGAGCAGCACCCGATGCAGGAATGGCTTCTGCTGCTTGGACCTGGAACCATCCCCAGGACCTTCCATGCTGCAGACGGAAGTGTGTACACCCCTCAACCATTGCAGTTGGTCCATAGATGGTAGATATTTCTCTCACTGCAAACTCTGAGTAGCGCTTGCTGTGGGACCATCTTTGGCTGGGTCCTGGACCGGTCCAGACACTATCTGGTAGATCCTTGCAGCTTCAGCTCTAGTTGCCACAGGACATGATATATGTAGCACCTCATTAATAGCTCTTTCTCTCTGTGATCACTTTAGGAATACAAGTCTTGAAGCACTCTTTTTAAAGGCAAATTGTGCTTTACATTCAAAACAACTTAGCAAAGTTCTTATAGTTTGTTTTCTGCATTTTTCAACACTTCCTTATAATATCTTCATAGTAGGATCTGAGATAGAGACCCCAGTCTGTAGCAATCTTAGAGAGAGGATATCAACCTCATACTTAATCCCTCTCTTATAGAGGATATGTGAGAGAAGCTTCACAATGCACTTTTCTTCCTTAGTCACTGAATTCTCGATCTCTCGCCTCTGGCCGTTCACCTCTCTAGGGTGTCCATTATAATGTTCCTTTACATTCCACAGCACTCATGCTGTGGCACAGTCACAGTCCAGCCAAGCCATTCCTCCAGCCAGCGCTTCTTCGCTAGTCAATGACTTTCTGCTCACCACACAAATTCTCCTTTTGGATCGTGATGTCCGTAATCACATCAGGCGGCACCACTTGTCAGGCCACTGTGAAGGATGCACCATGGACTCCATGCAATTCAATGTGTATTAGTAGAAGCCCTTTATTACCTGTTACACTTGTGTTTATATAGATCGAGTCCTGAGCACCATGCCTACAAATATTCATCCATTAACACAACCTAGGCAAGCACAACCCCACTCATTAATATGCATGATAACCTGTTATTCTCTAACCAGATGTCTCACTATCTCTTACTCCCTTGTGGGAGGCAGTTGCCATGTTATGAGAATCAAGAGTCCTGTACCCACTTCAGCTATGTCAACCAAGGCCAGACTGCTCATTATTTCACGTTCCCACAGTTCCACACTAGTGGAATATTTGTTACTGTTTCAGGAAGAACATGAGTGAAAGAATCTTCACAAACAGTGTGGTCAGCAGCATGAGGGCTGTCATTCTCCCCTGCACTGACACTGAGGAGGCCTCACATTGACCACTGTGTGCAGCTCTGGGACCCTCACTGCAAGAGAGAGATTGAGGGGCTGGAGCGGGGCCAGAGAAGAGCGACAAGACTGGGGAAGGGACTGGAGGGGAAAACTGATGAGAGGCTGAGGGAGCTGGAGATGTTCAGTCTGAAGGAGACTCAAGGGTGACCTTATCACACTCTGCAACTACCTGAAGATAAGTTGTAGTAAGGTGGGGGTCAGGCTCTACTCCCAGGCAGCTTGAGACAGGACAAGAGGTCATGGTCTGAAGCAGTACCAGGGGAGGGTTAGGTTGGATGTTATGAAGCACTTCCTGGTGGAAAGGGGAATTAGACACTGGAATGGACTGCTCAGGGAGGTGGTGGAGTCACCGTCCCTGGAGGTGTTGAAGGAAAGCTTGGATGCGGCACTTAGTGCCATGGTCTGGTCAATGTGGTGGTGTTAGGTCATAGGCTGGACTTGATGATCTCAGAGGTCTATTCCAGTCTTCATAATTTTGTGATGCTGTGATAATCCAATAAGATAAGAGATTAGAAAATTAAATCTGTCTGAATTAATATCCAGACACTAAATGTTTTAATTGTTTTGCTTGATTTTGTTTTATCATTGTGGTATTTTTAAAGGTAAATGCTTGTCTCCTTTGCACAAGCAAATGAAATCAATTTGAATTATGTAAATCCAACATTTTTATGTTTTGGGGTTTTGTTTTAAGCAGATCTGTTCTTAGATTTTTCAGTGATATATTGTATGGATTAAAATTGTGTCCACTTTAGTGATAGAACTAACTTCAGAATGTGCAAGTTAAAAACCTCCAACAATACACCTCAAGTAAATGATAGTGGTACTAGAAAATAAGGCCAAGATGTGTCCCTCATTATTCTCCAGAGGTATTCTGGAAAATGTTCCACAAGTGTGGCTTCATGCCTTAGTGGACAAACCTCTGATTAATTTTCCTTTCATAAGGGATTTTGAACTGAGGATTCGTTTCAATTAATTCTATGGTGTTGGTTTATAAATGGCTTTTTAAGTAAGTTTATAAATTTACTCATTTCACTTGAAATAAGTAATTTTTGTGAGCAATAATTAATGGGTTGTTCTACATGTAGTTTATAAGAGAAAAAAGCCCACAGGTGGGAAGACTCATTATGAGTTGGATCACCAATCACTGGAAATGATTATAATACAAAGTATAGTTGACGTAAGTTGGGGAGACATGACATGAATTAAACCCAGAAGATATTTTTTAATCCTTTTTTTTTTTTTTTAATATGCCAATTTAAAATTTTAATATTTTTGTTGCTGTATAGGCAACACAAGAGGTAAAGTTTGGAAAATTGTCAAAATATGTCAAAGAGCAAATTCAGTTTGCTCTGGAATTTTAGACCATTTGCATATAACTCCACTAGGGTCTCATCTCAAAGAACAGGCATAAATAGAAGTGTAAATGTGTCTCTAAAGATGGCTGGTGTGAGCAGTTTCTTGCTCAGAAATCCTGAAGTAGAATCTGGAGTTGCCAGGGTGTGTTCAGGACCAAAATTCCCATTCAGAGAGGTGAGGTGTAGGCCAGTGTGGGGGTCTGCTGAGGTAAGGATTGCCTGGTGATTCCTGATACTAGCATTCTGGTTCTCTCTGCTAGGCCTGCACCCTTGTAGTGAGTTTGCAGTTACCTGCCCACCCACCTTAATAAACCCCAGCTGAAACTCAGAAAACACTGAAAGTTAATAAATGAAGCTTTATATTTACAGCAATGTACAATATACAAACAATATTTACAGGATATTACAGATATTTACAGATATATACAATGAAAAGGTAATACAGACACCACACCCCTCCCGAAGACCAAAATCCCCAAGAGAGGGTAACCAAAACCCCCTACCACCTTTCCCCCCTTCCCCAGCCTTATCTCACCACCTGTTGATGCTGCAGATAAGCTGAAGATTGGCCAGAGAGATTAGTAATAGGAAGAAGTTAGTAGTTTTAGTAATTTTACTCTGAATTAGCCACCAAGACTGAGAGACAAAGGAGAGAGTAGCCACAGCCAGCACAGACAGAAGCAGACTCCTAATCTGGTTGTTTTGAGAACAGTTCTTAAAACAACTTTTTTTTCTTTCTCAGTAAAACTCGGTGAAGTGACACACTGTATTTATTTCTCTCTCAGCCAATAGTCTAATTTCTCACTCAAATCCTCCAATTAGCTCAAACCAACACAACCCTCATGAGCATACCAGGATTAGGCCTGCAGCCATACAGACTGAGTCACTGATTAAGAGAACCTGATTTTAATGGAGTCACATGAAGGGTTAAAACTGCATATAAAGCAGACTGAGAGATTCTCTTCTTGGTGATGTCCAGTGACAGGACAAGGGACAGTGATTGCAAACTGGAGCAGAGAAGGTTCCACATGAACATAAGGAAAAACTTTTTCACTGTGAGGGCAATAGAACACTGGAATAGACTGCCCAGAGAGGTTGTAGAGTCTCCTTCTCTGGAGACATTCAGAATCCTCCTGGATGCATTCCTGTGTGACCTACTATAGGTGGCTTTTCTCTGGCCGGAAGGGTTGAGCTAGATGATGTTTAAAGGTCCCTTCCAATCCCTAACATTCTGTGATTCTGTGATTCAAAGCTAGTGACAGGTGTCCTGAGCTGCAGCAAGAGCAGCATGGCCAGCAGAGCAAGGGATTCTCCCCCTTTACTCTGCTCTCGTCGACCCCACCTGTAGTATTGTGTACAGTTCTGAGCCCCCAAAACAAGAAGGATATGGAACTGTTTGAGCCAGTCGAGAGGAGTCTACAAAGATGTTCAGAGGGCTGGAGCACCTCTGCTATAAGGACAGGCTACAAGAGTTGGGGCTCTTCTGCCTGGAGAAGAGAAGGCTTTGAGGAAACCTTGTAGTAGTCTCCAGTACCTGAAAGGGGGCCAATAGGAAGGCTAAGGAGGGACTATTTACAAGGTCTTGTAATGACAGGATGAGGAGTAATTGGTTTAAACTGGTAGAGGGGAGATTTAAACTAGATGTTAGGAAGAAGTTCTTTATGGTGAGGGTGGTGAAACACTGGCAGAGGTTGCCCAGGAAGGTTGTGGCTGCTCTCTCCCTGGAGGTGTTCAAGACCAGGTTGGATGAGGCCTTGAGCGACCTATTCTGGTGTAAGGTGTCTTTGCCTATGGCAGGGGGTTGGAACTGGATGATCTTTGAGATCCCTTCCAACCTAATTAATTTTATGATCCTATGACTCATTTCAGACTGGCACTGAGCTCACCAAAAGCTTGCCAGTAGTAAGACTTTTGTGCTCTGTTGAAAATATATCTAAACCAAGTAAAACCTGTCTGAATTCTCTTTTCATGAGAGAAAAAAAGAAAAGTTTTTGCTTCCCTGGCCACTGTCTGCACAGGTAACTTTTCTAAGCTTACAACCCTAGACTTTAGGCATGCAGAATTGGATCGCTTCAGGGATGGGACATAGCCGTAGAGGGAAGAGGGGCCCAGGACAGCTGGTCAGTATTCAAGGATCACCTCCTCTGTGTCCAGAAGAAATGTATACCAACAAAGAGGAAAGCATGGAAGAATGCCAGGAGGCCTGCCTGGATGAGGAAGGAGCTCCTGGACATGCTGTCTCAAAAAAAGAGACTCTACAAGGAGTGGAAGAAAGGACAGCTAGAAAGAGGGGTATAAAAGGAAGCTGCCCAAGCAGCCAGAGATCTCATTAGGAAAGGCAAAGCACCGTTTGAATTGAGTCTAGCCATCTAGCCAGGGAGGTCAAAGGGAACACCAAGAATTTCTACAGGTATATTAATGGCAAAAAGAATACTAGGGAAGGTGTGGGCCCCCTCAGAAAGGAAACAGGTGAATTGGTCACAAGTGACATAGAAAAGGCTGAGGTTCTCAATTACTTCTTTACCTCGGTCGACATTGCAAAGACCTCAAGCCATGCTCCCGGAGTCATGGAAGATAATGGCAGACACTGGAAGGAAGAACTGCTCATCGTAACTGAAGGTCAGGTTTGTGATCACCTGAAGAACCTGAAAGTGTTCAAGTCCATGGGTCCCAACAGGATACACCCAGGGGTACTGAGAGAACTGGCAGATGAGGTTGCTAAACCCCTCTCTATTATGTTCCAAAAATCATGGCAGTCTGGTGAAGTCCCCACTGACTGGAAAGGGGAAACATAACCCCACTTTCAAAAAGGTTAGGAAGGAAAAGCCAGGGAACTACAGGCGAGTTGGTCTCACCTCTGTGCCCCAAAAGATCATGGAGCAGATCCTCCTGGAGGCACTACTGAGACAGGAGAATAGTGAAGAGAGGATTGGGTCCAATTAGCATGGCTTCACCAAAGGCAGATCCTGCCTGACAAACCTGGTGGCCTTCTATGAACATGTCACAACATTAATAGATGAGAGGTGAGCAACTGATGTCATTCACCTGGACCTGAGCAAAGCCTTTGACACTGTCCTGCACCACATCCTGATCTCCAAGCTGCTGAAACATGGGTTTGATTGGTGGATCACCAGATGGATAAAGAACTGGCTTGATGGCTGCACCCAAAGAGTGTCTGTCAATGGCTCCATATCCAAGTGGAGACCAGTGACAAGCGAAGCCCCTCAAGGATCAGTACTGGGACCAGTCTTGTTCAACATCTTTGTGGCCGACATGGACAAAGGCATCGAGTGCACCCTCAGCAAGTTTGCTGATGACACCAAGCTGTGTGGTACAGCAGACACACTGGAAGCAGGGATGCCATCCAGAGGGACCTGGACAGGCTGGAGAGGTGGACACAAGCCAACCTCATGAGGTTCAACAAGGCCAAGGGCAAGGTCCTGCATCTTGGTCAAGGCAATCCCAACCACAAATCCAGGCTGGCACTGACTGGCTGGAGAGCAGCCCTGAGGAGAGGGACTTGGCAGTGCTGGTGGAGGAGAAGCTCAACATGAGGCAGCAGTGTGCACCTGCAGCCCAGAAAGCCAACCAGATCCTGGGCTGCATCAGGAGAAGTGTGGCCAGCAGGGCGAAGGAGGTGATTCTCCCCCTCTACTCTGCCCTGATGAGACCCCACCTGGAGTACTGCATCCAGTTCTGGAGCCCCTATTACAAGAGGGATGTGGACTTGCTGGAGCATGTCCAGAGAAGGGCCACGAGGATGCTCAGAGGGCTGCAGCACCTCTGCTATGAGGACAGACTGAAAGAGTTGGGGCTGTTCAGTCAGGAGAAGAGGAGGTTCCCAGGTGACCTTGTTGTAGCCTTCCAGTATTTGAAGGGGGCCTACAGAAAAGCTGGGGAGGGACTTTTTAGGCTATCAGGTAGTGACAGGACTAGGGGGAATGGAGCAAAGCTGGAGGTAGGGAGATTCAGATTGGAAGTTCTTCACCATGAGAGTGGTGAGGCCCTGGAATGGGTTGCCCAGGGCAGTGGTTGGGGCCACTTCCCCGAAGGTGTTCTATCTCCAGGCTGGATGAGGCTCTGTCCAGCCTAATCTAGGGTAGGGTGTCCCTGCCCATGGCAGGAGGGTTGGAACAGAATGATCCTTGTGACCCCTTCCAACCCTGACTGATTCTGTGATTCTAACCGTGGCTTACAGCCCTGCTTTTAAACGTTATTGAAAATATCCCTGAAATATACCAGACTCAGGAACATAGACTCACAGAATTATAGAATGGGCTGGTCTGGAAGGAACCTCCGAAGGTCATCCAATCCATCCCCTCTGCAGTCAGCAGGTATATCCTCAACTAGATCAGGTTGCCTACAGCCCTGTCCAGCCTCACCTTCAATATCTCCAGAGTTGAGGCCTCCCAGGGCAATCTGTTCAAGTGTTCCACCATCCTCATAGTGAAGAACTTGTTGCTAACATCCAATTTAAATCTGTCCTTCTCTAGTTTGAGGCCATTGCCCTAGTCCTGTCACTGCAGGCTTTTGTGCACAGTCTTGTAGCCCCCCTTCAGGTACTGGAACGTGTTTTGGTGTGTGTTTCCATTTGCCCATGCCTCCAGATAACATTTTTGAGGCAGCTCTGATGTAATAAGTACTGATTTCTTAGACTGTAAATGACAAACTCTGTGTCAAATTTAGCTGCTTGTTGGAGGTAAAAAATGAAGTGGGGGTGGGGAGGAAATGAAGAGCTCAGGATAATTAAACATCTTTCTGAACTGTTGTGTTTTTCTATACAATGTTAGTTTTCAGAGGTGAATGCCAAAGTAAACTTTGAGAGTTTGCTTCTTGGTACTGTGGCACGGCAGAGGGTGAGACACATTTACAGGTCCATGGAAAAACCCTGCTTAGTGCTGGGAATGACACACCTGGCGCCCAGTCAAATGTGTGGCCTGGAAGCCTTTACCCAATTAGTGTTTTAACAGCTGCTGAAGGGCTTGCTTCAATGGGAAGAAAATGATGGAGCATGATTTTATATAATTAGTGGAGCATAAAACATGTGATGTGTCCAATTAAATGTTTAAAACGATTGACATTTCGTAGCTACTGTTGAAGTCAATAAAGTGGAAAATTGTTACAATTTTTTCAGTTGGTAAATTGCTTCACAATGTACTCAAAGGCTCATTTGATAAGATGAACTCAATCCTGATGTGGAATGATGAGTGCCACAGCCTTTTCACACCCCACAGGTGTGTGGAGGTCTCACCAAATGAGCTGGGGAGCCTGGTTGGAGTTTCAGGACTTTCAAATCCTACCAGCGTACACTCTGCTCTTCAGAGCACACTGTGTTAAGTGTCAGCATATCCTGCTCCTTTGGTTCACAACTCCTTTGTGTAAGGGTGACAAACTGTGCATTGTGGAGCTAACACCTTCATTTTCTGATCCCAAAACAAAGCCATTGAGTAAAGATCCAGCAAGCACTTACGAAAAGAGCTTGGAACTGCAAGCAAATTTGGTATTAAAAGCTGTCATATTTCACAAGTTGCCATTGTTGAGGTATTTAGCCTTTGTTCTACAGTTCTCAGCATAGATATGGAAATGCATTTATGCTTCATGCAGTATCACAGGGCTCTCATGAGGACTGGGAAGATGTAATGAAGCTATGCAGAGAGAAAATCAGGAGAGTCAAAGTGCACCTAGAGCTCAACCTAGCTACAACTGTTAAGGATAATAAGAAATGCTTCTAATAAATTCATTAACAGCAAATGGGAGGCTAGGGAAAAATTACTGTCCTTTGTGGGATGCAAAGGGAAACATGGTGACAAAGGACAAGGAAAAGGCTGAGGTGCTTAATACCTGCTGCTTGTCTTAGTCTTTAGCAGTGGAACTAGCTGTTCTCTGGACAGCCAGACTTGTGAGCTGGGAGACAGGCAGGGGATGCAGAATGAGGTCATGGCAATAAAAGAGGTAGTCAGTGATCCACCATGCCAGTTAGATGTGCACAAGTCTGTGGGGCCAGATGGGCTGCACCCAAGGGTGCTGAAGTAGCTGGCAGATGTGCTCATCAAGCTGCTTTCCATTATTTACCTCAAGTCCTGGTTAACTGGGACTGGAGATTTGCAAATGTGACGCCTGCGTACAAGAAGTAGTGGTTTAGCAGTTACCTGCCCCCACACATTTTATAAACCCCAGCTAATACTCAGGACACTGGAAGTTAATAAATTAAGCTTTATATTTAGAGCAATGCACAATATACAAGCAAATATTTACAGGATATTACAGATATTTGCAGATATATACAGTGAAAAGGTAATACAGACACCAAATCCCTCCCAGAGACCAAAATCCCCACAAGAGTGGTAACCAATCACCCCCTACCACCTTTCCCCCCTTCCCCAGTCTTATCTCACCACCTGTTGATGCTGCAGATAAGCTGAAGTAGCTTTGCCACGGGGATTAGTAGCAGGACAGAAGTTAGTAGAATTACTGGGAATTAGCTACTGAGACAAAGACAAAGGAGACCATGTAGAGAGAAGCAGCCACAGCCAAAATGGTCAGAAACCATCTGATATCTACTGTTTTTAGGTACAGTTCTTGAAAACAACATTTTTTTCTTTCTCAGTAAAACTCTAGTGAAGTGACATACNTTTTTTTCTTTCTCAGTAAAACTCTAGTGAAGTGACATACTGTGTTTACCTCTCAGCCAATAGTCTAATTTCTCTCTCAAATTCTCCAATTAATTCAAACCAGCACAATCCACCCCTGTCTACTTCACTCAGATTTTACTGAGAATTATCTATCAAGAATTATCTATCAAGAATTATAATCTAAACAACATAATAGTTACAATAATGAGTATTTACAAATTCAGTTCGTTCCAGATGTATC
>VWZI01012352.1:36625-50370 GCA_013396835.1 Psilopogon haemacephalus | reverse complement strand
TCCCTTGCAGGGAGTTGCACAAGATGAGCTTTGAGGGTCCCTTGCAGGGGGTTGCACAAGATGAGCTTTGAGGCTCCCTTGCAGGGAGTTGCACAAGATGAGCTTTGAGGGTCCCTTGCAGGGGGTTGCACAAGATGAGCTTTGAGGGTCCCTTGCAGGGGGTTGCACAAGATGAGCTTTGAGGATCCCTTGCAGGGAGTTGCACAAGATGAGCTTTGAGGATCCCTTCCAACCCAATGCAGTCTGTGAAGCTGGGAAGCAGTGAAAGGAAGCAGCTTCTGCTTTGCTCTGTCACCTTCCCCTCCCCTCCCTCATCACCCAACAGAAGCAAAGGGAGCCCAGGGAGGCCTGAGGGAGGTGCCTTGCTGGGTGACAAGGCAGAGCAGGTGGCTGTCCCCAGCAGCAGAGCTACCTTTGCTGGCTGTGCTCCCGTTCATTTTGCCGTTGCTGTGCTCCGTGTCCTCATCTTGCTCGTTCAGCTGCTCCAGGGCCAGCTGACGCCAGCTCCTCAGGGACACCTTCCCCACCCAGAACCCATCGCTCCTGCAGAGACAAACAACAACAGCAGCAGCAAAGTCAATTTCAGGCCCATACCTTCCCCTCCAGCATCAAAATCTTGAGGAATCACAGATTTGGTTCACTTGGAAAAGGCCTCCAAGAGGACTGAGTCCAACCATCAGCCCAGCGCCACCTTGGCCACCTAACCACGTCCCCAAGTGCCACAGCCATGGATTTCTGGAGCACTGTGTGCAGTTCTGGAGCTCCCCCAGCACAAGAAGGACATGGAAATGCTGGATAGAGTCCAGAGGAGGCCACAAAGATGCTGAGAGGGCTGCAGCAGCTCTGCTATGAGGACAGGCTGAGAGAGTTGGGGCTCTGCAGCCTGGAGAAGAGAAGGCTGCCAGGAGACGTTGGAGTGGCCTTGCAGGATCTGCAGGGGGCTGCAGGAGGGCTGGGAAGGGACTATTGACAAGGTCTTGGCATGACGAGTGGGAATGGGTTCAAACTGGCAGAGGGGAGATTGAAACTGGATTTTAGGAGGAATTCTTCACAGTGAGGGTGGTGAGAGACTGGCACAGGTTGCCCAGGGAGGTTGTGGAGCACAGAAGCACCCAATGTGATCTTTGATCACATTGGGTGCTTCTGTGCTCCACAACCTCCCTGGAGGTGTTCAAGGCCAGGCTGGATGAGGCTTTGAGCACTCTGATCTAGCGGGAAGTGTCCCTGCCTGTGGCACAGGGGGGTTGGAACTGGCTGAACTTTGAGGTCTCTTCCAACCTTAACCATTCTATGATTCTTCAACACCTCCAGGGCTGGGGACTCCCTGGGCAGCCTTTTCCAATCCCTGACCACTCTTACAGGGCAGAAATTGCTCCTCTGTAAAGGTTTAAGCTCTCCTTTGGGGAAGGCTCACCTGAACTGGAGCCTGACTCCTCCCTGGGGGTGGTCTGACCTGCTCCCAGTTGTCACATTCAGCCCCCTCCCACCTCCTGCTAAGAGCTGAGACCCCCTATAAAGGGGAGGATGAACTGCCTGATCCTTCCTCTTGGCCTCTCCTTTCCTCATCAGCCCAGCATCTTGCTCCCCTGCTGCTTCTACTTCACCAGGTGCTCTCCAACAAATGTGTGGGGAGAGCAACCATACTTGGAACTCTAACCTGCTGCACCCCACCAGCAACTGTCTACACCTGCCACCAATTTCCAACTTCACCCCTGGCATTCAACTTCCACTCTCATCTAAGGGTTGTATTTTTTTGGTCATTTTTGTATTTTGTTAGTCTTTTCCTCCCCCATACCCTCTGCCATTCCCCTTACCTTATACCTGTATCTTGTATTCTGCTCCCTCTCCCCTATCCTCTGTAATTCCCCTTACCTTATGCCTGTATCTTTTCTTTTGCTCCCTTTACCCCCATCCTCTGTAATTCCCTTTACCTTATACCTGTATCTTGTATTTTGTTCCCTCTCCCCATAACCTCTGTAATTCCCCTTACCTTACACCTGTATCTTGTATTTTGTTCCCTCTCCCCATCCTCTCTAATTCCCCTTACAACTGTATCTTGTATTTTCTTCCCTCTCCCCATCCTCTCTAATTCCCTTTACCCTATACCTGTATCTTGTATTTTCTTCCCTTTCCCCATCCTCTGTAATACCCTTTACCTTATACCTATATCTTATATTCTGTTCCCTCTTCCCCATATCCTCTGTAATTCCCCTTACCTTTATACCTATATCTTGTATTTTGTTCCCTCTCCCCATCCTCTGTAATTCCCCTTACCTTACACCTGTATCTTCTATTTTCTTCCCTCTCCCCCATCCTCTGTAACTCCCCTTACAACTGTATCTTGTATTTTCTTCCCATATCCTCTGTAGTTCCCCATACCTTACACCTGTATCTTTATTTTGTTCCCTCTCCCCCATATTCTCCATAATTCCCCTTACCTTATACCTGGATCTTGTATTCTGCTCCCTATCCTCTCTAATTCCCCTTACCTTATACCTGTATATTTATTTTGTTCCCTCTCCCCATATCCTCTCTAATTCCCTTTGCCTTATACCTGTATCTTGTATTTTCTTCCCTCTCCCCTATCCTTTCTAATTCCCTCTTACCCAAAATATCTTCTATTTCTTGTTAAAGTTTATTTTTCACTTCCAAATCAATTCAAGCCTATTTCTTGAGCTTCTGAGCTCAGGGGGACTGCCTTAAACTAATACATCCTCATGTCCAACCTCACCCTCCCCTGGCACAATTTCAGCTCCTATCACCTGGACCTGCTGGATAGAGAGGGAGAAGAGACCAAGCCCCACCTGGCTCCAGCCTCCTTTCAAGTTGCTGTAGAGAGGTCTCCTTTCAGTCTTATTTAGAGGAAGCCCCTCTGAAAGCTTCCCTGGCAAAGCTTAGAGGACTTACTTACCCCTTGACTGTGATCTTCAGCAGGTTGGTGACAGCTTTGTAGTCCTCATTGAGTTGGTTTTTCAGGCGCAGGATTCGACACCTCTCCACCACGCAGTCCTTGCAAAGTGCTTTGACTGAGATGGGAGGGGGGAGGGAAAAAGCAACAGGATTCAGTGAGGGTGCAGCTGAGAGTCAAGAGAATCACAGAAGGGGTTGGGAATTTAATCATCACCCAGTGCCAGGTGCAGCCCCCTGGGGCAGGGACACCTCCCACTGGCACAGGTTGCTCCAGGCCTCACCCAGCCTGGCCTTAAACACCTCCAGGCAGGAGGCAGCCACAAGGTCCTTGTGGTCCCTTCCAACCCTGCCTGATTCTATCATTCTATGATCCCCCAGCTCTGCCAAGCCTACTGCTAAGCCATGGCCCTCAGCACCACAGCTGCAGCTCTCAAACACCTCCAGAAGTGAGCATCCAACCCCCTCCCTGGGCAGCCTGTGCCAGGCTTTGAGAACCTTTTCAAGTCAAGAAGTTTCTTCTCCCATCCAACCTGAACCTGCCCAGGACTAGGGGGAATGGAGGAAAGCTGGAGGTGGAGAGATATTGAGGCTGGAGGTGAGGAGGAAGTTCCTGAGCAGGAGAGTGGTGAGAGGCTGGAATGGGTTGCCCCTGCAGGGAGGTGTTTGGGGCCAGATCCCTGGAGGTGTTTTTGGCCAGGCTGGCAGAGGCTGTGGTCAGGCTGCTCTAGGGTAGGGTGTCCCTGGGCATGGCAGGGGGGGTGGGACTGCCTGATCCTTGTGCTCCCTTCCAACCCTGACTGATTCTAGGACTCTATGTACAGGATGTTAGGATGAAGTTCTTTGCAAGGGAGGGCGGTGGAGACATTGGCACAGGTTGAGGGTGGTGGAGACATTGGCACAGGTTGAGGGTGGTGGAGACACTGGCACAGGTTGAGGGTGGTGGAGACACTGGCACAGGTTGAAGGTGATGAGACACTGGCACAGGTTGAGGGTGGTGGAGACACTGGCACAGGTTGAAGGTGATGAGACACTGGCACAGGGTGAGGGTGGTGGAGACACTGGCACAGGTTGCCCAGGGAGGTTGTGGAGCACAGAGTCACCCAACATGATCTTTGGTCACGTTGGGTGATTCTGTGCTCCACAATCTCCCTGGAGGTGTTTTTGGCCAGGCTGGCAGAGGCTGTGGGCAGCCTGCTCTAGGGTAGGGTGTCCCTGGGCATGGCAGAGGGGGGTTGGAACTGGCTGATCCTTGTGCTCCCTTCCAACCCTGACTGATTCTAGCATTCTATGATCTCCATCCTTCTCCTCCACCACTCAACAACAAACCCCTGTGGGTGATCTTCCACTTGACTAATAAAAGCTGTCCTGCTTTTATCCCCCCCACAATAGGCTGCCTGTGTCACAGCAAGCCCTGCAGCTTCTGCTCCTTCCCTGCAAGCTCCTAGAAGAAGCTGAGCTAATTTGGTCTCAGTGGGAGTTATGGAGAGCTCCTCTTTAGAAAAGCAACTCAGCCTGGGGCTGCTTGAAGGGATGCCCAAAGACTGCAGGGGCTGAGCTGACCCCAAAAACTCAAGGCAAACGCATGCAGGCTGACAGAGGCAGGGCTGGAGATGGAGGACACTCAAAAGGATGTTCTTGGGAGTGGGAAGAGATCCAAAACCCTGCCCAGGGTGGGATATCTGCAGGTGCTGGAGGCAGCAGAAATCATTTTGAGGGAGGCTGGGAGGTTCTGCAGGCAGCTCCTGCTGTTTCCTGGGCTTTGCTTCAGGAAAGCTTCCTGGTTTCAGGGTTCCTAAGGTAGGTTGCAGCAGGAACCTTTCAGCAAATTTCTCTGCACAGAGCTACTCTCAGAGCAGAACACACCCTGCAGGCAGGCTGCACTGCAGGTGTTGGACTGCTAGGAGAAGAATCAGAGACTTGTTTGGGTTGGAAGAGACCTTTAAGAGCATCATCCAGCCCAACAGGAGCCCTGGAAGGAGCAAAGGGTGGAGGCAGCTTTCCAGCAGCCTCTGCCTGCTGTAGGACTGGGGAATGGTTTGGCTTGGAAGAGACCTTTTGGAGATCATCCAGTCCAACCCTGAGCCCAGAAGACACCTTTTGGAGATCATCCAGTCCAACCCTGAGCCCAGAAGACACCTTTTGGAGATCATCCAGTCCAACTCTGAGCCCAGCATTGCCAGGGCACCACCAAAACATGGCCCTCAGAATCACATCCCCACAGCTCTGGGATGCAATCATGCAAGTGTTTGGGTTGGAAGAGATCATCCAGACCAACTCTGAGCCCAGCACTGCCAGGGCACCACCAAACCATGGTCCCCAGCATCACATCCCCACAGCTCTGAAACCTCTCCAGGGATGGGGACTGCACCTGGGCAGCCTGGGCCAGGCCTTGACAGATCTCAAGGGGAAAAAAATTGTTCCTCATGGCCAACCTGAACCTCCCCACTGGGGCAACTTGAGGCTGTTTCCCGTTCTCCTGTGGCTTATTCCTTGGTTGGAAGAAACCTTTAAGAACATCCAGCCCAACAGGAGCCCTGGAAGGAGCAAAGGGTGGAGGCAGCTTTCCAGCAGCCTCTGCCTGCTGTAGGACTGGGGAATGGTTTGGCTTGAAAGAGACCTTTTGGAGATCATCCAGTCCAACCCTGAGCCCAGCATTGTCAGGGCACCACCAAACCATGGCCCTCAGAATCACATCCCCACAGCTCTGGGATGCAATCATGCAAGTGTTTGGGTTGGAAGAGATCATCCAGACCAACTCTGAGCCCAGCACTGCCAGGGCACCACCAAACCATGGTCCCCAGCATCACATCCCCACAGCTCTGAAACCTCTCCAGGGATGGGGACTGCACCTGGGCAGCCTGGGCCAGGCCTTCACAGCTCTCAAGGGGAAGAAATTGTTCCTCATGGCCAACCTGAACCTCCCCACTGGGGCAATTTGAGGCTGTTTCTCTTTCTCCTGTTGCTTACTCTTTGGTTGGAAGAGACCTCTAAGAACATCCAGCCCAACAGGCAGCCCTAGAAGGAGCAAAGGGTGGAGGCAGCTTTCCAGCAGCCTCTGCTTGCCTCAGGAGGTGTAGGACTGGGGAATGGTTTGGCTTGAAAGAGACCTTTTGGAGGTCGTCAGCCAGTCCACCTCTGAGCCCAGCACTGCCAGGGCACCACCAAACCATGGCCCTCAGCACCACATCTCCATGGGCTTTGAAACCCCTCCAGGGATGGGGACTTCACCTGGGCAGCCTGGGCCAGGCCTTCACAACTCTCAAGGGGAAGAAATTGTTCCTCATGGCCAACCTGAACCTCCCCCCTGGGGCAACTTGAAGCTGTTTCCCTTCGTCCTGTTGCTTATTCCTTGCTTGGAAGAGACCTTGAAGAGCACCCAGTGCAACCAGTCCCTGGCTCTGCCAAGCCTGGTGCTAACCGTGGCCCTCAGTACCACATCTCTGCCTCTCTGAAACACCTATTCTATTCTATGTTCCTTTATTCTTCTATTTTATGCTACTCTAGTCTTCTATTCTATTCTGCTCTACTATTCTATTCTAGTGTATTCTTCTATTCTACTCTATTCTATTGTTCTAATCTATTCTACTCTGCTCTTCTATTCTGTTCTACTCTATTCTTCTACTCTGTCCTATTCTACTGCATTCTATGATACTGCATTCTACTCTATTCTATGCTACCCTATTCTTCTATGCTACTCTATTCTTCTATTTTATTCTACTCTATTGGTCTACTCTATTCCATCCTACTCTATTCTATTCTTCTATTCTACTCTATTCTATTCAACTCTATTCTGTTCTACTCTGTACTATTCCGTTCTACTCTATTCTATGAGTATTCTATACTATTCTACTCTATCCTATTCTACTCTATACTACTCTATTCTATTCTACTCTATACTATGAATATTCTATACTATTCTACTCTATTCTATTCTGTTCTACTCTATACTATACTATTCTACTCTATACTATGAATATTCTATACTATTCTACTCTATGAGTATTCTATACTATTCTACTCTATACTATGAATATTCTATACTATTCTACTCTATACTATGAATATTCGATACTACTCTACTCTATTATTCTGTTCTACTCTATTCTATGAGTATTCTACACTATTCTACTCTATACTATGAATATTCTATACTATTCTACTCTATGAGTATTCTATACTATTCTACTCTATACTATGAATATTCTATACTATTCTACTCTATACTATGAATATTCGATACTACTCTACTCTATTATTCTGTTCTACTCTATTCTATGAGTATTCTACACTATTCTACTCTATTCTACTCTATACTAAGAGTATTCTACACTATTCTACTCTTCTATACTATTCTACTCTATGTTACTCTAATCTATCCTATTCTATTCGCTCATGGCTCGGGGGTGTGTGGATCAGGTAACCTCTGAGGAAGTCCTGACCAGGTGAGGCAGTGCAGGGGCTCCCCAAGCCCTGCTCCCTACCGTTCAGCCGGGGCCCTCCTCCGTAGCGCCAGTAGAAGAAGTCTGCTACACTATTCTACTCTATGAGTATTCTATACTATCCTGCTCTATTCTATACTATTCTATTCTACACTATTCTACTCTATACTATATTATTCTACTCTATACGACTCTATTCTACTCTATACTACTCTATACTACTCTATTCTACTCTATACTACTCTATACTACTCTATTCTACTCTATACTACTCTATTCTACTCTATTCTACTCTATACTACTCTATTCTACTCTATTCTACTCTATTCTACTCTATTCTACTCTATTCTACTCTATTCTACTCTATTCTACTCTATTCTACTCTATTCTACTCTATTCTACTCTATTCTACTCTATTCTACTCTATTCTACTCTATTCTACTCTATTCTACTCTATTCTACTCTATTCTACTCTATTCTACTCTATTCTACTCTATTCTACTCTATTCTACTCTATTCTACTCTATTCTACTCTATTCTACTCTATTCTACTCTATTCTACTCTATTCTACTCTATTCTACTCTATTCTACTCTATTCTACTCTATTCTACTCTATTCTACTCTATTCTACTCTATTCTACTCTATTCTACTCTATACTACTCTATTCTACTCTATACTACTCTATTCTACTCTATACTTCTCTATTCTACTCTATACTACTCTATTCTACTGTATACTATATTCTACTCTATTCTATACTATTTTACTCTATTCTATACTATTCTACTCTATTCTATACTATGAGTATTCTATACTATTCTAAACTATTCTATTCTACACTATCCTACTCTATACTATGAGTATTCTATACTATTCTACACTATTCTATTCTACACTATCCTACTCTATACTATGAGTATTCTATACTATTCTACACTATCTTACTCTATTCTACACTATTCTACTCTATACTATGAGTATTCTATGCTATTCTACTCTATACTATGAGTATTCTATACTATTCTACTATTTTCTATACTATTCTACTCTATTCCACTCTATGTTACTCTACTCTACTCTACTCGCTCATGGCTCGGGGGTATGTGGATCAGGTAACCTCTGAGGAAGTCCTTGCCAGGTGAGGCAGTGCAGGGGCTCCCCAAGCCCTGCTCCCTGCTGTTCAGCCGGGGCCCTCCTCCGTAGCGCCGGTAGAAGTCCGCTACACTATTCTACTCTATTCTACATTATTCTACTCTATTCTATTCACTCATGGCTTGGGGGTGTGTGGATCAGGTAACCTCTGAGGAAGTCCTTGCCAGGTGAGGCAGTGCAGGGGCTGCCCAAGCCCTGCTCCCTGCTGTTCAGCCGGGGCCCTCCTCCGTAGTGCCGGTAGAAGAAGTCTGCTACACTATTCTACTCTATTCTACATTATTCTACTCTATTCTATTCGCTCATGGCTTGGGGGTGTGTGGATCAGGTAACCTCTGAGGAAGTCCTTGCCAGGTGAGGCAGTGCAGGGGCTGCCCAAGCCCTGCTCCCTACCGTTCAGCCGGGGCCCTCCTCCGTAGCGCCGGTAGAAGAAGTCGGCCACGTACTCCGATATCCTCTTCATGATGGAGATCTTGTCCGGGTGCAGCTTGCCGTGGGAGCAGAGGCAGGCAGTGTTGTCGATGGGTTTGGGAGGGGTGGACTCATCCAGCCACTTCTGCAGCCACTCCAAGGAGATGAAGTCGTAAGGGGAACCTGGCAGGGGGGAGAGAGAGAAGCAGAACAGAGGAGGCAGGGCGCTGGCGTCGGGCGGCGCCAGCGGGCAGCTGGCACTTTGGTAATCACTCTGCTAGCACAAAAAAGGGACATGTAAAGGTTAAGCAGCTGCCACTGCTGGGGGAATCTCTGGGGAGGGGGGTGCCAAGTTTCCCCAACGGCTTCCCAGCTCTGTGTGGCAGAGGGAAGACAACCAACACGAGGAGGGAGCGAGGGGGCAGGCTGAACTCAAGCGAGGGATCCGCAAGGAGGGAGAGCTCCAGGGAGGGCTTTCAGCCTGCTAAAGGCTGCCTGGAAGGCACCTGAGGGAAGCAGGAGGCTTCGTGGATCCAGAGAATGGGTTGGGTTGGAAGGGACCTTAAAGATCACCCAGTTCCACCTCCCACTAGCCCAGGTTGTTAAAGGCTGTGGGCAGAGCCTGGCTACGTCCTGCCCACACTGCCCTGCACAGCTTGAGCACAGCACTGAAGACAGCCCTCAGGCTCCTCTGCTCCAAACTCCCTCAGCCTGGCCTGACAGGAGATGTCCCACTGCCTGCAGCAGCTCTCTGGCTCTGGGCTGGGCTCTCTCAGGCAATTCCCTGAGGTCCTTTTTGGTCTGAAGGGCTCAGAATTGGACACAATATTCCTGATGTGGCCTCGACAGGGCAGAGTAGAGGGGCAGGAGAACCTCTCTGGACCTACTAACCACACCCCAGGATGCCATTGGCCTTCTTGGCCACAAGGACACATTGCTGGCTCTTGGGCATCCTTCTGTCCAGCAGAGTGGTTGGACTCCATCACCTTATGGTTGTCAGGCACTGGCACAGGCTGCCCAGGGAGGTGGTGGAGTTCCCATCCCTGGAGGTCCTAAAGAAAGGTGTGGAAATGGCAGCTGGGGACATGGTTCAGTGACCATGGTGGGGTTGAAGATCTTGGAAGGGCTTTTCCAACCCAAACCATTCTCTGACTCCATGACCTAATGGTTGGATTCTGTGACCTTGGCAGACCTTTTCCAACCTTAAAGGATTCTCTGAGTGGGATGTGAGGAGGAAATGAACTCCTGCTGGCTGACGTGAGGAAAGCAGCTCAGAAAGTGAGGGGGGAAAAGGAGGTCTTAGACACAGTCAGCAAACACAAACCTTTGGTGCTTCACAGAAAGAGCAAGAGAGGGAACCAAATCAAGTTCAGCAAGGACAAGTGCAGGGTCCTGCACCTGAGCAGGAAGAATAAACTGCAGCAGAACAGGCTGGGAGGGCACTGCTGGAGAGCAGCCCCAAGGAGAGGGACCTGGGAGTGCTGGTGGAGAACATCCATGGCACAGCAATGTGCCCTGGGAGCCAAGAGGGCCAAGGGGGTCCTGGGGGGCATTAGGCAGTGTCCCCAACAGATCCAGGGAGGTTCTTCTTCCCTTCTGCTCTGCCCTGCTCAGACCTTATCTTGAGCACTGCCTTCAGTTTGGGGCTCCCCAGTTGCAGAGGGACAGAGACCTGCTGGAGAGGCTCCAGGGGAGGGCTGTGAGGATGCTGAGGGGACTGCAGCACTGCCTGGGGAGGAGAGGCTGAGGGACCTGGGGCTGCTTAGTCTGCAGAAGAGAAGCCTGAGAGGGGATTGGATCAATGTTTGTAAGTGTCTGAGGGCTGGGGGTGAGGAGGGGGGGGACAGGCTCTGCTCACTGCTCCCTGCCATAGGCCAAGGAGCAATGGATGGAAGCTGCAGCACAGGAGGTTGCAGCTCCACACAAGAGGCAACTTCTTGCCTGGGTGGGTCCCAGAGCAGTGGCACAGGCTGCCCAGAGAGGTTGTGGAGTCTCCTTGTCTGGAGCCTTTGCAGACTCTGCCTGGATGTGTTGCTGTGTGCCCTGAGCTAGCTTGGATGCTCCTGCTCTGGCAGGGGGAGTTGGACTGGCTGATCTCCTTGGGTCCCTTCCCATCCCTGACATCCTGGCATCTGTGTTAAGGAAGGTGGTGAGGGCAGGTGAGCCTGGAAAGGATTTTGTCACCCAGCTCTTGGCACCTGCACCTGGACCAGGCTGCCCAGGGAGGCTGTGGCTGTGGTGTTGAAGGTCAGGTCGGACGAGACCCTGGGGAATGAGACTAGTGGAAGATCTTCCTCTTTAGGTCTTTTTTTATGCTATAAGGAGAGGCTCATGGGAAAGCTCAGATAAAGAGCCTGTGAAGAGAGAAGCTCCAGGAGAAAGAATTTGTTGTCTTGTGTGCCAAGTTGGGCTCCAAAGCCTCCTCTGCTCTGCAGCAGCAAGCAGCAGGTTTGGCCTCTTACGCAACGGCACAGCCCTGACCTCCCGAGCATTGTGATGCTGTCAGGAAGGGTTTGCTGCTTTGGGATGAAAGCTTCCCCATCCCCCAGCCTCCCTGGAATGCTGCCCTTTTTTTTTTCTGGGGCAGGCTGAACAGAGCTGGCAGCACAGAAGGTGGCTGCACAGCTGCAGAGAGAGAGCCACCAGCTCCTCTGCCATGCCACCTGCAGCGGTGCGGGCAGGACACTGCCTCTGGCCAGGCAGCAGGCACTGCCTGGGGTCCTGCCAGCTGCTAACTGAGCCAGAGGAGCTGGAGAGAGCTGCTGCAGAAGGTCTAGAGGAGGGCAATGAAGCTGGTGCAAGGTCTGGAGAAGAGGACCACAGGAGAACAGGTCCTTAGGTGAGTAAGTCCTTAGGACAACAGGACCTTAGGAGAACAGGTCCTTAGGAGAACAGCACCTCAAGAGAACAGGTCCTTAGGAGAAAAGGACCTTAGGAGAACAGGACTTTAGGGAAACAGGTCCTTAGGAATCCTAGAGTGGTTTAGGTTGAAAAGGACCTCAAAGCTCAGCCAGTTCCAACCCCCCACCATAGGCAGGGACACCTCCCACTGCAACAGGTCACTCAAGGCCTCAAGAAGGAGGTCCTTAGGAGAACAGGACGTCAGGAGATTAGGTCCTTAGGAGAACAGGACCACAGGAGATTAGGTCCTTAGAAGAACAGGACCTTAGGAGAGTAGGTCCTTAGGAGAACAGGACCTTAGTAGAGTAGGTCCTTAGGAGAACAGGACCTCAGGAGAACAGGACCTTAGGAATCAGAATGGTTTAGGTTGGAAGGGACCTCAAAGCTCAGCCAGTTCCAACCCCCCACCATAGGCAGGGACACCTCCCACTGCAACAGGTCACTCAAGGCCTCAAGAACAGGTCCTTAGGAGAACAGATCCTCAGGAGAACAGGTCCTTAGGAAAACAGGACATTAGGAGAGTAGGTCCTTAGGAGAACAGGACCCTAGGAGAACAGGACCCTAGGAGAACAGGACCCTAGGAGAACAGGACCTCAGGAGAACAGGTCCTGGAGCAGTGCTGGGTTCAGGGTGGGACTGGATGAGCTGAAAGGTCTCTTCCAACCAAAACGATTCCATGACTGTGATGTTACTCACACCTGTCAAGTGCAGCTCCTGATCTTCATTCCTCTGTCATCTCAGCCACCCCCAAGAGCAAGCTAAGGGGGAAGAGAAACCACAGCAGGGCTGTGCTGCCTGCTCCTCTCCAAGGGTGACTCATGGCACCTGCACACCTCCACCACCACTCTGCTTTAAGGGTGACCTTTTCCCACCACGGTGACTTGCAGGACCTGTGACAGCTTCCTGTGAGTGAGTTAAGTGTCTGCTGCTGTCTGCAAAGCCTGCTCCACAAATGGAGGAGACAAAAGGCCTGGATGGAGCTGAGCTGGCCTCACTTGGCCACTGGCATCACAGAATGGGTTAGGTTGGAAGGGAGCTCAAAGCTCAGCCAGTTCCAACCTCCCTGTGCCACAGGCAGGGACACCTCCCACTAGAACAGGTCACTCAAGGCCTCATCCAGCCTGGTCCTGAGCACCTCCAGGGAGGTTGTGGAGCACAGAAGCACCCAATGTGATAAAAAATCACATTGGGTGATTCTGTGCTCCACAACCTGCCTGGGCAACCTGTGCCAGTGTCTCATCACCCTCAACCTATGCCAGTGTCTCACTACCCTCACTGCAAACAACTTCCTCCTCACATCCACTTTCAGTCTCCCCTCTGACACTTCTAACCCATTCCTCCTCCTCCTTCCATCCCCAGCCCTTGTCAATAGTCCCTTCCCAGCCCTCCTGCAGCCCCCTGCAGATCCTGTAAGGCCACTCCAAGCTCTCCTGGCAGCCTTCTCCTCTGCAGGCTGCAGAGCCCCAACTCTGTGTGCCTGTGCTCAGAGCAGAGCTGCTGCAGCCCTCTCAGCTGCATCTTGGTGGCCTCCTGTGCACTGGCTCCAACACTTCCACATCCTGCTTGTGTCCTGTGCCAGTCTCTACCCCACCCTCACTTCTTATAGAAGCACAGAATGGTTGAGGTTGGAAGGGAGCTCAAAGTTCAGCCAGTTCCAACCCCCCTCTGCCACAGGCAGGGACACCTCCTGCTAGAACAGGTTGCTCATGGCCTCATCCAACCTGGTCCTGACCATCTCCAGGGAGGTTGTGGATCACAGAATCCCTCCCATAGGCAGGGACACTTTAATCACATTGGGTGCTTCTGTGCTCCACAACCTGCCTGGATGAGGCCTTGAGCGACCTGTTCTAGCAGGAGGTGTCCCTGCCTATGGCACAGGAGGGCTGGAACTGGCTGGAACTTTGAGCTCCCTTCCAACCTAAACCATTCTATG
>VWZI01012350.1:527964-544789 GCA_013396835.1 Psilopogon haemacephalus | reverse complement strand
GAGCTTGGGACTTGGTCCTGTTTTCCACCATAAAGGAATAGGAACATTCCATGTGTAGTATACGAAGTGTGGAAGCAGGAAATCCCCTCCCTTGCTTCCCTGACTGTGCTCTGCTCCCCAGTAAGGGAAATGTCTCCATCATTTACAAATAATGAGAGGTCAATTACACCCAGCAAAGAAGGGCAGGGGATAGGGGTCTCATGAATAGCAAGCAAGACTGACTTACATGTCAGCTCTTTTCAGCTTTAGAAGCTATCCACTAGGGCTGCTAAGTGTGGCCAACCATTCCTGTGTAAAGCATCACACAGAAGCATCATTGGAGGCTGTCACTGCTTGACCTTGTAGACCAAGCAAGGAGGAAAGGTGCGTCTTCCCTGCAAGCACATGTGGAGAGCAGCATCACCATTCCAGAGGCTTCTGTCATTATCCTGCTGCATGTCCCTGATGTCTGCATTTTGGTTTAGCAAATACTTCAGGTAAACATACTGCCGGAGTGGTGAACCAGTCCACAACTCAGAAAGCTCTCGGGAGAAAAAGGTGGAGATTTCCCACATTCTTTAGATTATCCTGCTCTGTACTACAGGGAAGGCTCTCACTAGCTACAAACAATTCTCACCCCATCAAAGCCTTTTACTCAGATTTAAAAATCACAGAAATGTGCCTCATTCTGTGTGTACATAAAAAACCCCATGTGAGTATGGATGCATGTATTCTTGAAGTCCCATATATTGATCCATACAAATGTGTATAAATATATTGACACATAACAGCTTAGTTTCATGATTTCTATTCTGCTACTCAAAGACAAGATATTAAAGGCAAGACTTAAAAAAGAGTAAATTAATGTAGTGACTGAAAGCAAAAGTAGAATCTGTCATTGAGATGCTAAAGTGCTTAGTGTTAACCTAAGACATAAGACGACAGGAGTCCTAGTGGATGCCTAATAAAAGTAATAAAAATGGTAGAAGGGAAATTAATTGACTGCATGGAAAGGAAAAGTTGCCTATTATATGTAAATGTTATGACAGCTGTATCAGTGGTATCACAGATGTGTAGAAATGGCTCTAGAGAGGTGAGTCTGTTCACTGTCTCCTAGGGTGCAAATGCTTCAAGCCTTCCACACCTCTCTGATAATTTGAAAATTTTGTAGATTATGCTCTAGAGTTTTAGCAACCCCTCGGCTACCTAAGTAAGGCCCTTGGTTCTCTATGCTTGCTCTTCAACAATCTGACACCAGAACTGCTGACAGACTTTAAAGCTGGGCTTCTCAAGATTGTGCACTGGAACTGTAAGAACATCTTTTAGTTTATTTCTTCTTAATTTTACAAGTTCACGTATCCTATATGCCCCTACAGAACACACAGGGATTTTTATTATTTTTATCAAGCCAGGGATCAGTGGAAGAGCAAAGCTTACATGCATTCCTACATCTAGGAATATATTTTGTAGTGTCACAATAATGAACTACATATCCTGTAACTGTGCTTTCAAAGTACTACTAGAGATAATATGTATAGCTTGGAGGTAGCAGCAGCTGATGGTACCAAGTGGAGCTTGAATCTCTGCTCCTTTGATCAAACCCATCAGCAAATGAATGTGTCAGCCTACAATAATATATCACCTCATCCATGACTGTTTTGTCTACACAGGACATTAAGGAGAATTCTGGTGTAACTTCTGAACTGCTTCATCAAAGGCTTGTGAGACACAGGTGAAAAAAAAAAAACAGTGAATGGCTCACCCCAGGAAGAAATTCTTGTGTAGATAAACCCTAACATTCTGTGTTTCAAAATTTTGGTAACATTTCTGCAATATCAAATCATTACCCTTCATCCTTAAACTAAAACTTATTAGAGTTAACTGCATGACTGCATTCCTCTAAATATATGCACAATGACACTATATACATGTGAGGTTTTAATTGATAAAGTATTTCTGTTTGAAGGGCTTTTTTCCTGTAAGTTGCCAGGAACAACTACTGAAGGTCCTGTTGACTCTTCCAAAAGCAATCCTAGTGTAGCGCAGGAAGCCAACAGCTTTTGGTTTTCAGGCATGGCTGTCCAGGATTCCACAGCACTGCACAGCACACTAAACTAGTACCCTGACTTAGTCAAAATACTAGACTTTTAGCAAATCTGGTGTCTGTGGTTGCCAACATGCTGTTTGGTTTACTGAAACTTGGGATAACTAACTTTATGATAGTGATGTTGAGTAGCCATTAATTCTCATCTCTTTCAGCTATCCCTCAACTCCCTCTTATGAGTTCTTCAATAAAAATCTCCCAAAGTTACCTTGGCGACTCATATGTTTGCCAAGCTGACAGATTTATGACAGTTATATATATAAATATTTATATGTTGCAGCAATGCAATTTTTAAAGGCAGATATATACACTCTCACTGAGACTTTCAAACAAGGCAGAACACATTCTCAGAATGTGACATAACCATATACAAGTCAGTGTGTATCAATATATAGATACATACAATAGTGATCATACAGATTTTTCTAATGAGAACCTCTTAAGTCTTTCCAGCAAGTCAGAATATGCTAAAGATGTGCAGTTGTAACATATATCTGTACATTCTTCAGACACCAGAATAAAATCTTTTTGCCCATGTACATTGCTGGACAAGACATCATGAGAACACATCTCTCAGAGGAACTGCATTAGTTTTATATACTTAAACCTTGTTTTTATGGGCAGGCTTATTTAATATTTCATGGGAAAGTTGTATATAGGACAATCAAAGAATCTCCTACTCAACAAACCCGAATTCAGACATATACACATGGCCATATATATATTTATATGTATATATATATATAGTCATGCATATTCTCATGATTGCAGAACCTGGAAAAAAAAGATCCTTTAATTTTCCCCTGTCATATATTCATGTGCTACAACCTTCTCTTTAGACCTGAGTGAGCTTCTTTGTGTTTCATTGCCCTAGGCTGGTGACCAGATCAAATTCTTAGTCTATAAATTCTGGTGATGAGTTCAGCTTTTTTATTGTCTTGTAGAATAGATGGAAATGATACAAAATCCAAAGGAGAAGAAGAGGAGGAGGCTAAATAGAGGGGAGTTATTTAGATGTAAACAACACAGCAATTTACAGAAGACAGAGATCTTTTCATTTTTGTAAAGCTGAGGGCTAGCGTTATCAGCATCCCAAAACATTAACCCAAAACATACTCTGAATGTATCATTTTACTAGCTTCATCCTCCCATTGTTTGTCTAAATGTTTAAGTATAAAATCACTTTTTCCAACAGACTTCTTTTTCTTCAAAAATAGAAACAAGCTGCAACCTTCCTCCTCCTCTGCTTTTGATAAGGAAAATTGAGTGTCTGTTTAGATTTTGCTTGCATATTAATATTTTAAGGAAGAGAACAAAAATCTTTCCTGTGACAACAAAATTACTTTCTCTTCTGCTGTTTCCACTTGAATTCACTGCTACTGCTTCTAATACCCCAAAATTGTATTTAATGTGAAATGTGAAACAAAGGTAGAGGTTATATTTGTGCATATACATACTGCATATATTCTGTCTCCCAATGCCTTGCATGCACTGTGGATGATGTCATGAAGGGTTCAAGAGATCTATCCTCATACCGCTTCTCATCTTGCCACATCTGTCTAGGCAGCTGTGGACAATAGAGCAACAAAAGTTGGCAGATTCTTAATTAAAATCCCAGACATGGAACTTTCCCCCTGGTTTTTATGGCTGATTCAAGACTTTAAGCAGTATCTATCCAGATGGGCTCCAATTTTTGACTCTTAAGTGCTCAAGATGAATGGAACAGTGTTCCAAACTAGCAACAAGCCTGTGGTTGAATGGTTTGTTGGAAGTCATCATTAGGAACGTTCTCATCTTAAATCACTTTCTAGGAATTAAAAATGATCATTTGCTGCAGGTGCACATTGTGCTTTTGAGGTTTTGAAATGAAGGAAGTAAAATAAATTTGCTAAATAGAGTCCATTGTTTCCTGTTTTATTTCCTTCAGGGTAGTGAATCTTAAACTATACTGCCATGTTTGCTGAATCTGTGTGTGTGTACATATTGCCATTTAGAAGTAGGAATAGAACTACAGAGAATCCTTTAGGAATTTACTGTAAGTCGGTAATGGATTTTCCTGGGTTTCAGGCCTGGTTTAAAAATGTCTTGTAAAAAAAATAATATCCCCAATGCATATTGTGCAGGAATTAATGTGGAACTAGAGCAAAATTACTTTGCCTCTTATGCATGAAAAAAAAAAAAAATCACAGTAACACTGTATTCAAAGCATTGCAAAAATGTGTGTCTCCCTCCTTCTCTCACTAATATTTTAGCAACTCCGTATAATTCTTCATTATTTTGTTGTCCGAAACATAGGAAAGGAGACCTTGAATGTAAAGTGCTTCTAGAGTAGCTGTAAGATATATGATTTTTAAAGCACAATATTAAGTAAGCCTGAAAAAGCAGAATGTTTTTAAGCCATTAGCCAAAGTAGGGTTTGCAAAGATGAAGGTTTAATTCAGTTGTGTACCATGAGTTTATGTTGGTTTAACATTATCACCCTTATAAGACAAAGTAAGAGACGAATCTCATCTTAGAGCTAGACAAGATGTTTACATTTAAAGGTTTTTAATTTTCCTCGTTTATTATGCTGCGGTTGCATTAAGAAATTAAGTATTCCATACATAAAACACATTTATCAAAGAACTAAAACTATATTAATATAATTTTTATATTATATAAATAAGCAAATACATTAATACATATATATAAATATATATGTGTGTGTTCATGTGTGTGTATACATATATATATATATATATATATATATGTTAAAGAAGGGATTCTGATCTAAGCTGGTCTTTCTTCAAGCACAGCCTGAAACAGATGATGCTGTTCCAATCTAAATGTTTTTGTAGCCACATGTCAACCCTGAGAGCTGAAAAAATACTTCTCCCATGTTACGGTTTGATAGACTGTGATTGCGATACAATAACCCAAGGGAAGAAGAGGGCAGTTCATGATGTCTTTGAACAAGATAAGATATGATAAAATATGGTTTTGTCTCTGTTTACTGGACTTCTAAGTAAATTGTGATCTAGGCTGTCTTGAATTACGTAGTCTGATAAAAATAGACACTGATTTAATGGGCTAGATACACAGAACATTTAGGTACATAAATGCTTGTGTAAGCTTTGCATGCAGTTGCATTAATTTGCATGCCCGGTTACAAGAGTTCTGCGTGGAAATTGGTTAATTGCAGCAATTGAATCATTGATTGGGCATAATACCCCACACAATAGCCTGATTTGCATATGCATTGGTGCAGACTTGCATGTACAGTTATGTGTGCGATGGTGCTGACACTTTATATATATATGAATGCATGTAAATTTCTTCAAAATATGTCCCACTGAACCTCTTCCATCATTACTTTAGATCATTCTGTTTGCTAAGTAAGAGATCATCCCCCTCTGATATAAAAATGCCTCAGACTGTTGAGTGAATATCAATTAAACAAGTAAATAAAATACTGCCAAAGGTGTAGTTTTTCTTTTTCTTAGAGATCTCCCTTTTTTTTTTGACGGTATCATAACTAAAAGTCTGTTTTGTATTAGGGCTTTTTTCTGGCTACTGAAAGATAGCTTGTTCTCTCAGCAATTTCCTTATTTAGAACCCTCTATTTACCCTGATTTTTTTTATCAAACTATAAGCTTGGTTGCAGTCCATGTAAGGTACAGCCATGCTATCCCAAATAAATTCTATAGGATATTGGTTTAATTGGGGTCAAGACCTCACAGTATCGGGAGCTATTGAACTGATGATATACACTTCAGCACTAGGGTCTGGTACAAGGCAGTTAAACTGTCCAGTAAGCAAGTTCCAAACTACAGACTCCAAAGGAAGTCAATTTTATTTTACGTGAAGCAGCAAAAACATATGTTTGTCTATGGTTTTATTTGTTGTTTGTTTGGATTTTTTTTTTATGTAAGGCAACTGAGTCACAAAATTAAAAGGTCACCAAGAATACTACTAACCAAACCAGATCTCCTGATGAGATAATGAGTCTTAATTTTCATTGTCCTCTCCAGACAACAGCCAATTGACTAGAGGAGCCAACAGTGTCTTTAGTTCAGCTCTTTGCTGGCAGTAGAAAGCAGTGACTCCATTGTCGCTTTTACTTATTCTATTTCAAACTTGTTTGGCAAAGTGGAACATGCTGTCCAATAAAATGGGATTGGAAGAGTTATCTAAAACTTCTAACTTAACACAGTAGGTGTACTTTTTGATCTAATACACTTTATTAAAGGCCTGACCTATTCATTCTGCTTTTTGATTAGGAGTGTAGATAGGGCTTTGGGAGAGTCAAAAGATAATACAGTGAAGAAGCAGTATAGCATAAAACTTGTTTATAGCCATGTTCATCCAGCTGTTTGGAACCAGGATGGAACATGCCAGGACATGTCTAGAAAAAACTTTCATTGTTTGCAACTTGAATTCTATTCCAGCAATTCCATCAGCTGTTGCATGAAGAAGAGCTTCATGACCTCCTATCAGAGGACTGAGTGATTTCTCCAGCAAGTATTTCCACCCATTGTAAAGTTATTTCAGTCTGCCAGAGAGAATTGATAGGATTGGCAGGAGCTGGACCCAGTGGACTTACTGCAGAAAAAAAGTGACCATGTTCCTTGTATGTGGAAAGATCTGATTTAAGGGACCTGATGTTCTTACAAGGGAAACATTAATCTGCACTCCAAAATACAAAACACTTTGTAAAATAGCTTCCAAGCAATAAGTGTCCCAGAACAGCTAAAAATGGTCACAGCTAAGGTGAGTGAAATATCAGCTCACTCAAGATGGGGCAGTGGGGAAATGGAACTTCTTTAACAGATTAAGCATAAATTGAGTCTCAGGACCTCAAAATGTAGGGTTTGTTATGCTTAGTGTCACAAAAAAGCAGCACCAGGCCCCTGTCCTATAAAAAAAGTAGACTTCACCATACAAGCACACCTTTGAATAATGAATCCTGAGAGTAGCTGAGAAAGAATTTACAGCAAGGCCTACCTAGCTTTCCTAGATGCCAGGCTGCCAAGTTCAGATTTAGACAAGAGTTTTGAGAAGCTCAAGTAAAGAAATAAGGAGTAGAAAACTTCATTATTATTGCTTATTTTGGCTAGAGGTACAGAGAACTATTCAGCTAGCAGCAGAAAATTGACAGCTTTTCAAATCCTCTCTAAAAATAGAAAGTACTTTGTAGGATTTTTTTTTGTTCATTTCAGTGTTTTCTTCTCTGCTTCTCTATGTGTTTTACTAACTCCACCTTGACTGGTGGTGCAGTAGTAGGAATGGTTATTGGTTATTTGGTAATTTGAAGGCCAAACCTATTTCCATAAAGAAAAGAGGTCATCTCCCAAGATAATGCTAAACATGATGAATGCATCTTTTGTTGACGTTAAAGCCTTTCACAGAATCATAGAATCATAGAATAGCTTGGGTTGGAAGGGACCTCTGAAGGTCATCTAGTCCAACTCTCTTTGCAGTCATCAAGGACATCCTCAACTAGATCAGGTTGCCCAAAGCCCTGTCAAGCCTCACTTTTAATATTTCCAGGGGTGGGGCCTCAACCACCTCCTTGGCCAAACCGTTCGTGTTCCACTAATTTAAAATTAAGAAAGGCATGAAAATGAGCAGGATTCCTTTTGAAGTCAAGACAGTTGATGTCACCTTACTGATCCTTTCTCAGAAAAGCAACTCTGCACTTTCTAATATTGAAACTGAAAAGTGAAAGGGAGGGTGCTTTTGCGTTTGGTTTTGGGTTTGGTGGGTTTTTTTGGGGTTTTTTGGGGGTTGGTTTTTTTTTTTTTGGTTTTTTTTTTTCCTTAGGGAAAAAAAAAAAGAAGTACAGAATATTCTTGCACCTAGAAATACTGGTGTCCTTTGGAATAGCCCTGTAATTCTACATTGGGCCCTATAAGTTCTGCATGGGCCAGCAACGTAACCTTGTGGCCATGGCTCTGCCTCTACTTTGCCCTGGTGAGACCACACCTGGAATATTGTGTCCAGTTTTGGACTCCCCAGGGAGCTGCTGGGGAAAGTCCAGCAAAGAGTCATGAGGATGACTGGGGGACTTAAGCATCTTCCCTAGGAAGAAAGACTGAGAAACCTGTGGCTGTTTAGTTTGGAGAAGACTGAGAGGAGATCTTACCAATGTATACAAATATCTGAGGAGAGGGTGACAAGTGGCTGGGGTCAATCTCTTTTCACTGGTCAGCAGCAATAGGACAAGGAGCAATGGCTACAAACTGGAACACAGAAGGTTTCACCTCAACCTGAGGAGAAACTTTTCTGCAGTGAGGGCAACTGAGCACTGGAACAAGCTGCCCAGAGAAGCTGTGGAGTCTCCTTCACTGGAGACATTCAAAACCTGCCTGGATGCATTCCTGTGTGAACTACTCTAGGAGATCCTGCCTTGGCAGGGAGGTTGGACCCAATGATCTCTGGAGGTTCCTTCCAATCTCTAAAGTTCTGTGATTCTATGAATTGCTATCTGCTCAAATAAATTATTCTCCATTCATTAGCTGTAATCACCAGGATAATTTGTGCTCAGGCAGCAACACTCTTTTCTCAGGAAGCAGATTACAACCCTAGTCCTACTATGATCTGGGTGTTTCCACATAGTCTTTACCCACTGCTAGTAGCAGTAGTCTTGTACATCAAAAAAATTTTGGGTACATCTGTTGTAGACCATTCCATTTTGTTCAGTCCTTTCTGAGACAATGCTGTGGCAATAGTAGGATGAGAGTTTTTGAGGCATCAGACACTAGCTGAGATCTTGCTTTATGCTATGCATGGCTACAGAGAGTGTTTGAGTTCAGTGTAGGACAGCACAGCTTGGCACAAGTTCTGTCAAGATAAGATTTGTGTATAAAATATGACAGCATATAGTATAAGAGAGTACAGTATATGGTATGCTATGTAAAGATATGAAAATTGATTGGAAAATATATTAATTCACTAAAAAGAGGACTCAAACATATCATTTTCTTGGAACTCAGGCATCTGTTCTTGTCTTTCTTTTCTTAAGGAATGTATATCAAGTCATGACAAGTAGTGCAACAAATATAAAATAGTATCCAGTATGTGGTTTAAAGGATTTTAAAGGATATTCTTACATCAGGATAAAACACCTTAGACTAAATTCCTCTATTAATAATATGGTGGCCTGAGCAGCAGTGGTCCAGTGGTTAGATTACCAAAGCTTTTTCACTGGATGTGAACACTCATAGGACCTCACTGGTAAAGTAGGGAATTAACAGATATCTTTAGAAATACCTCAATTATTCCAGTTCCTAAGCTGAGTGAACAAGATTCCATACTCATCTGATCAATCTGTAGAAGACTATGACTTCAGAGCTTCATTAAAAGTCTAGAAAGAAATTGTAGGAGTCCTTGGTCCCATACTTTTCATTTCTTTCTTGTATTAAAGATCTGTAATATTTCCTTGATAAAGAAAAAAATATAACCTGGGGTGAAATCCATCTGCCCTACCCTTCAAGGACAAGAGGAACATCTAAATCTGGACTAGTTGTGTTAGACTCCCTTTACCGTCAGTGGCAAGAAACAGTCCTCTCTGGGGAATGATTCATCATATCCTGAGATACACATCTCAACTCAATTGCATGTTTCCAGGGCTTGCTTGTTTCTCTCCATTGATTAGAAACAAAAAGTCTTGACAGTCTCATTGCAGGTGTCTAAGTATAGGTGAGTTTCTTTTTATCTTGTATCTGCCTGAGAAGCCCCAAAACTTGTCCCCTTCAAATTTTATATCCCTTTAGTCATTTTACTTCTCCACCAATTACTCAATCCAAATAGTACCAGCATTTATGCTTGGAAAAAAAAGCATTTGAATGAGATAAAGTATGTATAATCTGAATCATATTTTTAAAATATGTCACCCACCAAAACACACTTGTCAGGAGTCTATACAGCAGATGTCCTTAAATGGAAGTTCACACTGCACACCTAGATGAAGCTAACTCTAATTTTTATGTGTGTATGTCAATGTATGTATGTGAGCCTATGTGTAACAGCACATATGACAATGCATTGTGTATGGGAAGAATAGGTGAACTTTACCATTTCATCTAAGCATTGTATGCTACAGTAAATATCAGAGATAATGATATTGACTTTATGGTATTGCAGCTTCAAATGTCAGTTCTACTCTATCTAACACTCTGTTGGATTTGATTTACACCTCTTCCTCCCACTTCAAAAGCTGCAAAAGGAGGATGTTGGCAAGAGGACTCGACACAGACACACTTTGTCTTCTGCCTCCTCTTTTGATAAATTTTATGCTCCATTTTTTTGGCCATGCTTTAATTCCAATTGTAAATAAGTATTTTTCAGGCTCAGACGTAATCAAATGGATGAAATATCAGCAGCCTCGAAAGGGAGTTCGTTTGCCAAAGGGGATGCAGCTGAATCAAAAGGTCAAGGAAGTATTAGGAACAATTTTAATAGAAATGAAACCAGCTCCAAAACCCAAAGAATTCTTAAGAATAAAATTTAAACAGCACTTTCCAGCCCTTTACAGACATTAACTATGTGATCCTCCTTGCACTCTAGTGATAAAACCAGAAGTACAATGGTGGTATTGTCAGTCTATTACTAACATGCACATGGCAAACAAATCTGCACTGTATAGCTGAATTGTAAACATGTATTTTAGATCCTTAGAAACTGTAAAACTTAGACTTAAAACTCAAAGTGGGCAGGAAACAATTTTTTTTTTTGTCCATCAAGAATGTTGCTTTTAAAAAAAGTCTATATAAGAGAAGTTTCTGGACTTCTAATTTGCGGGAGAGACAGCACAGAAAGAGAAAAACAGCTTTATTCAGTTCATGTATTTCACTTTGATACTCCTGAAATGCTACATTTTCTACTCAGGGATTTGTTTTTATTTTATCTTTTAGAGGAATGTTTCAGTATGTCATTTGCCATGCAGGATAAAGGTTACTAAGAAGGGAAATTCAATGTGGATCACTCTTCCTAAAGTCTCACAAACAGTGCCGGAGACCTGCCTCAGTAATGGTTTTATGATTACTAGATGGATTTGGTTGTTTTAGTGTAAATCCTCTCTTTCAACTTTTTCTCCTAATACTGACCCTTCTTTTATGTGATAGAAGAATTCATTTTCTCTTACCCGTCCTTTTTGTTTATAGGCAGAGGAAATTACCTAGAGTGTAGGTACTCTGAGTGATTTTAGAATAGGAAGAACAACCTTAACTGGTGGAGGAAGAGATATCTCCTCCATATTTCAAGGACAAAAGTGGTGAAAGATTGTGTTTTTCTTAAAGGGTGATTAACAGGATGAGAAATAAATACATAAACTTGAAGGGGAAAGATGCCAATGATGGAAGGAATTATTTAACATCTTCCATGGGGATATAACTAAGAGTAATGGGATACAATTAAGCAAAGAAAAGCTCAGAATAAATATCAGGAATAAAACACTTACTGGCAGTGAAGTATATCAGTCCATGGTGTCCCCAAGGAAAGGGTGGAAAAACCATTGCTGAGGAGACTTACAGGCACACCTGACAAAACAGTGGAACGTATGCAGGAAAGAACATTCAGACACTGGCAAAGGATATAGCTGGACGACCTACNNAAAAAAAAAAAAAGTCTCTTTATGCCCTTCCTGTTTCTTACTTCTGGTCCTGGCAATTACCATCCTATAAATTTAATTTCTCTCCCCATTATAATAATGGAATGTAAAGACAGAGGAAATATCATGATACTTCTAGAGGACAATGGGATTGTGAGCCATGAGTAAAGTGGGGGTTGAGAATTATTAACATAAGAATGTAAAGGGGAGGCAGAGAAGGTTATGTGATAAGATTTTAGCAGTAAGTTTGATATGGTGTGTCTTCCACCCAAAAGGTCATTTGGTTGCCTCAGATATCACCATTTTCTTTTTAGGGCTGTCTGTGAAGGAAAGGGATGATAAGCAACAGAGTTTCTAATAATGGTGATACTGCAGTGTCTTTTCCCTCATGCTGTCTTCATTCCTAATGCAAAAAAGGACCATAATGATAATGATATTTCCTAGTAACAGGAAATTAATCTTAGTTCTATACACCTGTCATGGCAAAGAAATGTTTCCAAGGAATGTTTCCATATTTGTGCTACCATTTGCTTGAAGGAATATTACTTTAAAACTGTTTGTTTTCAGTCTTCTCACACTTTTGATTATTCTAGACAGTGCTAGTCATAGATGGTAGTAATATACTACCGTAATTTAGAGGAACTTCCTTTTCATGTTATTGTTACACTGTCTGGTTTTGGTTTTTTGGTTTTGGTTTTTTTTTTCACATTAGAGAAAAATGAGGCACAAAGAGATTATATTTCACTGGAATATACTGAGACTGATGTAACTAGGAATAGACAGCCTGACTTTCAGGCCCTAAAGGTCTTTCAAGGTCTGCTTAGGTCTCTGCAACGGTGCTCACTCCTCAGTGTACAAATGAAATTTGCTCGGGATATCTAACTGAAATGTCTGTGCAGCACAGCTCATCAGACGTGAAACTTCCATCTTCTCTCATTTGATTATGAAGTAAAACTACTAGTTCAGATATAGATAAAAATAAATGAAGTTAGGTGAGTTGGCTTTCAGTCTTGAAATCAAGTCTTGTGCAACAACTACTTGATCTTTTAGTACTTCCAGAAAGGGCTCTACAGCCTTCAAGGAATGTCTTTAAATGTCGGGCATTGACATATAGGTTTTGTTTGTTTATTTGTTTGTTTTCTTGAAACAACTGTATTTCTAAACATATCCCTAATGTCACCATATAATTATATTTTTCCACAGTTTATTACAAGTATAAGGTCTGCTTTTGTTAGATTGAATCCTACAGACTAGAAGAACTTCTCATAGCTAACTCTTAGACTCTTAATGTGGCCATTCCACATAGAATCATAGAATCGGTCAGGGTCAGAAGGGACCACAAAGATCATCTAGTTCCAACCCCCCCACCATGGGCAAAGACACCCTACCCTAGATCATCCATCCTGGCCTTAAACACCTCCATGGGTGCATCCTCAACTACATGTCCTCACCCCTTCATGATGTAGTCACTGTGCTGTCAGATAGATGACTAGATCAAGCCAGGCCAGCAACACACATAATTTTGTGAGGGTCCTACTGTGAAGAGCTTTCACCCTTCCAAAGATGACCTGTAGGTATCTTATGCCCAAGGAGTAGAATAAGTATCACTGAGGAGCAAAGCTGCATTTCTGCTCTTCTGCCATGATTCCTATTCCTTATTTGACATGAAGCATTCATTGCCATGTGAGGTTAGCCAGCCCAAGTGGAGGGGGAAGCAGGCAGCATGTTTTAATCTGAGCAGACATGCTTGCTTTATCGTACCACATACTGATATTAGCCATTTCCTGGCCATGGTGGTCTGTGCTGGGTTCAATCTGAAAGGTCAGACAGAGAGGGGAGGCCAGGCGGTCGCAGAGACCTGGCATGTCAGAACACTATGTTTAATTACACACAAATTTACTGCAGCATGTCAGAAGGGAGGCAGGGAGCTTGTCCCATGGAAAGGTCAGGCATTGTGTAGTAGCTTTACCTAAATTACACTAGAAGGAATGGAAGTGAGACCCTGACCTTGTATAATGATTATACAGGCAGACCCCAGTAGGCACAGTGCATTCATGTGTTCAGTTCATCTTAACTCCTCCTTTTGCTTTCACAGACAAAGTCAAAGTAATTTTTTCCCCCACACACACTTTCCAAAATGCTCTAAATTTTGCTTGTCTCAAGAACTTTTAAGGCTACAAGACACTAGACAAATTAGGATGCTCAAAATTAATGGGGCAGTTTCTCACTACAGAAAGCCATATCTCTATACAGGAAATGGGCATCTGACAGAAACTAAAGCCTAGGAAAAAGCTTAAACAGTCAGGATGCAGAATTTCTTCTTTTATAGTAATTTGATGTTTTCTGTATCTCTTTGAATTTTAAATGTGCCAATCTTGGTATCTGAAAAGCTCCCATAATGTGAGGTTTTTTGTTGGAGGTCAGGGTTTTTTGCTGTTGTGTTGTTTAGATTGGTTGGTTGGCTTTTTGTTGTTGTTGTTGTTTGCTTGTTTCTTTTGTTTCTTTCCTTGATTCTTTTTGTCCTCTTGATGTAATTTTCTCAACAAGCAATAATGTTTTTTCTTCACATATGCATTTATTTAGACTAGGTCAGTTTGTTTCTTTGTTTCTGTTGGAGAAGGCAGAATTTTGAAGGAAGGATAGTTGCTTTGAATGTGAAACTTGGTATGTATTTCAGTAATATCCAGTGGCTATCAGCATGATAAAAATTCCAGTGAGCCAAATGTGTGTTCACTCATTCAAGTATAGGCCTCATTTAAAAACCGTCCAATTACAAGTAAAATTAACAGTTATTAAGAGAAGGAATAAAATCAAAAGCTAGAGGAAGACAATTTTTTCCCCAACACTACAGATGATTGATGACAAACTGGATGAAAACTTAGCTCTCCCACTTCTCAGCCTACTTCTGCACATAGTTCTAGTCTTGATACAGGTTTGTTCGTAGACATTATAATGATGCGAACACTTATTTGGGGAAGGTGCCAATTAGAAATTCTTGTAGATAACTCACAGTGCTTAGATTGCAGATTACATTAATATCCTAATACGACTTAACTACTATAACTAATCAGTTCTAATGGATGTTATATATTTCTGTTTCCTTGGAATGGAAAATCATAGATTGATTTCTTTTATTCAGAGTAGTTATTTTATTAAAGTCTTAAACAACAAGTTTTATGTTATTATGTGGCAGCTGGGCCTACTGGGACACTCTTTTAGTTTCCTTAATTAAGAAACGAAGAAAAAGATAACAGTGTTGACAAGTACCTAGTGCCATATTTCTGTATCCTGCCATCATGCTGGGATTTACTCTGCAGAAAATGTAAGTGACCTGTCACTTATAAATGAAAATATTCAGAACCCATAAGTAATATATTTCGGTGTGTTTAAAATTACTCATTCTATGAACAAATTCAAAGAAAAATAATTTCATCAATCTTTTCATGAGTAACAATAAAAATTTAGGTAACTCCGTAAAGAGAATTGATGACATGAGAAGAAAAATTTACATGAGTTGTTTAGAATGAATGACACAATGAGGAAAAATAAAGCAAACAGCAATTAATTTAAAAAAATAAAATTCAATAATTGATAAATTTGTATTTGTAGAAAGTTCTCCCTAAGCACGACTACACAGACCAGAAACTATTAAAGCTGAGGTTCAAGGCTTCTTGGTTGTTTTAAAATAGCAGCCATTTAAGCAGCATATTTTCAGGGAATAATGCTGTCTTAGATTAAGGTTGGACGACATGACTTTATAAGGTGAATCTGTTTCTTTTCCATGAGATTAGTCTATGTACTTGATTTAACTTGGCTCAGTTTTATGGCATTTTAGCATTTTCCTGCCCTTTGGATTTTAAGAGACCTGTGAGCTTGTCAGCAACTCAGTTCAATACAATTGTATGCCATCTCAGCCAGAGAAAGTTATGTTTTACAGTGTAATCCCAAAAAGAGCATGTCCCTGTGGTGATGGCAGATGAGAGAGCCATCCATGCAGGTTATGGAGCTGTGAAATGGAAACATNTATATATATAAGACAGATAGTTTCAGCACTATAACAATATTTAATGTCCATATTCATTCCACTTAACTGAAGAATCTTGACATTCCTGCGTGGTCAGACTGGATAATTAACTGGAGAGGCCTAGTCCATCTTTCTCCATTTTGTATAAAGTCAAATGGTGGAGACTTGTATTTTTTTAATTATGTCAGGCTAAACAACAAAAAAAAACTTCATTCTTCAAATAGTCTATCTAAAACAATTGTGCCATTGCTTAATCCAAGCATCTCAGCATCATTAAATGCTCTGATGTGTCATGGGTATGCTATTTGCCTACTTTATAGAAGGGAAGAAATGAAATACAGAAAGCCTGGTCCATAAGTGATCAGACAATGCTAAGTGTCTAGGTCCATGAGTTCTGTGCATACTTATACATCGGCAACATACATTCCAGAAGAGCAACCTCACTCACAGGAAAATATAGAAGTTAGTTTCATTTATCTAAGAAGAGATCAACAACTCTTGCTATCAACATTTAGTGCAGAATTCATTTCTGCTAACTTGACAGTCTATGTATCTGAGTTAGTTGTACAGAAGATCTTTTAATAGAGAGAAATAAGTAATTTAAATGACATTCATATGACCTCTTTCATTTATGAGATCCACATGTCCTACTTCATCTACCACTGCATACACTCTAACCTAGAAACATTATTTCCTTCCTCAACACAGAGCTCTTCTCTACAGGACTTCTGCAAAGTTTTGGTATCTCAATGATTTAAATTATACCTACCAGCCCTTCTCATCTGCTTCTTATTTTGCTTCTCCCATGAGTAAATCAGCAAAAGAAGTCCTTGTGTTTTCTTATCTGACTCATGTCAGAAGTTTGAGTAAGTGGTGATCTTCATCCATCATCCCTGCAGTGCTGTGTGGGAGATATGACAGTCCATCATGCACCTGTGCAGTGGTCTCTAGAACTGCCTGGAAAGGATATCTAGCCTGGCCTTAGCTTGACACAGGCAGGCATCTGGGTCTTTTTGGGAGCTGACACATTTTGAAAAAAAAAAGACAGGAGGAGTTCACAGGTTTCTTATACTATTTCAAATATAGACTCTGAAAAAAAAAACCAAAACACTAAAATAAACCAACACAC
>VWZI01012350.1:492946-510241 GCA_013396835.1 Psilopogon haemacephalus | reverse complement strand
ATTAGCTTTCCTGCAGTCTGAGCACTGGATCTCATTCACCAAATCTGTTCTGAGTGGATGGGAGCTCCTGCCAGCCTTTGAGGTACACTGGGTGACCAGAAGACAGCTCATGGGGAAAGAGTAGTTAGTTAGATGAGAGTTAGTGTGTTAAAAATTTCAATTAATTCCTCTTCTAAAGTGAACGCCATACTCTTCTGAGTCTGCCTCAGATGGAGTTAAACTAACCTCATCCAGGAGTAGAAGACTTAGAGAGAAACAGTCTGATTGAACAGCAAAACAGAACAAAATTTAAAAACAAACAAAGCACAACAAATAAATAAAAAAAAAAAAACCTAACTGAACCTGAAGTGCAACCAAGTCCTTCAAATGCAGCTTCTTCTGTCAGTCATGAAAGCCTATGGGTGATTCTAGGTACATTATTGCTTTATCAAAGAGGCAAAACCTGTCATCAATTTCATAAAAGAATGCAGAAATCACAGGAATTTTAAGCGTTGTTTAAAACATGGGTATTGATTCTTGCATGTGAATTCCACTTATATGTACCATTTGTAGGATGAGGGATCATAAATGAAGTATAGCTTCATGTTCATGCTGGACTCATCAGCACAAAGTAAATTCACTGTATTCTAGTAGGGGTTTTGATGTAAGAATACATGTACTATCCTGTTGAGTTGAATTAAGGATTCACAAACAGGTGTCCTATCTCAACTGTGGCAAATGACACATACTCAAGGAAAACGTATCGAAGTGTAACCTATCAGTGGTGGCACTGATTCATGAAACATCTGTGCTTTGAATGAAGCTATCACACCTGGAAAAGGTTCTCAGAATCATAGAATATATCTGGTTGGAAGAAACATGGAAGATCATCCAGTCCAACCCTTGACCCAACACTGAAGGGTCAACACTAAACTATGTCCCTGACAGGTTTACAAGTCATTTGAGCCCCCTTAGAGATGGTGATTTGATCACTGCCCTGGACAGATCATTCCAAAGTTTGATAATATTTTCTATGAAGAAGTATTTCCTAATATCCTAATTCTCATCATCACACACACAAAAATCAGGCATGTTGCCTAGGCTTGCTCTACAGGCAGTGGAGATAAAGTGACACTTAGATACATAAAACCTTTTCCAGACATATCATACTTTAATTGGAACATCTTCCCAAGTGTTTTCTGAGCAAAGTGCTTTACATATTCTGATACTGTTTTCGTATATTTACTCATTCTTTTGTTATGCTATTTAAGAGGGCACAATTCTTTTGAGTGTTTCTCATGGCTAGTGTTTTCTCAGCCTCTAACACTTCCTTCTCTGAATTCACTGGTCAAACCACATATTTCTTCAAGTACAGTGCCCAAATCTTGGTTCAGCTGAGCCTTATTCAGTACAAAAGAATGCAGAAACTGTGTTCCATTTTTTTCTGCAGTAGCTGAATTCTAGCCACTTAAGGGGCACAGTGAACATATTAATTCACTGTCCTGTTAAGGTCTGTTTCAGTGCCACTAGAGGATATGAAATATTTCATTGTTTTTTCTTGGTTTTTCTCATCATACTGTATGATTTCAACATTTTCTGTAGCCAAAGAATTTTGCTTTAGATAATAAACAGTGGTTAATGCAAGCAAAAAAAAAAAAAACCCTCTTGCATTGTTCCAGCTGTCTTTGCTGGCCTTATTTTTTTTTTAATCTTTTCATGTATCTGCTTGTTTTTCTGACTAAAGCATTTATGTCCACATATATGCTTCATGTTAATGTTCATACCTACCTGTATACTTATCCATATAGCAATCATTCAGATGTTTATGTAATTGTATTTACATATAAATCCATGTGTGTCAGGGTATATGAAGAACACCTGTACAGCTCATGCTCGGAAAGACACAAGGTTTTTCTTCTGCTAGGATGAGGGACTAGGTTTGGCCAGTCTGCTTCTGTCATGGAAGAAAAGGGCTGGAGCTGTGGGCAGAAAGCTGAAAAACTGATCTTTCTCATTACTTTTGCAGTCAGCAGACAGAGTAGTAGCTGCAGGGTGAGCATAACATCTCCCCAGCACACCCACTAGATGAGAGCAAGCAAGCTGAGGATCAGTGCCTTTTTACTGCCCCTAGCAATGTGCTGCTCTGAGCAAGTGACTCGTCTTACAGCTAGAGCCATCCCTACATATATCTTTGAGTGTTTAGATATGAACTCCATCATACCTTATCAGTGAGAATAATACTCCAGGACAAACATGTGCATGAGTGAAGCAGTTCCAATAGCAGCCTAAATAGCAGAAAAATGGTCAGAGCCTGTACCTACTAGTCATATTCTGAAAGCGTCTCTACTTCATGACAAGATCCATGAATCCTTGGGCTTCATTTACTTCCATGTCCCCTGTTCGTATTCATGAGTTCAGTGACTTTCAACATAGGTCTCATTCTCACTCTTCCATTCTCCTTTCTAAGGCTACCTAACTGCAGATGTTCTGAATTTACAGATTTCTGTTTGTTCACGAACTTGAAAGAAAATGTTAGAAAACAAAAGCTGTTTCTGGCTCTTGATGGTTTCTCTGTCTGCTTGGGTTTTTTTGGATTCACTGTCAATACCTCCACACTGCAACCCACCCTCACCCCACCTGCCATTCCCTGGGAGGAAGATCTATAAATATGGAGACAAAAATATGCTAGAAAGCAACAATCCGGCATTTTCCCTCTGAATTTCACATGCTGATGCAGTTCTATGTTAGCCAAAAATAGCAACAAAAACAATAACAAAAAAAGGGAAAAGAAAAAAAAAATTAAAGGGGGGAAAAAGGAAGAAAATAATGTTTAATGCAAATCACTTGCCACAGAGTCTTTTCCAAAGCAGTAGCATTTACTCTATAGTGTAGTGCAGCTGGCTGCTGGTCCCCTGCAGAGATCTCTGACTAAGGTACCATTTAGAAACAATTTGGCTGATCCATCACATGTATTTTTGGCAGATCTTTTCCCTCGTTTTTTCTTTGCTGAGAAATTATGACAGATTGAGACTCAGATAAAGAGATCTGCTGCTGGTAATCATCTCCTAGAGGATTATTTGAAGCCTAGACCACCTGTAAATGTCCTATTCATCCTTTGGATGCCTGTCTCAAATTCAGATAACCTGTGGCAGTCCTATTTGTAAACTCAGATTCTCCTCTGGGCTTCTACAATATGGGAAGAATCCAGGCTCTGTTGAAATCAGTGGCAAAACCCTATCAGAGCTTTATGCCCACTGCCAAACCCTTTTCATTCACAGGCTGACTCTCAAATTACCCAGATCCAAATTACATGATTTGTTCACCTTTTTGTCTGATCTTCAGGACTACTTTCTATCCATCAAACCTGAGACGTCCTATTTCTAAGAGGGGTTTCCTTGCAGCCATACAGAGAAAGTGCACACCAGTGGCAATTCAGTCCCTTGGTAATTTGACTCATTCTCAAGAATTAGTGCCGTTATTTTTACAGGTGACTGCAAAGGGAACCAAATATAACTAACTTTGATGCTTTGTCTAGTGAAAACTAGAACTAAATTCAAATTCTTATGGAAACAAAAGGGGTTTTCCACACTCTCCGTTTGCTCTCCAGCTACTCATTGCTGTACTGTCTCTGTACTGAAGTATAAAAACTGCTCTGGAACATATGTTTCTGACTTTGGAACTGACAATTTTTTTTTCCATTTGGGAGCTTTGGTTGCTCTCTCAGGCTTGTGGGTTCCCTGTCAGTCTCATATGCAATCTTTTTTTTTTTTATTTTTTATTTTTTTTATCAGGCTCTTGATCATTCTTGCATGTGTTTAGATGCCACTGTGGTTCATAATGCACGTGAGAGACTCTCATTAAGTAGTTCATCACTGGTTTAAGAGTGAAGAGGAGGTTTCCTGTTAGGTCTCTGAGCTAAGTTTCAAAAAATCCATCTCAAATTCCTGTGTTTTCCATACGCAAGATAGCCAGTATGACCTTCACTTACTCTTTGTGCTAGAGTTTCTGTAACTTTCCATCCTTTCCTATCTATCATCTTTGCTTACACTGTAAAGACTTTTGGCAGTTTAAGCTTCCTGGTAGCACTAAAATACAAATCATAAATTTTAATCAGGTCATCTTTGTTCTTCAATATTACATTTAAATAAAAACATCTATGTTTTTCTAGCTGTTTTTCAACCACTGTTATTTTATTCACTCCAGGCTGAGATAAGAAGTCTTACAGGGTTGGAAAGGGACCTGAGGGTCCTAATCAACAGGCAGCTAAATACTAGCAAGCAGTGTGCCCAGGTGACCAAGAAAGCCAACGGCATCTTGGCTTGTGTTGGGAGTGTTTTGTCCGGCAGGAATACGGAGGTGATTGTCCCCTTGTACTCACCTCTGGTGAGGATACACCTTGAGTATTGTGTTCAGTTTTGGGCACCTCAATAAAAGAGGGATATCAAGGTGCTGGAGCAAGTGCAGAGGAGGGCAATGAAGCTGGTGAAGGGCTGGGAGAATAAATCAACTGAAGGAGACAGGGCTGTTTAGTTTGAAAAATAAGGCTGAGGGGAGACCTCATTGCAGTCTACAGCTACCTGAAAGGATATTGTGTAGAGGCTGCTGCTGGTCTCTTCTCACAGGTAATTAGTGGTAGAACAAGAGCGAATTGCCTCAAGCTGCAACAGGGCAGGTTTAGACTGGACATTATTAAAAAACTTTTCACTGTAAGAGTGCACAGACATTGGAATGGGCAGCCCAGGGAGGTGGTTGAATTGGCAACCCTGTATGTATGTAAAAGTTATTTGGATGTGGTGCTTGAGTATATGGTTTAGGGGTGAATCTTACGGAGTAGGATTAACAGTTGGACTTGGTGATCCTGAGTGTGTGTTCCAACTTGAATGTTTCTGTGATTCTGTGATTCAACACACAGAACCTGTCTGTAAGTCAGCTGCAGAGGATAATCGTCATCTAGGACTTTTCTAGTCAATGGAGAAACAGCACCATCGCAAACGATAGTTTGTATTACATATCCTTGAGCTATGCCTAAGAACAAAAGAAGTCTCTCTTTGGAGGTACATGCTTCCCTTTGATCATGGAAGGACCTGGAATGATTAGATCAGAATAAATGCAGTACTGATAAAGTTAGGATTGACTGAGATCAAATAAATCATATATTAACCACATCTATTTTACTCTGTATACTTTCTACTTTTTAATCCAATGTTCTGGATAGGCATGTTACTGCTGCTTTTTGGATGATTCAGTAGGATGTATTTTTCTTATTGATCGTCTTCTCTTTCCCATGCAAGCACAGGACAGCATTGCTGGAAGTACCATTTTTAAAATGAGACTCTCTGAAAAGATGTTGTCATAACAGATCCTAAGATACCAAAATGCAGCAGTAAAGATGTCATGAAAGGATAGAACTGCCTGTGATTGTGCAATTGTGAAACATTTCTTCTCTTCCTGGGCCTACCATACATTTTGGGTATGGTGATAGCCTAAAATATTTTTGTGATAACTTTCTTATTAAATAAAAAGATGACACTTGCACATTTCCACTTCCCCCTCAAAGATATAGTTATTGATGTGTTTTGAACATGAAGATTACAATGATCTTTCTGAAGGTTGAGAAATTAGCACTGTTATGCCAAAGTCAATCTAAGGATTTCTGCTATTTTTGCTTAATTTCACACATCATGTAATGATTCTTGAAGTTGTAAATTATAAAATATAGTGACGTAGCTATGCAAAGATTGATGAATATTGATTCATTACCAAGAAACATGAATACTTTTCTATGGTAGAAAGTGGTATAAATTATTTGTAAGATATTATTTAAATTAATTTTATATTAAAAGTGGCTGCATATATATATATATAAATACACAGAGCATTTTATATACAATTCTTAGTGAACTTGGAAAGAAGATGAAGAAATGTATTACAAAACCCACTGATATTAATGAGAAGCTTCAAACTTGTCTGTCTCAGTGAAAAGGAACTCAGACTTGCCAATTTACCATTTAATTGTTTTCTTTTCTTCTCACATATGCTCCTTTTCTCACAGTCTAGTTAAAAACAGTATAGTCTTACAAGATTTACGATGATGGTTTTTCCTTCTTCTTCAGTTAACTTATTGGCTGGCTATAAACTCATGATAAATTTGAGCCATAAAATGTGCCAAAGTCTACAAAACCAGTGGATCACCACATGGGACAAATAAAAGGCAGAATTGCTATTTATCTGCCCTTGGAAATAATTAGTAACAGCAGCTCATCTCTTCTTTGTGCTCAGGGTACTCGGGCACAATCAGAAGCTGGTTACATTTCAGAGTGTTTACTTATGTTTCACTTAATAATTGCCTTCTAAAAACCTTTTATTTACTGTAATCTGTAGAATAACGTTATTCAGATGTTACCTGGATCTTCCCAAGTTCTAGGTAATTACTATGGGAAGAATAATCTGCATTCCTATACAGCAGACAAACTGATCTGCTGGCCACCAACAGAGAAAACATGCTTCTTTACCAGCCTAGCTTGAGTTGATCCTTCCTTGTAGGGCAGGAATCTGACCTTCTGAGTTCCCTTCCAGTCCTGTTCTATCTGATTTTCTTCTGGGAAAATGAAGCTATACAGAGCAATTTAGGGTGGTGTCTCTTGAGAATGCAATATACTTTTTGCAAAGGGCAAAGCAAAGAAGAACTCATTCTGCTAAAGTTATTCAGTACTATCCCTTGCCAACATTTACTTAATTATCTTTCTGTTCTATAATGGCAATTGAGTTACAGCTCTTTCCTGGAACTTCTGTCTCCTTCCCTAGAGAATGTGTTTGTCTGTGTGTGTGTGTGTGTTTGTGTGTGTGTGTGTGTACGTGTGTGTGTTTTACAGAAGAATAAATTGAGTCCAATCAGTTCTGCTTTGCTCAAGGCAGAATTCATGATAGCCTTTTTGGAAAATATGCCATGAGGTAGGACAGGTCAATATTGATGCAGTACTTTACCTGTTAAATGTGTCATAAATTGAAGATCTTTCTCTCCCTATTCTTGAAAAATCTGTCTCATGGATATTGTTGCTACTTGTCAGGATCATGAGCTGCATAAATGTTTTGTTCCTCTGTATCCACTCAGCTTTTCCAGATCACCTTGATATTTGTGTGCTTCATTCTCTCAGACCTCAGGTGCATAGATCTTATGTTTCAAACCCATCCTCTCACTGCAGAGATGGTTTGATAACCATAGAAAAAAAGAAGGGTAATTCCTGCACAGTATGTATGCCCGCTGAACTGAAGGCTAAATTTACTCTGCTATCTTCTTTTTATTGTGATACTTTGGAGAAGACAGCTAAGTGGGAATGTTCTCAGCTAACATTAGCTTTGTAAAAGGAAAGGTATTTCAACTTTTCAAGGTGCCATCTCTTTCAACACAAGACAACTCACCTCTTGGGGGTACCCGACTCCATGCTGATGACACAGCAAGTGATGATGCCTGTAGTGAATATGATGTCCAACTTCAGATGGCTAAATTTAAGTAAGAAGAATTCATCTATTGCCTTCGGCTAAAGCAGAATTTTTTCAAGAGAGTTGTTTAAAACAAAGTTTTTCTCAATGATAGGTTGACTCAAATTTTTTACTCAATTGGTATTTCAGCAAGGATATTGTAGATACCAGCCCCTAACATGCTGTGATTCTGTGATATAAAGGAGTCATGCCTTTTTTTTAACTCTAAGAGCTTTTCCCATGGCTTCCTAATTAACAGTAAAAGTTCCCAGCAAGATTAGTTTGTTCCTCATTTCAGAAACACTTCAACCCCAGGAAAGCCAGCAGCTGAATAACTGGTAAAATCCAAAATTGTCAGATTATTTCCTTGAAGAGATTCTTAACACTTATGACACGTAGGTACTGTCAATTTCAAGATTTAGAGGCTTTTCCTTCTGCTAATTTTTTGATCCAGTGTTGCTATATCATTATACACTTCTCTGCAACATGAGGAGAGTCCAGCCTGAGTTCAAGGGCTGCTGTACTATCCTTTACAATGAAAGAATACAGTCATAACATGATGCAAGTAGAGACAAGATGACAAAATATTTTCCAGTGACTGATCATGAGGTAAGGACAAAACCCTGCCATGTAAAGCAGAATGTGACACCTTTCTCTCCAACTCCCTAGTAAGGAGTATTTTTCAGCTCCCAAACAAGAAGAGACAGGATAGATTGTGACTCAGTAGAAACCTAAGGTCCCTTTGCACTAATCTTCATATCCTACAGTTATTTAACTCTAGTTTTATGTAGTGTCACGTTTTACTTTTGTAAAGAGAAAAAAAAATAAAAGGAAAAAAAGAAAAGAAAAAAAAAGGGAGCTGATGAATTTTCCTCTTTCTATGGAATGAAATGCCATCACTTGTTGAGTTGCATCTTCATTGCTGCCTTGAGGGTATTTGATTTCATGAATCTGATTAAATTATTCTGCTCTCAGTATTTCTTTAATATTGCTTTATAAAATATAATCCTAGTAACTTCAATAGTGAGAGCACCTTCTTTAAAGATCTCATGGTTTCTCCTGGGGGTGGGAGGAAGAAACCTTATTAAAGAGTGCAGTGATAAAAGCTCCTTCTTCTAGGACAATTGCTTTGAAACAACTGAAACCCACACATGCTTTTTCATAGTGATTATGCAGACACCCTTACTAATGCCTTTTAGCATAAGATATGTCCAGCTCTGATTTTTTTTTTTTTTTGCAGAAAATCTCTATCAACAGAAATTTCCGACTTTTCAAGTCTTTCCCAATTACCCCTCTCTCAGAGGATATAGTATCAAAGGCATAGTCCATCACAAAAATAAAATTTCTCTAGGAAGAAAGCAAACAAATGGCTGATTGCACAGAGGTGACAAGATTTACAAGAGAGTTGATGTGTCCCATAGTTTACAGCAAACTTTATAATTGATACCCAAAAGCCCAACTTCTGCTCTAAACTGCCTGTGTCCTTTTAGATCAATAAGCTTGTTTTTACTCCAAGTATTTTGCATTCATGCTAGCACGATTGAGATCATTGGATTTGACTGTAAGCCTTAGTCCTAACCTACAAATCAAATGGATTGATCGCATACACATGCTGTCTAGAAGGCAAGAGTAGCATTTTGGCAAGCTGTTTGGAGCTCAGTTGTAGACAGCTTAAGAAGTTATAACTGAGATCACCAAAGAAACTTCACGAGGTCACATTTCTGTTTACATAGTTTCAAGCTTCTGATTACTTCCATTGTTTCACAGTGCTGCAACTTTCATTCTTGAAATTGTGCTAACCAAGGGAACCGAGGTTTGGTCTTGGGGCTGTCCAGCACAGAAGTAGATACCTTTTGAAGTGGAAGAGACCTTTTTTTGATTTTATAGACTAGCAGGAACTTTCCAAGTCTAGCAGACTTAGAAATACTTTAAAAGAAATTACTGTTCTTTCTGTACGCAGCTGCAATGTAGTATATGCTGAAACATGTTTTAAATGACAACGCTGGGACATATAGCTGCTAGTACATTCTCCATCAAGGAGACTGCAGTTCTGTAACAGGTGAGCAATGACTCTTGTATGATGTCAAGTGCTAGTAGCAATTACTAGTTGCCAACTTCTATGTGAAATTCTCCCTTTTATGCTTGCTGAGGACTTCCTCAAAACAATTTCCCTTTTGTTACAAATTTCCATGCTTAATGTCAGTCAGAAAGATTATGTGGAATCAGACCTCCCTCATTTGCTCTATGTAAGCTTTGAAAGGAAAATTAAATTAACAAATCAGCCACACTTTTTAAATGTTGCCATCCAAATTTTGCTTTAAATAATAGGCTGAAATAACAACAGACTCTGGAATATGCTGAAGAATAATGTTTCCATTGCTGTTGATGCTAATTATTATCAAAAAACAAGTTGAGTCAGACATTTTAACCTTACTGTCTTTATGTTTCTGGACTTCATTTGGATGAAATTGTTTTTTAATTTTTTTAAATTTTCAAGCATATAAGGGTAGCAGCATGGAACAGATACATGAAGTTATACTCAACAACAGCATATGGAAAAATGTTCTAAACAGCCTTTCAAAGTGCCAAGAAACTATAAAAGCATCACTTTAAAATATCAGACACTTCTCTTTATCTGTCTTTTTCTTATTCTATGTATGTATATGCACCTATAACTCTAACATAATGCCTATATTTTTATGTACTATAACAATATTAAAAAGTTAAACTATATGTTTCTGTAGGTTGACTTTTACCTCTATTTTTCCTGTCACTCTGATGCCTCACTTTTAGGCATTCACCCACAAAATCATGCATATGCATGTTATTAAATATATTTTGAATAAAATCTATATAGTGAACTGTTTCCAGGAGCACTGGAAACAACTCTTGTCCCTACCATCTATTCAGGTTAACCTGAAAATGTGTGACATGGATGTCACAATGTCACAAGGTTAAAGTGCTGAGACATTTTTTCATGCTGTTTATAGGAGGAGCTAGGACTCAACAGATTTCAATGTGATGGAAAGTCAAGTGTGGTGTCCTGGTTTAAGTTAGAACAGAATCAATTGTGTTAATGATTTCATTTTTAAACTAAGAATTTTCTATTAGCTACATTTTCTGAAGTTAAGAGCATATTTTTGCAGTGCCTGCTTCCAGAAGTAGTAACGTGTGACGTTTACAGTTACTACTGAGTGCTGAGATGCAGAAAAACTCTTGCTTATATGTAGAATCATAGAATCATTAAGGCTGGAAAAGACCGTAAGATTGTCAAGTGTAACAGTTAACCTAACACTGCCAAGGCCACTACTAATCATGCCCCTGAGCATTACATCTACTCATTATTCAAACACTTCCAGGGACAGTGATTCCACCTCTTCTCTGGGCAGCCTGTTTCAATGCTTAATCACTCTTTCAGTGAAGGGATTGTTCTGAATAGCCAATATAAACCTCCCCTGGCAAAATCTGAGCCCATTTCCTCTCATTCTATCACCTGATACTAAAGAGATCTCACTTCACTGCAACCTCCACTTTGGTAGTTGTAGACAGCAATACAGTCTCCCACACAGACTTCTCTTCTGCAGACTAAACAACCTCAGTTCCCTCGGCTACAACTCTAAAGACTTATCCCCCAGACTCTTCATCAGATTTGCTGCCATGCTCTGGGCACACTCCAACAACTCAGTGTTCTCGTAGTGAGGAGCCCAAAACTGAACACAGTATTCAAGGTACAGTCTCACCAGTGAAGACTAGAAGGGCACAATCACTTCCCTATTCCTGCTGGTCACACTGTTTCTGATACATGTCAGGATGCTTCTGGCCTTCTTGGCCACCTGGGCACACTGCTGGCTTACGTTCAGTCAGCTGGCAACCAGCATCCCCAGGTCCTGTTCTGTCTGGCATCTTTCCAGCCCCTGTTTCCCAGGTCTGTGCAAACCAAAGTTCCTGCTAATCTTGCTTATCATGCTGAAGATGTTGTAAAGTAAAAGGCTGCATCTCAAGGGAGGATCAGAGAGAACAGTTAACCCTAAACTGACCCACAAAATATTCCATTCTATATATATCATATTCAGTACAAAGACAGGAGGTCACAAGGATTAAGCCCTCTTCTTCAGTGGCTGATGTCTGAGGAAGACTCTACCTGTTCTTCATATTTTGATCCCAATTCATGCATTTCTGAATCCAGTTCCAGTATCCAGCTCCTGAGTATGATTCCCATATGCTGCTGAGCACAGTCCAGGACTTCCCCTTTACCTGTGTTGACAGTGATATAATTACTATCAGGGTAATTTGGCTCAATACTGATTTTTTTATATATTAGTATATATATTTAATTTTATTGATATTATCAAAGCTGTGTTAGTTTCCTGTCCCAACACATATCTCACTCCCTTACTCCTTTTTTATTCTCTTTGAGGAAACTAAAAGAGGTCAATGAGTGTCTGTCATTCATCTAGTGTGCTGCCCAGCCTTAAACCTTCACACATGGTAAGAAGGAAAGTAGAAATAGGTTTTCCCTTCAGCAACATGACTGAGATCTGGTTTCTTCCATGTTAAATAATAAAATAATTTCTCTATCTACCAGCAAGCTCAAGGTAGACCAGTCTTCTTGAAGAGGATGGACTGAAAAACTCCCTTGTGTGACTAACCTAAACCTGGTCTCTCTGAATTCCTTCCACCAACCACAAAGAAATATCAGCTTAAGCAAGCATGAAGCATAAGTGGTATCACCCAAAACCTCCAGACCTACTTAATCTGATAGATCTGAAAGAGATCAACATGCTCCCAGCTCTTTCCTTTCTCTTTGCTTTCTGATGTTTGATACTTGGCGTTCTGTCCTATCTGGAGCAGCACCTGAGTTGGAGTAGGTGATGTCCTTTAAATTGAAGGGTTAGTAAGGGCTGGGAAAAATGAAGTGTACACAGAATGTCTTTAAACTGAATTAACAAACTGAACAATCTATGAGGCAAGGACAACTTAAAAAGTGAGAGTTTCAGAAGCATCAAAGCCTCTGCCTCAAGTGAGCAGCTAGCAAGCCTGTTTCTGCTCTGTATTCAAAGAGATGAGAAACCACTTTTCACTGGGGCTCACGAAAATGTTCAGATGCAGGCTCAGAATCTGTCCTGGGTCCATCTGATTTGTCAAGTGTGTCCTACACTGAAGCTTGCTCAGAGCTCAGACATGGGCTTCAATTGCTTAGGACGAGTTCTTGCCCAGAACCCAGATGATTTCTTGAGGACCTTTCAAATCCAGTTTTACATGGTTCTGTCCAGAAGATTTATCTCAGTCAGTGGTCAGTGACTCTTGTATGCCTCCCTTTTAATCAACAAGAGATACAAATCTTTCAAGGCCTCCTCTGGCCATTTTTCTCTGCTTTTGGGAACATTTATTGTCAGGTTTGACACGTGCACTGTACTTTTCCAAGTTATAGCTATTGGAAGAACAAAGACAAAACATGTCTGTTTTAAGGTCTCCTTTAGACATGCATCTTTTATACTACAGCAACTTCACATAATATTTCCTCTTGAGAAATTTTAGTTTTAAAGATAGAGAAAATCCCACACTTTCCTTTCTATGTAAAAAAAAAACCAAAAAAAAAAAAAAAACCCCAAACAAACATGATATTTTTGGTACAGGACTTTGATTCATAAATCTACTAATTACTATTAAAGAAAAACTTGTTCAGAACTGCAAATGCTAATTCTCATCTATAATTTCCATTTTCTTGATTTTCCTCTTATGAAGAGCAACTTCGAAACAGATTCCTGAATAGAGAATGCTAGGTGATAGAAAACCCAGGGCAGAAGACAGAGTTGTTCATGTGTAGAGTGGGAAATGAGATTTCCTTCACTTTTACCGAGTACAAGGATTTTAAATCCATGGCTGTCATCTGTATATATTGGGAAGATCCAAATACTACTTTAACTGGCCTCCAGACTGATAATGCATGCACCAGTGAGTTCATGCCTTGAATTCTGAGTGGGGCTGAAATCTAAACTTGCATTTTGCAGCTCTCCTATATCTTCACAATGACCTAAACACTCCCAAATTTTGCTGAGGGGGAAAAAAAAAAAAAGGCTGTGAAGAAAAGATCCAACTTTCCAGCCCTGACCTATTTCTAATTCTGTTCTGATTGTTAGTTACTGGGCTCCCTTCCAAACATACTGTTTCATTTAGGGCTGATTTTTCTCTATCCAGATTAAAATTTCAGTGAATTTGTTTCACTCCTTTAGACTGTAACCCCAAATCAGCCACAGGAATTTATTCAGAATATAGCAGCTGGATAATGATTTTCTCAACAACTCACAGAAACCAGTCAGCTTGTATATGAGGTCCTCTCATACATGCAGGAACATTCAGGAGCTCATACATATGATTCTGCACATCATTTCATGTACACACATACAGATAAATGTGTTCCATAAGCATGTCCATGGCTACTTCTGTGCTACACAAATATGGATTACACAATTATACTCACCTGTGAGACTGTCATAAGGCAACAGAAATGTCAGCTGCCTTTGAAGTTTCCCAAAGAGCAGTAAAACAAGTCAACAATGTTGGCCAACATCATGTCATTAATCATCTATTAGCCGAGGTTGTGTGCTCCTGTCACCTGTCACTTTGTAATGCATGCAAATCACTCCGAGAGTAACATTTTCAGCCTGACATTTCCAGGGCCAGAGCTGGGATCAACCTGCTCTTCATGTTCAAGTTGAAAAGAAAGTAAAGAAACAAGTGGCAAGATTGTTGGAAGGAGAAAGAGAAAAATAATTAAATAAGGAAAGTAACGAAAAATTAGGCAGGAGAGTTGAATTCCTGATATGATCAATGTATGGAAATACAGTCATTTTTATATAATCATCTGATTTCTGAATATGTACCTTAAGAGGAAATTAATCACTGAAGTGCATGGAAGTGTAGAATTCTCTCTTTTTTGTTTAAAAAGGGAGTTGACAGTGATTAGCTTAAGTGTGTACAGCTACTGTAGGTATCTATGCTTAGTTAACTGAATTTGACCCCTATCAGTTTTTGGTTCAATTTGAATTCTGATGATTTAGAAGAGACAGAAAGTGTGATATCCAACTAATTTCCTCTATTATTTCATTATGACTATTGAAAGGGTAGCCTAATATAAAGTCCTCACAGCCTAGAACTGGCAAGCCTAAAAATGCATGATTGACTTTAACAAGTCCCGTGGCACAGCAATGTGTCCTTGTGGCCAAGAAGGCCAGTGGGATCCTGGGGTGTATTAGGAAGAGTGTGTTCAGCAGATCAACGGAGGTTCTCCTCCTCTCTGCTCTGCCCTGGTGAGACTCCATCATGAGTACTGAGTTCAGTTTTGGGCTCACCAGTTTAAGAGGGACAGGGATCTGCTGGAGAGGTTCCAGCGGAGGGCTACGAGGATGATTAGGGGACTAGAGCACTGCATGATGAGGAGAGGCTGAGTAACCTGGGGCTTTGTAGTCTGGAGAAGAGAAGACTGAGAGGGGATTTAATAAATCTTTATGAATATCTGAGGGCTGGGGGTCAGGAGTGGGAGGGACAGGCTCTTCTCACTTGCTCCCTGGGATAGGACAAGGAGCAATGACTNATCCAACTAATTTCCTCTATTATTTCATTATGACTATTGAAAGGGTAGCCTAATATAAAGTCCTCACAGCCTAGAACTGGCAAGCCTAAAAATGCATGATTGACTTTAACAAGTCCCGTGGCACAGCAATGTGTCCTTGTGGCCAAGAAGGCCAGTGGGATCCTGGGGTGTATTAGGAAGAGTGTGTTCAGCAGATCAACGGAGGTTCTCCTCCTCTCTGCTCTGCCCTGGTGAGACTCCATCATGAGTACTGAGTTCAGTTTTGGGCTCACCAGTTTAAGAGGGACAGGGATCTGCTGGAGAGGTTCCAGCGGAGGGCTACGAGGATGATTAGGGGACTAGAGCACTGCATGATGAGGAGAGGCTGAGTAACCTGGGGCTTTGTAGTCTGGAGAAGAGAAGACTGAGAGGGGAATTAATAAATCTTTATGAATATCTGAGGGCTGGGGGTCAGGAGTGGGAGGGACAGGCTCTTCTCACTTGCTCCCTGGGATAGGACAAGGAGCAATGACTATAAGTTACAGCACAGGAAGTTCCACCTGAACATAAAGGGGAACTTCTTTACTGTAAGGGTCACAGAGCACTGGAACAGGCTTCCCAGAGAGGTTGTGGAGTCTCCTTCTCTGGCGACTTTCAAGGCCTGTCTAGATGTGTTCCTTTGTGCCCTGAGCTAGATTGTGTGCTCCTGCTCTGGCAGGGCACTTGGACTCGATGATCTCTTTAGGTCCCTTCCAACCCCTGACATCCTGTGATTCTGTAATATTTTTCTTATGCATCATGTTCATTAACCAGCCCCCTTTTTAGTAAATCCGTGTTGTATGACTAGTTTTTCCAGGGAAGAAACAGTCTCCTACTTGTAAGTCCTATCTGCCACAGTAACAATTCAGCTTAAATTCTCTTTTAGTAGGTTATATTTGCCCAAATATCACTACAACAGTGATCTGCATCTGAGCTGGTCTACAAGCATTACGTGGAAAGGAAAAGAAAAACAAAAAACAAAACAACAAAACTTTAAGACTAAATGAATCTCACTGTTAAATAAATACCTAGAATAAATCAGATGGAGATGTCCAGTAGTTCAAATGGAGGTGTTCACAATTGTTTCAATTCAGATAATTAAGAGGTTCCACTCCTTTCTTTCAAAAGGTATCCATGCTAGATTTCCTATCAAATCCTTCCTTCCTTCATTGTTGTGTTCCCTTTCCTTTTTGTTATTTTCTCCTCACTTTGGTCAGCTTCAGCAAAATACATCTGACCTTCTACATGTTCATCCTTACAGAGATGAACGTCTTCAATGTAAGCAAAGGACTTCTGACTGAAAAGGGCTTCTGTCCTGTGTTTCCCCCCCAGTTGGGATGGTAATGCCACGTGCTACACCATCTCTCATTACTTAGGAAGGTAACCACAAATTAATCCTGCTTTTATTAAAGGGGAGGTGGTACTGAGAAACCAGAATATGTTATCTGCAGCCCTTGCCAAGTTTCAGCTCCCTGTTTCTGTCTTCAGAGAGAGTGTAGAACACCTCTTTCCTATATAGTGGATGAATTTATTTTGTTTTCTCTACTGAAATAAATCAGCTTTATTCTTTAAATCCTTTGATATTAGAGTATATGAAAGGGGCTATTTTTGTAGGGATCAGCAGGAAAACATTCTCTCTGTGGAGTCTAAATTAGGGTGCAACACTTCAGGGACAGAGGTGCAATGTCCTCAGGCTGTCCACAAGATATGCATTTGCAGGAGATTGTGAGGCTTATTTCTTTGAATAGATAAAATGTAGATCATGAAGGCAATTAATCACAGACTCATGGATGAGTACATCTGGAAGGGACCTCAAGAGGTCATCACACCTATCTCCCAGCACAGAGGCACGATAAATGTACACAAACCATCCCTGACAGATGTGTGTCTGCTTCTCTCTGCTTCTACTCTGGATGCTTTCATGTCATTATCCATTTAGTGAAGAAGCTAAATTGAGGTTATAAGAAGAAACAGAAAATATTACCTTTTAAACTTAAAGGTTTTCCCTTTACTGTCTCTTGAAGTCTGAATACAGTTTTTGGCAAGTAGAAGTTTCAATCCTCATATTGAATTCTTATGAAGGGAAGGTGATGTGAGCAATTGGTTAATTTTGTAGCCTAGCTTCTGTTCAGAGATGCAAGATTTTTTTGATTGCTTGTTCAGTAGTAAAGCTCAAAATTAAATCTTATATGGATGTATGCACGTGTAAAAAAAAAAAAAAAAAC